>JABBOT010000005.1:22054519-22654519 GCA_016165875.1 Acanthopleura granulata | reverse complement strand
GCTATGGTAGTACTAAAACCACCGATTCACCCATCAGCATGAGCTAGTAAAATGATAAGAGATTATCAAGTTTGCTTTTCATAGATTGTTTCATTCTAACATGAGAAATCACAAAATGAATTAGAATATTAACTATACTTTTACGGTATTAAGTGAGTTTCTAATGGGGGAATATGCGGAAATTCCTGTATAAAATATAACGTCCGCCTTAGAGCAGATGCTGTGGTGAGTTTGAACTGTTAAGGCTTGCTTGTGATCGATGCGCCAGCTTGTTTATCGGCTAATTAGAAGATTTCCTGTGGCCGATAAAACTTGAGGGAAATCTTATGAAAAGGCTCTTTGTTTACCTTGCTAGAAGCTGTGTTTGCTTACTTGTGACATGTCAACACGAGCGGTACTGCGTCTTGGATCTGTTCGATAAGATGCTGCCGTTTCCAATTTACGAGCTGATTCCAAATTAGAACGCAAAAACGATGATGTTCATTTGAAACCTTGTCTGCTTTTAGCCAACATGGCGACGACGACATTATCCCACTCGCCTGAGCTAGAGTGGATGGATTACCTGACGATTGCGATTTACTTTGTTGTTGTTTTAATTGTTGGACTTTGGGTAAACAGCTAATATGGCGTTAACAGTTTAAACTCATTTTAAATATTGTTAAAAATTCTGACACTTGTGGCCATTACGTACCATAAACTTGAAGACATACGACACCAGCTAAGTGACACGGGTTATGATCTCTGTACCAAACGATTTAGGCATTTTTTCCTCTATTTCCAAGACGACGTGAGAACGTTTTCTGCTTTCTTTACCCAAAGATCACTTTGATTAACCACTGTTTATTGTGTTGTGTGTTTACATTTCAGGCCACTTTTCGTCCAAACAGAGACAGCTCTGAGGGATACTTCCTGGCTGGAAAAGACATGTCATGGTTTCCCGTAAGTTTACCTGGATTATATCTGCATGTTACATTCCCAAAATATTAAAATAATATTAAAGGTATCCAGAAAGCAAATGGCCATTGTCACTTTAATGTGTGGATTTTTTTTTCTTTTTCATTCTCTTTTCACCAATAGGAAAAATCGGTGTTAAAATTTGGGGCAGGAAATTGTTTCGCTCTGTTAATAAGAAAGCGTCAAGCGTGCATGGTAACTCCAGTTCTTTCTTCAGTTCGTACAGAGTAGTAACTCCAGTTCTTTCTTCAGTTCGTGCTGAGTGGTAACTCAAGTTCTTTCTTGGGTTCATGAAGAGTGGTGACCCAAGTCACTTCTTCGGTTCATGACGAGCGGTAACTCAAGCTCTTTCTTCAGTTCATGTGGTGATGCATACATGTGTCTGAAACCAGATTTGATATTTTTATTTATTTATCTGATTGGTGTTTTACGCCGTACTCAAGAATATTGCACTTATACGACGGCGGCCAGTATTATCGCGGCAGCAAACTGAAACCAGATTTGTGATGATACTTTAACACCAAGTAGATCAATCCCCTCGTGAAATTCAAATTAGAACTTTAATTGTCTTCCAGTGAGAAATTGTCCAGAGAAGCCATCGTTTTCAATTCTTGTGACTATGCAATATGTTTTTCGCACGGGATATTAGGTACCGCATTGTCAGTGGTAACGTATTTTAACCAAGTATGTCAGTAAACTCTTCACCATGTGATTTGCTCAATGCGACACATGTAACTGTGGTATGTAATGTGGTATGTTTAGGTTGGGGCGTCGCTATTCTCCACAAACTGCGGTGCTCAGATGTTCATAGGGATGGCCAGTTCCGCCGCAGCTTCCGGCCTAAGTGTGGCGGTCTACGAACTTCACGTGAGTAACCTGAAGTTTTGCAACAACAACACTTGATCACTTTTGGCATACTGCGAAACAATTATAAAACTTGAATGTTTAACGCCCTACTCAAGAATATTTCACTTATACACAGGCGATGTCTCCTTGGTGCAGGACGGATTTCCACGGTATCATTTATGAAGTTATCATGAAAGTACACGAGGACACAGATCAGAATGAAGCCCCGCACCCCCACCCCCCACTCGCCGTTTTCACTGTGGCGAATTAGTGCACATGCGATTGATGTTCTTCTGTATGAAAAGAGTGTAAAGTGTGATTAGTTGTGAACTGTGTAACCCGTTGGCTACTGAAAAACGACAAAGCGATTAGAATCCATGTGCTTTAATGCTACCATACACGCATTTCTGTCATCACTGGTTTTGATGTGAAACAATTGCTTTACAAGTATGGTGCAGGAGTAGCTCGGATGACCGCCTGAACCCTTCTCTTCATACCTTCTGTCAGCCTTCTGATACTCTGAAGGGGAAGTCTCTGCCATTCCTGGTGCAACAATTTTCGTGGGCACTATTTTCATACAGAAGAACATTAATCACATGTGTACAAAATCGCCACAGGGAAAACCAGCGGGTTGCTTAATAAAGTTTTTGTGTATATAGATCGTGTTAGATTTGATTGATTGGTGTTAAGCGCTGAACTCAAGTACCGATAGTACTTACCGCCATGGATAGAGGACATAGGCGTATATAGAGTAAGCCCACGGCCTTTGCCAAGAAACAGACGGACTTCATCAGTCGTAAGGCTCACATATTTACCTATGGGATGTGGGACAATGTGTTTGCTTTACCTGTGGAGGGCGGAATTGATTTTGTCCTTGTATATGGATAAATTACAAGCACCCGCTTTACACATACGAATATATTGTTACGAACCCTGTCTTTAAAATGTTGCATTATATTTTTCATATTTATTTTCACGCTAGCCGAGTCTGTGTCTGACCTACATTTTTTTCTCTGTGTACGTGATAGCCTGCGCTGGAATTCAGTCGCGTGTTCTCGAGGCTTCTGTGTTTATGAATTCGTGTCATTGTACATAGAGGGTATATTCTAGAAAGATGTACCCATATTGTAAATATATTTACGAAGAAACCATCCAGAATTTTCTTTACGTTAGCCTATAAATATGAGCGACGAAGTTGTTCAGCTTGCAGTCATTTACTTACGTTCACTTTGAGAGCAGTCCTTTTACTTAAATCCACTCGACGGCAGTCTTTAACTCATGCTCATGTGAGAACAGACATATTTACTCTGGGATTTGGAGATATCGGTTTTCATACCATTCGACAAGTTTGTCATTCTGCACTCCAGTTTCGCACGTAACACTTTTGTGGCCTTGTGTTTCACACTTGCTATTTTGCTGGAGACGTTCGTTTGAAGCTTGTATCGCTCATTGTCTCTTTGTGCGGTTACGTCCATTTCATCCTGTTTACCCTGAATGTGACTTTGTGAATGTTTCCGCGGAGTGAAACATACATCGCCAGCTCGGCATCACGGACGCTATTGTCAACCCGTTGGCCCAGGAAAGTCGCACCTTGCCGGGGAATTGGACATATACCCTTGTCAGCGCACCGTGACCACTGCTGTTTGTCACTGACAGGACTGTCATCCTTCGATTTGAGAATTCCCCAAAACTGTGGATTCTATAGTTACATGGATTATCTGTATTATTTTCGTTATTATTATTGTCAGCTGTACCATTTGTCTGTTTTCTTTAAATACATGTATTGAATTTATTCAAGCGTCTTCGTGTTTTTTGTTTGATCTCGTGTAAGTCCTACCGCTGTCTGAGAGTTGAACAAGCCATTTGTTTATCGTTTTTCCTCTCCGATAGTGGTACCCTTACACACACACACATCTATATATATATATATATATATATATATATATACACACATACACTGACAATTTGAATGCTTAGTGTTTATCTGATATATTATCAGCTACACTGAAATTCTGTCAATGTACATTTATCAATACTTTACAAGTTTCTTCTATATTTGATCATACACAAGAGAATAAATAGCTTGCATGTCGCAGTCTGTCATAAACAGCCACAAAGCAACTCATGTAGTGTAAATTTTTGTTTTTTGCAGGCTGTCTACTTCCTCATATTTCTAGGGTGGGTAGCTAATCCCGTATACACAGCAACCGGGGTAAGTACAGTGCTCCTTCGCCGAGTGGTTAACGTACCCGGTTTCCTCCCACCGTCATGTAACACATCCGCTGAGGCATAAAGCCATATAACCATTCCAGGCTGCCTTTTCACAACCCTACCCGTCTTGATTAAGCTTATCTTAATATATACCACCCAATTCATCTAGCCTGCTATATTCCCGAAATTTTTTGAATTACTTTATGACAAATGAAGTAAGCTCGTTTTTGTCTTTTTTTTTCTTCTTTTTTTTCGCTTATTTACCTGAGAAAAATAGCGATGTTTAACTCTTAATCTCGAAAATCCTCGACAAGACATCAGTCAGAATGACTGGCTTCTGTGATGTACAGGCTTTGGCGTTTTTTCCTGTTGAGCACTAATAAAGATGAGAGTTACTTCCTGAGGAGTGTCGGTTCCCTCCATTAATTCACGAACTCGAGTAATAAATGGAGCAGAAACGATATTTGCTGTTGGAACTTACCGCATTATTTTCCAGAAACTGAAAGCAACTATTAAGGTTGATGTATGAATATGTTTCGAATGTGAGCAAGCTACCCATTCCTGTTGTGTTTGCAGGCTTACACGGTCCCCCAATACGTCCGGCGTAGGTTCCGGAGTCGCCGTCTGCAGGCGTCTCTAGCTTCTGTGGCGCTTTGTGTCTACGTCTCCAACCTCATAGCTGTAAGTATAAAACCTATCCCAGTGCAGATGAATCCAGGGTTTATTAACCCCTGATAGGAGTATGTCTACACAGTATAAGATGTCGGTGTGTACATATAAGCACACTGTTTAAATGTATTTTACTGCAGGAAAAAAATTTCTGTAAATACTTTACGGGTCTACAAGGACAAGATCTAGAAACATCGCAGTACAAATGCAATAGATGTATAAATAGTTGTAACTTTGCATCGTGTTGCTGAATATTTGATTGCTCTTTGTACATTTCGAACACTATAGCCCAAACTGTTAGCCATTTGTTCTTTAAACATACGCTGGTTTTAATTACAGTGAAATAGATTTTAAATGAAAGAAGAAACCATTACTCTCTGCTACAACTTCACCATCATAAAGATTGGTTAGAACATAAAATGAAACAGTCAACATGTACTTTTGCTGACGGGGCCTTGTAACTGTTTTTAGAGAAAACAAGAATAGTGTTGAGAAATGATGTGTAAAATAAGTATCTGCTTCACTCAGAATAAAGAAATCGTCTCGTTCAGTCTCAGATTTTCACGGGCACCCTTATTATGAGGCACGTCTTGGGATGGAACACCTATTTGTCAGTATTTGCAATCCTGGCTGTGACAACCGTATACACAATTGTGGGTAAGTGAATAACTATATGCTGCGTACTTGGTGCATTTTCGAGAAGCATGGATTGTAACAAACTACACGTAGCGCTTTAGGTTACGCGGTCTGTATCAGCTCGGTACTGAGCCTGATTGCACATAAACACTATGTTACCTTCGAACTAGCTTCTTATGTCTTGAGCAAAGATAAAGTTTCCCCAAGCAGATTTGGTTCTTAAACATTTAAGTCGAAAAGGCCATCCCAATATTTCATCTCTGTCTATTCGACACGTTTAAACTTGCCAATGGCTGTGGTTTCCTCCCACCATAATGCTGATCGCCGTCGTATAAGTGAAATAATCTTCAGTACCGGCGTAAAATATCAATTACATAAATAAATCCGAGACGTTTGATGTGTTACTGTCACTCTAGCAACAACTGTATGAGATGAGTTTTAAAAAAATCCACAAAGCTTTGTTGTGTGGTAACGGCAAATGTTTTAGGGTACAACTGATGCTAACACTTCACGAATCATTCCTTCTCTATTGTAGGAGGCCTAGCGGCTGTCATGTACACGGATACTCTCCAAACCTTCATCTATATGACCGGAGCTCTCATCGTTCTCGTCAGAAGTATGACCAATATTTTATTTACAAAGGACCGTTTTATTAATTTAAGCACTCATTTCTGCATTACTTCTGTGTTAAACATAGTACAAAAGAATATTTCCTTTTACGACGTCGGTCTCATTTCAGGGAAATCGAAGTGAACAAAGGGAATAAACTCTCATCACCCGAGACTGTTCCACAAAGTAATCGTAGGCTGAGTTCATTGTAACTGCCATAGTGAACTATCTATTCAATATAGGTTGTGATGGTAGTTACAAAGGGGCCAGTTACTTCGTAGACACACGTCCTGACTTACACCGCCCCAGCAAAGCCAGCAAGAACTGGGGAGTCAGGGGTAGATATGTTTGGGCAAGAACAACCCGATAATTGTAATCATTTAATTTGAGAATCCTTATTTCTTTCATTTTCACTGACATCCAAGTGCTGGAACCCATTAATTGGCACGATTTGCGATGAAATATACTTGCAAACACGTGCTAACGCTGACCTTGGAACTGTTTTGTCAGAAATCATAAGTAGAAGGTTACTGTTTCATCGTTAGTTTGCAATGTGGACAGAAAGTGTTTTAGGCTGTCTTTCTGAAAGCGCCCAAAGTTAGGTGTGTATATCACTCCAATGGTTCTATTCAGGATGAAGGAACCATTCGAGCCAGTGAGGATGTCTGAGAAGCTTTGTCTATATGTTGCATTCTTGTGTATATACGTTGTGGATGCATTATACTCAGGGCACTTATTCTAAAAGCATTAATCAAGCTTGAACTTCGATGTCAGTACTAAGTGTATGATTCACATTGCGTGAGGCACCTTTCTGTCCGCCGGAAGAGAATTCACTTAAGAACAACTCAAACTGCGGAAAAAGTGGTAAAGTTGTTTTTTTTTTTATACTTCTGACTTGTGTAATTGAAAAACAAATATTAATCTAAAGTCCAAACCGTCTGTAATAAAGATGACATCTCTTTTCAGGAAACGCACATCATATCGGTCAGCTGGCCGCTCAGTTGGAAGCTGAAATGCTTTATTCTGAGAATCTAGGATGAAAATTTTGCTTCACTAGAAAATAAGTGAATAATCAACAAGTTGGTAATTTACCTAATCAGTGTGTGTTAGAGGGTTGATTGTCACAGTAAAATGCGAGAAATATATTCCAGAGAAAAACGATAGTGCTGACGCACCGCTGTTTGAGGACACCGACATAATAAAACTTATTAAGTATACGTATAATGCACTATTACAAATTTCTTAACATTTTTACATTATGTGGCGGATCAGGTCTGGACGAGATTGGCGGATGGGAGAACCTGATGAGGAAGTACGCTGTGGCGGTGTCCAACATCACCATTCAGGACACCCAGAAGTACGCATGTGGACTTCCACCAGAGAGAGCCTTCCACATCTGGAGACCCCCAACGGACAGCCAGACCCCATGGACAGGGGCTGTCACCGGTCTGACACTTATGGGCATGGGCTATTGGTGCTTTGATCAGGTAACCTTTTTCATTGCAGTCTGTGCAAATTTAATAGGGCCATTTTAGATATGCAGCTGTGCGTCTGTGAGTCCATATATGTGTGTCTTACTTGTGGATGCCATTTCTTGAAGAACTATTTAAGATGAAGCTTCCAAATTTGGTAGATTATTCTTCTCATTCTGGATATGACGTGATCAGGTTGTAAACTTGTTGACATTAGTTTCTCTATCTTTGCTTCATTTTACACGTTTTGAACATTTTCGTGCATTATGGAAGTGCGCTGTCCTATATGACATTAAGTACTTTTCACAAAAAGGGAGCATCTTTGTTTTATAAACACAACTCACTTTGTTTTCTTGGGACAAGTGAAAATTATATCTCTTGCGAAAAGAATATCCCATAAGTTGGTGAAGGAAATGTTCATGTGCAAGTCTATGTCTCAATGTAGGCTGGGAATTTGGATCGATGGAAACAGTCTTCCTTAGATCGAAGCTTTATAACTTTGTTGACACCAAAAGTTTGCTGTACGTGCAGCTTTATCGGACATGTGACCTTTAAAGAATCCACACGAGCTTGTTTGTCTGACGGAACAAGACATGTTTTGCCGTCGAAATATATTGACCGTCTAGAACATGAAAAGGTGTTCACTAGTAATAGGTCTAAATGCATGGTTACGTAAACGCAATTTACAATCTTTTGACCTCGATTACAAATTATTGGATTAAATTAGAAATTTAATAGGTATCACGAAATCTATGTAGGATATGAATTACGAAACAACCATTCAAACCTTCTGACCTATAGATTCAGAGCTGAGTGTTATAATATCACAGTTTTAGAACTCAGTGGTTTGGTTGCTGTTGTATTCCCTTTGAGAATATAATAATCTTCCAGTTTAATGGATTTGATGGAGCAGGGCAGGGCGGATAGTCTCTAGTTTTTTTGTAGTCAGAAATTTGTGACGCACTTGCAAATTCTCACAGGATCTGCGATGCGAGGCGAACTGTTATAAGTCTTCATGCACTGTCAGGCGTTTGTTCCAAGAATGGAAACTTCACGATGGTAAAATATTTATTTATTTATTTCATTGGTGTTTTACGCCGCACTCAAGAATATTTCACTTATAAAACGGCGGTCAGCATTATGGTGGGAGGAAACCGGGCAGAGCCTGGGGGAAACCCACGACCATCCGCAGTTTGCTGTCAGGCCTTCTCACGTACGGTCTGACAGGAAGCCAGTATGCGAGGGTAAAATAGGCCTACCGTGTATTCCTCTGTCATATGGAATAATGAAGGGCCAATCAGAACACAATTAACATACACTAGTGGTCTTGTAAAATTGCAAGTCATATCCGTGAACAGAAGGGAAACACAGTGACGAAGCTATAAAGCTGAAAGAAAGTAAACTTCTGTTGAGGATGGAATTTGATTTTAGGTAGAAGTACAAAGAGGATTGGCGGCTAAAAATGTGACGCACGTGAAGGCTGGGACATTGCTTTGTGGTGCTGAAAGTAAACTTCTGTTGAGGATGGAATTTGATTTTAGGTAGAAGTGCAAAGAGGATTGGCGGCTAAAAATGTGACGCACGTGAAGGCTGGGACATTGCTTTGTGGTGCTTTGAAGGTGGTAGCTGCCTTCCTTTTCATTATCCCTGGAATGGTGAGCAGGGCAATTTATCCTGGTGAGTACAAAAATAAAGGTGAGAGCGGCCGTCATCTCAGGCATGTTGGACAAGGCCATTTCTTTCCTGTGAGTACAAAAATAAAGGTGGGAGCTGCCGTCATCTCAGGAATGGTGAGCAAGGCCATTTATCTGGGTAAGTACACAAAGAAAGGTGATAGCGGTCGTCATCATCCCAGGAATGGTGAGCAAGGCCATTCAACCAGGTGTGTACATTAAAAAAGGTGATAGAGGCCATCATCATTCAAGGAAGCATGAGCAGGGCCATTTGTCAAGGTGAGTACACAAATAAAGGTCATAGCCGCCTTGTTCTTAGTCATTCCGGGAGTAAAGGACAGTGGCATTTACCCAGGTGAGTACATAAATACTGTATTCTTATCATAATTTAGGCTTTAGACAAGAGGGTGTAATACAAGCCTTTTGTGCTTCGACCAAACAGATATTTCGCTTCCAAAAATTTTTTACATGCCCAAATATTACTTCTTTCTGTGTTCATCAGTTGCAACTGGAAGTGTAGCCTCTCTCTCCTTTTGGAGTGATATCTTTCAAAATTCCCTTATTTTCACCCAGTGGATCCATCAAAAGCGATAAATACACATGATATACATCGCGTATACGTAATTTTTGTACTAGTGTTTTCTATGATGATTACCAGAAGGTATGTTGGATTTAAACGTATTTAAGGACGTCCACCGATTGTTTCTTTGTTCAGCAAACGCATGGCTCTCATTTTGTGTTCGTGTTTAGAAAAGGTGGCGTGTTCCGATCCTGAGCTTTGCAACAAGATCTGCCAGAACCCCTCCGGTTGCTGGAACGTCGCCTACCCTCTGTTAATCGTCAATCTTCTACCGTCAGGTCAGATTACATGTTCTAGTCATGTTCTGAATGTACATCCGATTTGATGTGATTTTATGTAATTATGCACAGAGCATTTCTGTTAGTTGAACAAAAATGGGAAATAATTCAGAACGAAAATGGAGTAAAGGACAAGAGGGATAAGGTGAACTTGATCACAAACACATGTAATAATAATAATAATAACAGCTTTATTATTGTTATAAGTTTATTTCACGTTCAGTCCATCTCATTGCTATAGAGCAGAATATACAAAAGAGATATACATTCTTGTGTTGTATGTTATGAAATTGCAAAATTAAAATACGTACGAAGATCTTATTTTTGGACCAGGTTTGGGGGTTTAATGCACCAGCTATGAGCCAAATCCACGTGACCTCCTTTTTAGCTGTCTGTTTAACGAGTTTGCACAATAGGCACTTTTACAAATAGAAAAGGACGTAAAAATCTAGCAGTTAACAAAGTACTGACTACCCACTGAAAGGAAAATGGTGTAACTAACTTCTAATTCTAACTACTTAAAAAATTCTCAGGTATAAAATGGGAAAGGTCCGAGAAAAGAGTTCTATTCGCTGAATGTCAAAATTGTATATTTTTAGGACTTCAGGGTCTAATGCTTGCTTCTATCCTGGCCGCTCTCATGAGCACTCTGACGTCAGTCTTTAACAGCGCAAGTGCACTGTTCACCATAGATATCTGGAAGAACATTCGGCCTCGCTCAACGGAAAAGGAATCTATCGTGGTGAGCCGGACATGCGTGCTTGTGATGATGGCACTGAGCATCCTGTGGCTGCCAGTACTAGAATTATCCCCCGGCGGTCAGCTATGGGACATCATACAGAGAGTAGCGGCTTACTGTAGTACCCCAAGTGCCGTTGTCCTCTTGTTTGCTCTGTTCTGGAAGCGCACCTCTGAAGCAGTAAGTAAAGCTATTAGATCATTTTTCACCGGCCGTGCTTCTGCCTTAGAAAACTACTTTTACTATTCGCGCAGTTCGATTAGATTTATTGTTTTATTTGATTGGTGTTTTTCGCCGTACTCAAGGATATTGCACATATACGACGGCGACCAGAATTATGGTGGGAGGAAACCGAGCAGGGCCCAGGGGAAACCGACGACCATCCGAAGGCTACTGTGAATGAATTAGGCTCAGGTGAGGATTTACTGTCGATTGAAGAGTCATCAGTACATAGAACTACTCAGTAGATTGCGCACGTATTATTTAAGACAAAGGTTTTTCGCACCCTTAAGATTTTTGTTTGATTGGCGTTTTACACGGTACGCCTACTTGTAAGCATTTTATTTACGTGGCACCGGTCACTGCTTTAGGACCTTTTTGACAAGTCGCAGGAAGCGGCCCTCGTGTGACCATTTGCACAGTCTGAGGAAAGCGGAAGACCAGTTGTCTTCTACATGAACCAACATGATGTGCACATTTGTATGTCACATGTCGGCAGGCTTGTTAGTGCAAAGGTCGGTGGTTTCTCGGGTTTCCGCTACCCATAAATATTAAACTGAGTGCTATCAAGGAAAAAATATCATGCCATTAAGTACCAATAAAATACATGTTAATAAATAAATAAATAAATAAAACATAAATATATATGTGTATTAATTGCAGCAACGAGTTTATTCGGATGGAACTTGATTCAGCTCATGGAATATCACAGTGCGTCACTGGATATTGGTCAAATAAAGCTACAGCTTTCACAATTCCACAGCGTCAGAATGTATCTTGGATTGCAATGATAGTGTAGGTTTTCTGCGAGGTCATCACCCTGGTTAATTTTCATATACAACTTTTCCTACCTTGCAGGGGGCGTTCTGGGGTTTGTTTGCTGGGCTTCTCATCGGTGTATCCAGACTGTCCCTGGACTGGATGTACCCTCAGCCGATTTGCGGCTCTGGGATAGAGGACACAAGGCCTGTTCTGTTAGCCAAAGTAAACTATCTTCACTTTGGGGCCATCATCGGTGTGATCACCTCTGCTGTGATCGTGGTTGTCAGCTTAGGCACGTCGCCTATTCCTAAACACCAGGTGAGGCGATCAGCTAAGACAATATGATACAATCAAGGTTATGCATCGCATATAAGGCATGCGGATGGGGCGGTTAGGGGTGTAAGGTGGCCTTTATAATGCTGCTTAACTCAGATTCCAAGCCGAATACGCTACCTACAATATATGCTTCGCATCAATCGGTATGCGGAGTACTCCCTCATTCATACCCGCAAAAATTGTTCATTGAATTTACCATATCGATTACGGGAGTCCCTGAACACGCGATCGATTTTCTTGGACTGATTTCTCGTGTGTCTTATTTCCGCTGCTCACCGTTTCGCCTGTGTTCGATTTAACCTTTTTACACTGGTTACGATGCAGAAGCAAATACGTTAGTGAACTACCCATATGCAATAAGCTCGACATTGTGGGATGCCTGAGGCTGAGTGTACTTTTATAGCTATCGATTTTGCCTTGACAAAGACAGTTCTGTCTGGTGTGCTGTGATAGCCCACTTGTCTTACAAGCGATCGAATGAGTCTCGCAGCTTTACGCATTGGGTACTGAGCATATTTCATTACTTTGGTAATTTCTTTTAAATTTGGAAACAGCCATGTATCACTGTTTCATATTGTTCTCAAACCTGAGCAAAGAAAATAAAGAAAAGCACTATCTCCAGAACAAGGAATAAGTGTCATGGTCACGTATATGAAGGAACTTAAGATAGTGTTCGGATAAGTTAGACTACTTAGTCGTCACCAAGGATGTGGTGATTTGTCGCCATCTCATGTATATATTGTGCAATGTAGCCATCAGGAATATCCTTCATTGTCGCAACCAAGTATATCATGCATTACCGCCACAATGAATAGCATTCGCTGTTGCCACGTTCTACGCCAAGAAGAGCGTTAAGTTTTCCTCGTGTGTCCCCGGCACACTTTGCAAAGACGAATATTGATTTCTGATCTTCTACGCGCTGAAAACACTTTGAATTCCCAAAACACATCTTACTGCCTAGGCGCAAAGCACTCCGTGGAATAGAGTCGCCATGTAAACAAATGTGTGTGTGTGCATGTAATGTTTGTGTATATATATATATATATATATATATATATATATATATATATATATATATATATATATATATATATATATATATATATATATATATATATATATATATAATATTTCAGTGTCACAACCGCGGATATTCATTTATTGGCTTACTTATTTATTTGATTCCTGTTTTATGTTGTACTCAAGAATATTTCATTTATACGATGGCACTCAGCATTATAGTTGGAGGAAACCAGCGGTAACCCACAGCTATGTTGCTGGCTGACCTGTCCAGGAGAGAAAGCCATCCTTAGTTTAACTTCAAATCACAGCGATCACATTAGTGAGATGCTCCTCTGCCATTTTGCGAATTGGATTCCTTCCAGTGCATAACAAAGCATACTGTTAATAATACTTCATATAATAACCGCGACTGAGACAAAATTTTATTATTCAATCTCCGCTTGCTATACATGCCATTTTCTTAGCCTTCAGGTCCGTGATTTTATTAATATGTTTCATGATAAAAACACTTAAAAACTGTGCATCTCTGTGTCTTTTTTTAACATATCGGTACAAAGTAGGATGATATCTTTAGTATATATATAACTCTGATTTCACAGCTCCACAGAGTGACCTGGTGGACATGTAGAAGTACTGAACTTCCGGACTTATCTGATATCGAAAAGCCCCCATCCGAGCCACATACAGGGCAGCAGACACAGGGGAAGAAAAAACTCACAACGCTGGGTAAGTCTTATATAAGTAGGGCCCTCAAAACACTGTAATATAGAAATGTTTTATCTGTCAAATTTCTTTTAAGGATATTTCATGCGTAGCCTGCCTATATGTGTTGGCGAACATAGCACTTCCTTACGTTACGTTCAAATGATAGATGTTAGTTTTACTTTACGTATCAGGAATCCTTGTCAAATGTATGCTTTCTAAGAGGAGTTTTGAGTTCGAACTGTTTAATCGCAGAAGGTAAGAAAAAGAGCTTACTGTGGCATGTCACTTATCAGAAATGTGAACAATTTTGGATTACAGAGAAAAATTTCACATAAAGATATTTAGAGTAAACAAGCTACGGAGAAAATTGAGGAGCTGAACATGTTGAAAGAAAATATGCTTTATTTGTTCTCCCGGGACAAGGCGAGACAGGTGGTCGGTAACATTTCAGCATGTCACATGATACAATAGGACTTTCTTGTTTACCTTTAGTGACAGCTCATATTCGAGACCCCTATTATCATCTATGGCAAAAGAAGACAGTGAGTCAGATTATATTAACATTATTTGTTACACAACTTACATTGGTAAAATTTGATGTATAACTTCTATAACGGGATTTAGTCTAGAAACAGTTGATTAGTTTCACGCTGGTGAAATCAATTAGACTCCAGAAAACCCAAACATATATACAATCACCATAAATAGAATAAAATCCACAATTTTGAATACATGAACGAGGAAATTACCAACCCAAGAGATCATTGAAAGGCCGAGAGGAAGTCACCACTGAACTCGGAATCATTTAAAAATTATAGTCTTACATTTATGTGTTACTATATTCTTTTCGTGACACCCTGTAAGATTGCTTTAATGATTCTGATACGATAATTATGATTCTGGGGTATGGGATGTTTCGGTTATCAACCATGAAGTTTTAAAAGTCAGGACGCTATTGAAATGGCAAACACCTGTATCTACAGAGTTGTCTCTATTATTCCTGCTTAAAGCTTCCTATCTACCCTCGATACCCTTACAATACTTGACATACAATATATCATGCAGCATTTTCTTTTTCAGATAAATTTAATGAGATGTTGTTTGTGTGGATCTGTGGACTGACTGACAGCCCAAAGCCGGAGCTGAGTAAAGAGGAAAAAGATCAGATCCTGCAGAAGCAGACGTCAATCCGAGATGAGCCTCGGTGGAAGACCGTTGTGGACGTCTTAGCGGTGGCTCTCTCTGTGATCACTACCGCTATATTTGGCTTCTTTGCATAAAACGCATGGGCTTGTCAGCAAAATCGGCAAGTGGTTTTTCGTACCACCATTGTCTTTTGCATTTCGCTTTTGTGCTTAAGTTTCCTCCACCATTCATATGCCTTACCGCCGTTATTTATTTTTTTGATTGACGTTTTAAACCAAACTCAGAATATTTCATTTATACGACAGCGGCCAGCATTATAGTGTGAGGAAACCGTGCTGAGCCCGGGGGAAGCCCACGACCATCCGCAGGTTGCTGCCAGACTTTCCCACTTACGGCCGGAGAGGAAGCCAGCAAGAGCTGGACTTGAATTCGCAGCGACCGCATTGGTGAGTGGCGTCTGGGACATTACGCTGCTCTAGCGCGCTAACCAACTGAGTCCTGGCGTTAAAAATCAATCAATCATTCTTTGCATAGTACCATTGTAATGGTCGCTCATAGAAGCAGTCAAACTGGCCAGTCACATGCTAATATAGTACATGTGGCTTTCTTTTAAAAGCCTAATCGACATGTGTGAATGCACTATCATCTTTTATATACTCGGCACATGGCTTTGAACCCTTTGCTAGATTTGTCCATGACAAATGGCTGACATGCATTGTAATAAAACTAGAAATAGCGCGCTGAAGTGTTTCTTCGTATTCTGTCGTCTACGGCTATCATTATATGTATGTGCAATGTCATGGTAACCATCTGCAAATGAATACCGAACGCGTCAAACAATAATCAATCATTGTGCAAATGAATATTGCAAACTGCCTTCACCATACCTATAATCTAATGAAATTTTAATTGCAATTATTAGGAAATTACCGTTTATCAAAAAAAAAAAAAGAAAGTAACAACCATGCAATGTATAATGCCGCAAAGAATTTATCACCCCAAGAACAAAACGCCTTGTCTCTTATACAAGTGTGTAAGCACATTAATTATTCATCTATTCTATACGATGAAGGCGGTGATCGTTACTGAGTTCTTTTCCAGCGCATGGCATTCCGTCAGTTAAATCACGAAAAAGTCCACTGTAGCCGAAGTCTTTATAATTGTTTGCATACATGAGGGTCAACCTATCAAATTTATAACCCTTAACTGTTTACTGTTATCTGCCCTTCAAAGAAAAGACGTGTATATCTCGTGTATGAGACGGTCTGACAGCAACCTACGAATGGTCGTAGGTTTTATCCGGGCTCTGTCCAGTCTCCTTCCGCCGTAGTGCTGGCTGCCGTCGTATAAGTAAAATATTTTCGAGCACGACGTAAAACACCGATCAAACACAAATCAAACATATGCACATGCATCTAGATTATTGTCTCAATGGTAGTAAAATCTTCAACACATCTTTCGTTATCTTATGCCGAATGTTTAGATGTAAGTATATCCCTCTCTGAGATGGCGTGAATCCGGCCTTTTTTTAATCATATTCTGGTTGCCACGCACCGTCATTAGTACTTCTCAGACAGATATTAAGTGAGTAAGGTAAATCTCGTGGATCTTGCTATTGTTTCTGACGTCTTCAAGCAAAGAACCCAAACGCAAAAGCCGTGACACTGGCGAACACGATGGCGGCAATGTCCACAACTGTTGTCCAAAAGGCGTCTTCCTTGATGGACGTGTTCTTGGTGTTTCCTGTTTCCAGTTCGTGCGCCTGTGAGCGATCATCTGTGCCTAGTCCGAATATCCAACGACAAAAAAATTCTCGACACAAGTGACATCCTGTAAAAGAACAGAAAAAGTCTATGAAAGGCTATTCCGAAAAGGCCTCATATAAACACATTCATCACCAATCACATTACTATGTTTTTTCGCTTTATTTATTTATTTGTTTACTTAACCTGCTAATACAACACGCAGGTATGGGACATCTTCTTAGATCTGGCTCCAATGAAACAATGTTCCACAAAATAAATATTTTTCGTCCATTTTGGAAATTTTTTTACTTATACATAACATGAACTGTAATGATGTGATGCCCCCATTCAATGAATAATTACGTCCAAAAAACCATTATGCAGGTGATCGTATGGTGATGATGTTTGTTAAATAAGGAAAATATTTTCGAAAAAGCTGATGATCTGTATTTGGATTTTAGCTAAGTTATCATCAATAGAAATGTGCCTTCTGGCTCACTCTGCATGCTTATTCATTATGCTAACGTATTCAACGGATCCATTAAATCGTGGTTTCGGTTAATAAATGAGTGTAAACATTGAATTGGAACGTCATACGTTGGTATTACCGTCAATTCAAGTATAATGACAGTGTGACTATGAGAGAGCTGGCGTGATTAAGACACTTCGCTTTCAATTGCAAAGACAGAGAGCTGCGTATTCAAACCCGGCCCCTGACAGTGGGTTTGTGCATTCTCCCACCCCTCACTTTTCATGAGGCACTCGTTTGGTAGTTTGGGCAGTCTGACATTCGCTAAATATGGTGAACATATATGGAAAGTGTGTCAGTAATTACCCAAAAGTAGCGGGTTTACCCTAGGCACCACGGTCTCCTCCTCAAACAAAAGATGTAACTGTGTTATACGGGGGACCGAAAGGGTACAAACGCTTACGCCAATGGCCAAAAGGATATAAATGGTTACCCTTGTGATCTAAGTGACATAAACGATTACCTTTATGATCAAAAGGAACATAAGGGTTACCCTTAACTTGTAGACATTACTGATCATTTTGACTGTCCTGACGTAATGATGAAATTAAACATGAGAATGGTTGGGTTTGAGCTCACTCCTTGGTTTGTCATTCTTTGGTCTCTCAGAAGAGGTTTCGACTGCTTTCTTCTGTGTCAACCAGTAAGGGGGTCTCTTCACTTTACGGGTCCACCATGTAACGCGATACAACTGAAATAAGATTTGCATATTAAATCATACTTGCCATGCATGGTATTGAACATCGGCTTCACTGGTCAACAACAACACTCCACAAAGTCAGATGATATTCCTTATTTTAGTATGCTGTTACGCGCATTTTTTTTTCAGTTTTACTTTTTATTTTGAAATTATCTTATATAGAGACATTTTAGTTATCATCTTAAAGCTAAGGGCAGTTAGTCGGACGTACAAGATGATGTACTGCACACAAAAGCTACCTTTTCGTCAGGCTGTGGCATGGTGAAAAGGCTGATGACTGCCGTTATGAGGAATGTAACCAGGGCAATAATGGCGGCAAAATGGAGGAAGTGGACTTTTGATATGAGCTCCGGCCTGGGGTCCGGTCCAGGACTACCACACGGAGGTACCGGATACATGCGGTCTAGCACAAACCGGCTGAATCCAATCAGCATCCCCGATAGCAAACCCCAAAAAGCTCCCTGTAATAACAGGTAGGTCATGCGTTCATGATCATGAACATGAACAGGTTTTCAAGCATACAATTGTGATATTAAGCGTATAAAAGACCACATCACGGAGAGTGTAATCAGGGTAGCCAAGACAATGAGTTGATTGGCAAATGGCCATGCTTAAGAAGCAGCAACTGACACACCCCCAAGCACCATGGCCTATGCGGAATTAAATAAACGTTAACTACAATTTATTAGACGTCAATGGTCTTGAATAAGAGGCCTAGTGACTCTTGATGGCTGGAACATACACATAAAGTTATATGGAAGAGGCGGTATGCCTGGTTTCCTCTTCCCCATTAACTTAAAGCCGCTGTATAAGCAAAATACTCCAATGTATGGCGTTAGACTCCAATCAACCGAACAATATTATTTTTTTCTCCTTGATTTTCCGGTTAAGTGAAGCCAAATCAGTCGACAAGAAACTCGCAACTGATTCAACCAGCTGTGGGTCAGATATTTTTATTTAATGTTTTATATAAAGCTGCATTATTGCAATAGAGTAAAGTCTTGATACTCAACGTAGTTCATCCAGAAAACTTACAGTGAGAGAGGCCTCAAAGCCTCAATTTAATCTGGAAACAGAACGCAAAGAAGACTTCAAAAGGAAAACACAGGCTTTAAATAGTTCGGTGTTGAGTGACAGAAATCTTTTTTGTGCGACAGTTAATCGACACGCAGCTTTCGACATGCGATGTTATGACAACAGAGTGATGTCCCTTTGCACATGACATTGCCGCTTCAGGTATAAAAACACTAAAAAATTTCCTTACTATTTATGTAGCAATTGCACAAAGAACACTCACCTTAAACTGTATTCCCTAATTTTGGTTAGCCCAAATAGCACACATACTGTCAAATAACTAGATGCCTGTCTACAACATATCCAAATATCATCAGGAGTTGACCACCATTTTCTCAAAATAAATCACCTTTAATCCAGGTACTAGCGTCCTATCTCTATAGAAACAGCGTATAGGGGTCACTGATAATATATTTCTCTGTTTAATTGCTGCCACCAGTAATGGACTTTTTTAAACCATTTTTTGTCATAGTTTATACCTGCAAAATTACCTGGCAGTACTTCAACACACTTCAGAGATACAGCCAATCCCTCCCCGCCCCCAATGTTTTCCGTGCGCCTGAATCTTGGATACAAAATTCAAATAGTGTTTTTATACCTTTACGGCACCTTAATGTCAATTTGCACAATACAATTATCAAAAACGATTAAGTAAACTTCGGACATGTGTGCTCCAGATAGGATGACTATTATGCTGAGCAACAGAAACGAAATTCTGATTATAGATTCTTCTGAACACACAATAATTAATTTATTTATTTGATTGATGTGTTTTACGCCGTACTCAAGAAAATTATAATTATACGACGGCAACCAGCAATATGGTGGGAGGAAACCGGGCAGACCCCGAGGGAAACCCACAACAGTACATATTAAAGCTGCCATGTTAAGGTATAGGCAAGTGACCCCACAATGTCGTAAAACGGTGATATCATTTAGCAAAGAGACGTCGTTGTGTTGTCGCAACGACGTAACTAGAAACCTAAGAACTGTCATTTGTTACATGAACGGCAATACACTCTCACGTCCATACCGCTTCAGTGGTCCGCTTAGACAGGATGGACATCATCATGACGACACTGGCGGGAGTACAACAGTACGCGCTCACTGATTGGACGATACCCCAGAGTTGGCCGCCTGGCGACTGCTGGTGCACCGGTAACCACGACATGCTGAGCACCACCAGGACAAAGATGCAGGCTCGACTCACCACCATCACCTCACGTTCGTGAGCGTTCGGCCGAAACACCAGCCACACGTCGACGGAGAACAGCGCGCTGGTGCTGTTGAATACCGACGTCAGGGTGCTCATCAAGGCGGACAAAATGGCTGCTAGCATCAGTCCTTGTAACCCTATGGAACGAGAAAATTCCGAGAATTTATACCCTACGCTAAATTTGCAGAACGTATGCAAGGAGCAGTTAGGCTGATTTTCTAACTTGATCTTTGTTGGCCTTAATATAAATATTCACACATACTTTTATCAAGTAATGGAAAATATTTTAAGCAGTTGTTGCAGAAAATCCAACGATCGATCACAATACAAGAAATTATTAGGCTAAATATGCAAAAATTTCCACGGAATTGTTTATCACTGGCCCTCTGACATTTTACAATGAACACAAAATTTATCCAAATCAAATATTTGAAGCGGTCATTACACGACACCAAAGATTGACAGAAAGACATGCAGACGAAGAGGCAGCCAGATGACGGACAGGCTCAAATTTGTACCGGGGGCCTCCGTGACTCTCTTGGTCAGCGCGCTAGAGCAGTGTAATGACCCACAAGCCTCCCACCAATGCGGTCGCTGTGAGTTCAAGCTCAGCTCTTGCTGGCTTCTTCTCCGACCGTACGTGGGAAGGTCTGCCAGCAACCTGCTGATAGTCGTGGGTTTCCCCCGGGCTCTACACGGTTTCCTCCCAACATAATGCTGACCGCCGTCGTATAAGTGAAATGTTCTTGAGTACGGCATAAAACACCAATCAAATAAATAAATAGGTAAATAAATCAAATTAATACCCTTCGTTTTTCGCTTGCGATGAAAGTAAAATAGATGAGACGCCTCATAAAGGACAATGAATTTCGTACAATTGTTTTACTACCTGCAGGAAATATTCTCTATATATTATATGTTAAAGTCTTTTCTTTTCGAGGGTTTGTGCTTTGAACAATTTTCTCCGCTGCTGAGGAGTTGATGTTGTCCCCAATGAGTTCTCATATTGCAATATACCTGTGACTGTGTCATTCATAGTATTTCGGGTCATATACTTAATTAATCTATAGTACATTACTTCAGATCATCTGAAACTACCGTTTTGACCGAGGATGATGGGATGGACTGAACATGGCCATTGAGACCCACATTAAGCTAAGGAACGAATTCTTCTCCAAAGAAATTTGAGCCGGCAATTTCATATAAATCTGTAAGCGACGAATTTAGGCAATCTGTAAAACTGACCCATCGATTCTTAAGTCATCGACGACAACGATGAGGGGAGACATGCGATTACATTTCACTAAACACGAAAAATGACCTATATTATTTCGATTCATACTTTCAGTGGTTGAAAACAAAATAGAGCGTGAAAGGTGCTTATTGCTTGATTTTGATTTATACCATTTTTCATTATGTAGCCTACAGTTCTCGGCTCTTCATCATAGACGTAGTACTCATGCATTACATTGATCAATCCAGCTTGCATCCGAGTGGGCATTACACAGGAAAAAGTTCCATATCTAAAGGTTGATTTCATACCTAACGCCAAGTTCCCTATATTAGTGGCTGCAACAGCGCCTGTTATCTAAGTTACGACTTAATAGACAAGGCTTCGACCTTACGAAAGATCTATAAATTGACCCCTTTACGATACGGCGGGCGTTTCCGCTGTCTCCTGGAGATGTTTGATTAGTGAAACTGTAAACAAAACACATGGAGGACTGTGTCAATCGATGGCTTGGAGCCCACACCCCTGCTCGTCGTGCCGCATGTTTACATGCCTGTTTAAAAGCTCACTCTATTGAAAACAGTGGTTGATTCTAAAGAGCTTTGCTTATTTAAGTCTTGTCTGGGTTTTACGATGACAAACGGGTGAAACTTAGGTGAAACACGGAATTATTGACAAGTATTATAGACACATACAATACAGAAACGGATTCTTTGTATCTGTGCGATATAAACTACAATGTACAGATTTGCGCACCAAAGACAGTAGTGGATATGTGAATGGTTGTCAAAAGCACATCTACGAGGAATGATTAAATTCATCCATTCGCGAGTTCTCGCGAGAATGCTACTAGGATTGTAGAGAAATTTGAGTAATGGTACTTTCACTTAACAAATGAGAACATGTAGAAATCTACATTTCGGCCTCTGTCTGAGGGGAATAAGTACACGTGACACCTTGGCTGGGACAGGCTGATTGAAAGGGTGAAGTAGTTTACCTGCGGGTAACACCTGAGACATCAACAAAGGGTAAGCCATGTTCCAGCACCCCGTAGGGTTGTCACAGAATTCTTGACATTTGGACGGTTCGGCGCATGCCACATTCTCTAAAATAATGAAGTTTAAAGATTTAAATGTACAGATACTCTTCTTCAATTAAGAACATAGGCAAGCAGGAAAGATTATATAATTTGTAACTTTGGTGGTGTCGAAGAATAAAATAGACAAAAAAGTGGTGTAACGGAAAAGGCAAACACATGTTATTGGCATTGTTAAAGTAGAGTTACACAGATGAACGCAAAGTATCTTTCATCACAGGGCAGATTTCTATAAATATTCCGATTTTGGCTGTACAATATTAAAATGGTAACGATAGTAATAAAGACACTTTGCATTGTGGTTGCAAGGAAGATTATACATTATCCTTTTCTTACCCGGAAATAATGCTCTAGCAATCATACCAGGGATAACGAAGAGAAATGCTCCCACCAACTTGAGAAATCCCGCAAACACAGCCCCTGCTTTAGCATGGGTTAAGCTCTTAGCAGCCAAACATCTCTGAACTTCAACCTGCAACCAACATTTCCAAACACACAAATTCGTAGATGACGTGATTCTCACAACTTTCGGCTAATTTGGGTAAAAATATCGGATCTGATTGCACACTGTTTGACCTCTTCCACTGCATGTTCTATATGCGATGAAACATCTATAAATGATTGGCATAAATGACTGAACGGCATTTGTTTATATACAGTATCCTGCTGACTAAAAGAAGGACATGTGCAGGGTGTAATCCAGAACCTGCTTGCACTGGAAAAATCTGTGTAATGTTAGGGATAATTTGGAAACTTCGTTACCAAAACGGTCGTATGCGTTAAGTCGCGTTTATTTCTGTCAGAAGACTTCTTAAAGTTGACCGATCTCAGCAGCAAAGTCACAGTCTATACCTGATCAAAGCACCAGTAATATATCCCCATGAACGTCAGACCACTGACTGCGCCTGTCCAGGGTGTGTTGTCACTTCCGGGATCTTGCAACAAATGGAAGGCGTCCTGTCGTGGCATGCCACACGCGAACCTTGTCTGGTCGGAAAGCGTGTAGTTGGCAGCGGCCTGTGAATATCGGCGTTGCATGTTCTCCCAACCACCAACTTTGCTTAGTCCTGGAACAGAAAATCCCAGAAGTTTCGTGAGAAAGGAACAGGTTGTATTGAAAATATGATATCACTAATCCCGCTCATGAAGGTATTTATCGTTGAGTGACATTTTGGAATAAATATGAATCCGCAAAGGAACACAGCCCATATATCATAAAACACTGATACCGAGAATTCGAAATTTACTGACGACAATCTATAATCTTTTAAGGCCACAACACAGCACGAACAATCTTAAGGAAGGCACTTTATAAAAACATACAGCATCGCGTAATGTAATACACTGTATATCACGTGGCTCTTTAATGAATTTTTCTTTCCGGATAAAGAAAGGTATAGATATTGAACTAAACCAAAACAAAACCAACCAGCTTGAATCGATGAAAAGGAGGTAAGCATTAATATTTTCAGATTTTAACCCACAATGCATATTTTTAAAGTACAAAGATTTTGGATGATCGACTCTCACCACTAAGCATGTTCTAAGAATCTTTGTTTCAGATCATTACCATGCATTTATTGGAACCATGAAAGTTGGCTTTCCTTCGCGCATGGACTCTACAGTTAGATTCGGTGTCATTATACCTGAACACCCAACTGTACAGCCGTAATTAGTAGTAAGGTAGTAAAAGATAACTGTCCAATGGGAGATCATATTGCAATGTCTCGACGTAACGTGACCAGTCGAACGAGATTTTGTTTCCTAGAAAGCATACGACACATCTAGCATGGCTGATGGTGACTACTGTCCAACACAAGATCATACTGGACACTTGCAATGTGGCTCTTGCTATTCACAGTCACTCCATCTTCCCGGAGGTTATTTCCTGGCATCGCTTTGTAGTACTTCCCATACAAGCCAACAACTTATAAATATATTCTGTTAAGAATCTGTCATACAGCAATCTTTCGGCTCAATTTATTTCGCTACATCGGTTATGAAATTGAGAATTTAGATGTGTGTCAGCCAAGTTGCTAGCGGTGGGAGAATCAAACTATTTATTATGTTTCAAAGCAATACTCAAGAATTTTTACTCATGCGACGTCGAACTGCTTAATTTGAAACCTTTTCCCGGGCAATCGCGATTCGCTCCCTAGCTGCCTTGACTATTGTTCTCGTGAACTGCGCGAGTAATATGTCATCAGCGTGCCCACAAAAAGTCATCGTATATGGAGGAATGAATAATTAACTACACCGTTCTATCCCGAATTACATTTGGTGGGAAAGTTTTCCCATTGGTGACGGAAATGTTCCTGTTCAGTTTAATGTACTGACTGGTGTTTAACGTCGTGCTCAAGGTTTTTCGTGCATATATAAGAAAGAAGGTGGAGAAAGGCGAAGAACAAGACCTCACAGGAGAACTCTGTCCACAACCTATTGTCACAAGACCCAAAGGACAGCAAATCTAATGCACCCAGAAAAATTGCTGTCCCAGAATAGGATTGAACCCGCAAATTGTGTAACCTAGCAAACTGAAATGCAACAACCTTAACCAATCGATGAGGGTTTGTTCCCAAAGATTGTCATGTTTGAAAAAGTGTATAAATGTGCAAGCGTCAAACTATCCGGCGAAGAAATTGAGGAGTCACATCTTTCATGCATAACAGGTCTCTCAATGCCTAGTTTAATAATTGCGTGAATCGTTCGCGAATGCTTGATGACTCATTTGCTAATAGACATATAAAGCCAGGGTGATTGATTGATGATTTGTCAATCCCATCCAACACACAGCATACGCACACAATACATAGGAGATATTGCACAGTGAAGGTTGAATACCATAAATATTGTTCTCGTGAAAGGTGGAAAGATAACCCACGAGACGCGAAGAAATATTTATGGTATTCAACCTTTACTGTGCAATATTCTATTTATTTTTTATACTTTAACAATGTCATGATTTTGTGTATTGAAAGAAGTTTTGAGCAATGTTTTAGCTGCAGGCCTTCAAAGACCTGTCAGTATCGTGACGTCGTAGCAGTATGCATGACGTTTAGTATGACCTCGTGTCTTCTTGCCTGACGTCGGAATATAGCAATCGACTAGACTTGTATTCTGACGCTATCCCAGTGAGCTCAGATTGGAACGTCATAAAAACAAAATGTTTCATTTTTGACGTCACGGTGTCTGGACCATGGGTCAAGGTCACTAGCAGTGTAATATCAATATGTAATAACAAAAGTGATATCTAACTAGATATCACTTTTATCATGGAAGGAAATACTGGGTTTTCACTGATGTATAAATAATAAAAATGACAAACCGTTAGCCAACAAGGTGGTTGCCCCTGCCAAGAAGACGCCAGTCTGTAAGGTATCTGTATACATCACTGCTGGTAGACCAACTGTGTACAGTAAAATAATTCCGTCAAAATTTATACTTGTAATAAATAAATTACAACAAAACAGTTTCATCTGGTCGTTTTCTAAGAAATGAAATCATATAAGAACCAAAAACGTTAAGGAGCATCCAGAAAATTTATGGAATCCTATATGACGAAGTCTTACAGAGTCGATTCGCGTGTGTTGATCTCACCTGCAATTGTATTAATGGTAGTCACAGCCAGAATAGCTACTGTAGATATGTAAATATTCCATCCCAGGGTATACCGCAAAAATACTGTACCAGCATAAACCTGAGTCTGTAACACACGATATAGCATTTAAATTCAATACTAGTAGAAAAATATGGTGGAAAATATGTATAAGTTAAATGGTTCAGTGGAGAGTACACGGTGTTAACCCTGGTAACACTTACCGAAACTTAGTTTAGATAAAACGCATTGGAAATAACTACGAATCTACACTTTCGAAGACCCACGTTTAAGACATGTATCCCAGATACAATGGAAAAACTGGATTTGCGCCCCAGTCGTTAAGTGTGTGCCGGTCGGTTTTAAGTCAATGTATATGCCACTCGGAGATTGGAACGAACTCCTGACGATAACTTGAGTCACTTTATAAGCTCTCGTGTTTGCAGAGCTTTACTAGTCAATAAACGATTCACTTTGCAGTCTAGCAACATGAACAATGTGCGCCTCATAGACACTTACAGACACCTTGTTGGCCACATAGATGACAAAAGATATACACGCTACTGCAACTTGTAACCGCTTGCTGTCGTAACGACGTCTGGCGTACTGAGCAACTGTGTAGGACTGTCAAACAAGAACACAACGTGTAAATGTGAGACAAAACAGACATCGCTATGCCTTGTTCTGTAGAAGCGTAGTAAATGTGAGGCAAAACAGACATCGCTCTGCCTTGTCCTGCAGAAGCATAATATATGTGATACAAAACAGACATCGCTCTGCCTTGTCCTACAGAAGTATAGTAAATGTGAGACAAAACAGACATCGCTCTGCCTTGTTCTGCAGAAGCATAGTAAATTTGAGTAGGAACTCAGGACATACTAAACTCAGGACAATATAGCGTAGAACAAAGGGCAAAACCAGGAAGTGAATGAAAGACAAACAGCTATAAATTTATACGGCGTTAGTGTTGAATTTACCTTCTAATAACGTGTCAAATGCCAGCCGAATAGGGATCTATGGCCGAGTAGAAAATACAGTTATTTCTCCACGCAGTAGATTCTAGGCTTCTCCTTTGTGTAGTATTTTCGCCAGGAAACAAGAAAAACTTCACACTCTTGGAGCATTGATAACTTATTATCTTACACTTAACCAGTGCTGTATTACCTCGCCTCCACTTCACAGCGTTTTATTTCAGCAACATGTCATTTTCACCGTCAGTCCCCAGCCAAAATGCATTTTACGTGAAACGTTAAGTGGGAGAAAGAGTTGTGTATTTCGCACAGTTCATTACCAAAGGTGGTTTAGAACAATCGGACTAAAGTATGACATGATTTATACTTACCCCGCTTGAGATGTAGACGGGAACACAGATCCACGCCATCAATATGAGCAGGTATACTGCCTGAAGGCATGAATTACAACCACATGATTAACGTGCCCGGCATGAGTTAAACTGTTTTTACGGAAGGGTGAATCAAACCAAAAGCCAATATGGTTGCCAATAAATATACATTAAGGCAAGATCTGACATGTAATACACTTGCAGAAAATCTTTCCTACCTTCTTGCGTCAATTTTCTTGATTAAGTTCTTCGGTAACCAAGTTAAATTTTAGAGACGTTCTTAATCAGGTACATCTTTTTTTCATTCAAAAGGTGCTTTTTCAAGGATATGCTAGACAGATGTCACCAATGTGCATTTTCAGCAATTTCTACACATTTTATTTGACATTTACGAAAGGCAAATGTCCGTTTCTCCAAAACTCACATGCCATTCGTATATGAGGATGGCCATTCCTGACTCTGCCCCAGATGCCGGGATTCCCACAAACATGTGCGCCCCTATGTTACTGGCGTACAGTGAGGCTCCGATCTGCCAACAGAATGTGAGAGGGGTTCAGTCAGAGCGAGAATTGGCAATTTGCGGAAGCAAATCTGGCAAACGATACAGCTTCAAAAAGATGAAAGACACAATACTGTCCCAATGAGATGAAAAGGTGAGAGATCTGAGTAAAAACACTGACGGCCAATACATTCCAAAATGTGACAAAGAGTGACAGACCCTGATAGACATTAAAGTCTCAATGAGAGAAAGGGTGACAGATTCTGATGGACAATACACCCCCGATGAGACGAAAGTTGACAGATAGTATCAGACAAGAGAGCTCGACAGAGACGAAAGATGACATGATGGGCGCTACTGCCTAGTAAGCTGAAAAGAAACTATCCGGAATAGACGCTAGAGCTTTAATGAAACGAACCTAGCCGTCGAAACCGACATTTGTATACCAGCCGTCAACCAAAATGGGCGTTCCGGTTCAATATTTGCAAAACCGGTTTCCACAAACGGCAAACGGCAAACGACCCAAACAAAGAAATAAGAAAATATATAGATATAAAAATTAGGATGGATTCATTCAAGGAGAAGCAGTCAACAGTTTTCAATGATGACGTAATGAATATTCTAGGAGGATGGATAAAATAAAATAAAATTGGTGTCCATTTTAGCGTGTTGTCGATAATTAACTATGTATCTCAGTTGAGCTTTGATTGCCACTCTTTATTGCGGAAGGTGAACCGGAAATCGACACAATTATAAAGCAGAAGGAAAGACTACAAACCCTGGTGGAGGCAAAGGCTTTTATGGGATGAAATGTGACACACCCTGGTGGAGGTAAAGGCTTTTATGAGATGAAATGTGACACACCCTGCTGGATGATAAAGCTTTAATAAAATGAAAGAAGATGACCAACTGTGTGGGATGGTGGAGCTTAAATCATATGACAGGCGACGTCATGGATACTACATGTAGTGTCTCAATGGGATTGTTGACACCATGACGGACACGAGAACTTCTTGAAATGAAAAGCAACTAAAATCGATAGACGCTAGAGCATTAATGAAATAAAAGACGACGAATGCTGAGGAAGCTGGAGCTTCGATCAGACGAAGTGAGAAAATCTTGATGAAAGCTATAGTCCTTCTATGAAAAGAAGTGACAAACGCTGAGCCTCAGAGCCTCAGTGAGAGGGAAGTTGTTAAACCCTGATGAATGCTAGAGCTTCCGTGATACAAATGAAAAGTGACAAACCGTGATGGGTGTTAGAGCTTCGGCGAGATGAAAGAGGACAATCTTTGTTGGAGGTTAGAGCATCGATAAGATGAACTGTGACAAAGCTTTAGGTTGCTAGAGCTAGAATTACATGAAATGTGGCAAGTTTGGGCGGATAGTAGAGCTTTAATCGAAAGAAAGGTGACAAATGACAGAGCGTCAGTCACTTGGGTGGTGTCAAGTTCTGAATTATTATTATTACGAATGTTACACGATGGCTTATTTCCTAAGTAAATGAAAAAAAATATGCTAAAAACAAGTTCTGAAGCCTGATAGAGCGTCTGAGATGTAAATGAGAAAAATGGGTGGATTCTGGAGTTGTTTCAGTATCGATGGCAGCATACCGTGTAACATAAAAAGAACCTGTCTAGGATCGATTTGTACAAACAATCACCAGCTGGTTAAGAACGGCACACTGTATTTGTAGAACAGAAGTGTGCATTATGTGCGGTGGAAACAGATTTGACACACTTGATTATGTAGTCTTTCTTCTATATCCACTTTTATCAAAGAAAATAATCCACTTACCAGAAGGTGGATTACCCTAAATGTGGTCACATTTGATAGTAGCTCATTCAGATAGTGTGCATGACACTTTATTGGTAGATTGGTAGCGTGAGACTCAGAGTAGCGACACCTAGGTCCATTTGGATTGTGTTCTTGTTATTGTATACATATATTAAATGTGATGACAACGCAGCCTTTTGAGTAATTTTAGACCAGTGACGTCTAGTACATTGTATTTAACATCATTGCAACTTTTTTTTTACCTAATTCTGCTTAAGCCTAGGGGGTTAGGCAGCCTGTAAGTTGCTACTTCTTAAACACTTAAATGAACACTTGGAGTAAAACGTAAACTGAGATAACTTGAAAGAGACTGGGTTGCACAGGTAAGGTATGCATATTTGATGACCCTGATCACGGTGTCGTTGCTCTGGTTTTATTCTCTTTGCTGTAGTCTTTTATATCACACACATTAGAGTATATTTTGTAATAATAGTTCCCACAATATGACTGCAATATTGCCAGTGTGGTATAGAACCACTATCACACAGTCATATGTAACCAGTCCGCCTTTAAAGCATGGCATATAATAAATCATTCGTGCTATGATCATGCACAATCTTTCACTTACCGGAAACCATGTCATATGACGACTTGCCAGAAAGTAGTCCTTTGTTGTTCCGCGATCTGGTCGCAATGTAGCCTGCAAACACAAGGTGTCACGAGAAGTAGTGCATAGAACGCATTCTACAGTTTAAGCCTCCGAAAAAATATTTTCCATGCAGGCAAAACTAAACAATGTAGGTCAATAATGGAAACATCATTTACGATTCTAGGCAAGTTTTGGGGAACCTGAGACTGTGAATAGTGTTAGAAATTTAGCCAGTATAATACATTATAGACGACTGGACGGCAGAATTCACAACTGTCTCGAAATTGTTATACCCTTATCAAAGTTAACAATCAGACAAATATGTGTACATAGTATGATAGACATTAACCGGAATCATTGACAAACGCTGTGAAGATTAACGATAGCCAAAAGGCATCTTTTGCTCAAGGTACTGATTTTTCATCTTTATACTGTTCGTGTTATTCAATGATTTCTCCCAGAGACCACACAGAGATCACAGTGAAATCCAACACAAGTTATCAACCCCAAAAAAGAGACAAACTTGCTCCTCATCAATCAATTTTATTTATTTATTTATTTATTTATTTGATAGGTGTTTTACACCATACTCAAGAATACACTTATACGACGGCAGCCATGGAAGTATGGAGGTAGGAAACCGGGCAGACTCTGTGGGAAACCCGTGACAATCCGCAGGTTGCTGACAGACTGGGCAGACCCTGTGGGAAACCCATGACAATCCGCAGGTTGCTGGCAGACTGGGCAGACCCTGTGGGAAACCCACGACAATCCGCAGGTTGCTGACAGATCGGAGGGGAAGTTCATCATGTTACAGTAACACTAGTAAACTAGTGTGAGAAATAATGTTAATGATGATAATTCTGTTTATATACAAATACATAAAACTAATCCTACAAAAAAAATAATCATCTTTTTTCCAGACACGCCTATTTACGAAGGCATTTCTTTAATTAGTTTAGAAGTACACAGTTCCAGTTTTGATAGAATTGCCCTATATTTCATCATGTAAGTAATTAACATGATCATTGGTGTTAAGAGATTTAAAGTCAAATCTTTAACTTAATGTAAATGGACATGTAATTGTAATGTTCTGTTTTTGTGTACAATACCATTTAAACACAACCTGAAAACTTTTTACAAATGTACACAAATATTTACTTTTCTCCCTGGTTGAAATGAACTGATGTCAAATAATATACCAGATGAACTATTTTAGCTTACGCCTTTTCTTATTTTTATCGCTTTGTCTGTGAATGTAAAGTTTTAAAAAGTATTAATTCATTCATGTATTTATTCCCAGTTTCGTCCACTCACAAAATCTGACGGCCATTGTATCAATGAAAAAATATCTCACTTCGGTCTTGACCAATCATATGTTAAGCACCTTAAATATTATAATGTTTAGATAACCACGTTAATCTTGCGCTCCGTCTTATCCGTGATATTGTCCAATCTGCTCTTATTTCTGGCCGACATGCATACGGAATGCACTTACCCAAAGTCCAACAATGAGTACAATCACCAGGTAAATGGCAAGGGTCAAGTAATCCGTCCACCCCAGTTCCGCGTGATCGGACATCTTTGGGCGTGTTGGACACAGCATGCAGACAGAGAGTGGAACAGAATATGGGGTGTACGCTTCTCATAGTCGATTATATTTAATCGACAAGGCATGCGTGGCACAGTTCCCTCGGAGAAACATTAGCGTCTTCGCGTTTCTCGGACACACACGTTAGCTGCTGAGGTGGTGTTTGGCCAAGAACGATTTACGGGAGGCAATAAAGTGGTATATTTGCCCGTTGGTTGCGGGGATAATATCTGTACAAGGAGGGGGAGGGGGTAGGGATCGTGGCAGCAGTAAGACACACGCACCTTGTCTTGTTTCCTCATCAACATGACCAGATCAATACAGTGAGGTTAGCACAGGCATCTCTTCACAGTATTCGAGATGACCCTTGTCACAGCCGATGGCCGATCAGTTACATGCTCTTAAGACACCATTCTTCTTACGAAAAAAGCATCATCCCGACATCGATGGAATGGGCTCTTATTTTGTATCCAGGATGCGTTGATACAGTGAGATATTATAGAATTCCATCGAAAAACGAAGAACTTCAGCAAGTGTAAACATTCTGCTCCGAAGCAGTCCAATACCATGCTTCCGTTCGTAATGGAAGGCTACAATAGGATCCAGTTCATAGAAATCAGTAGAATAACTGTAGTATCAGACAACGAATATCCCACCTACTTAAAAAAAAAAAGTCTATTGGTATCCTACAATACTTATTATACCTCAAGATCAATTTCAAAATTGGAAAGGTAATTTTCTGGTTCAGTTGCCTTCATTGTTATTACCTTCGTGACAACAAGCCTTCAGCGATGATCACTGGTGTCATTTTTACATAAAGCTCGCTACGGACGAATTGCTTTCCACCAGTGAGGTGTCGATGATTGTCCTCCAGATGACAAGTGTTGGGTTGTCAGAGATGGGAAATTTCCAACTCAGGAGAACAATCATATGTGTGAAAGTTTTCCCCATCCGTTGATTGGTTTTCTTTACTTGTCCTACTTGGTTTTCTTTGCATGTCCAAATTTCTAGTTTTACATACTTCCTCAGCTGTATTAAGGCACGGAAAGTGATCTTGCAATTATTGACCAGGTACGTTCCTTTTGGTTGACGGTTGGTATACAGATATCTGTGATCTGAACAGCGGGAATCAGAGCGCAACGGAGATAGACCTACATGTTTTGATCAGCGTCAATTTACAAACTAGCCTTGTTCACGATTTGGATTTAACTCAAGTGCCTACAACATTCCTGTCGAACAACTGCAATCAATGAAAACTGTTGACTCCTTCTCATTGCATGAATCCGCCCTAATTTCTGACTTTATATACATTTATTTCTTTGGTGTTTTGCTTCAACCATTGTTTTAGAAATTGGTGCTGTATTAAATGTGATGAAAACACAACATTTTGAGTAATTCTAATATATTGCATTTAACATCACTGCGATTTATTTTTACCTAATTCTGCTTAAGCCATGTTCCTAGGGGTGATGTAAGTTGAAAGGTTAGTCTACGAATAAAATCCTAACTGAGGTAAGCTGACAAGGATCAGGGTTTCACTAATAACTTGTGACCATTTGTAACTATCAAACTGTCAAACTGGTATTTCTATGCTGTAGTCTTTCACATTGCCGTTTTGCTCGACGGCTGTTATACCAATCTCTGCTTCGGCGCCAGATTATTCTCTTGTCCAGGTTACTTGTTACTCTCTTGACTTGGTCCTTCGCTTGGCAACAGACATGAATTTTAATATTATTATATTCTCAAAAGGCTCTGATTCTTCCATTCCTTCCAATGTTTCCATTTTCCCACCATAGCATGTTGAGTTATTGCAGACCAGATTACTATTTAATCATTTACATTAACAGTTGGAATAAAGCCCTGTCTGGGGCAATTTGACGATGGACTGTTCTGTACCAGTTACGTGTGGCCATTTGCCAATTATTACACTGTTGTCGTTGCTCTGGGTTTACTCTTTATGTTATAGTTATTACTTTATATTCATTACAAAAGGCATAATGGTAATTTTAATATTGTAAATTGTTCCTATTTCGAAATTAATATACTGAAGGGTCCTGCATATGGCGTACATATATTTCGTCTTATAGCGGCATTTATTATATCTTGTGCAAAATGTAGTCATGTCAAGCAACGTTCGCCGTACACTAATGATCCCAAAAGTAGTGTGACAAAGATACTCCATTAAACGCCTTCACTCTAAGATTCAAACTTTAAATAATAATTATAGCACAAACATGCACAACATGTCCAGTATCTCTGGCGATCTGTGTCATAGGTCTAACCTGTTTCGCTAAACCCGGGGAAAAGTGCCTTATGTATGTATGCTTAATTGGGTTTTACGTCGAGCTCAACATTTTTTCATTTATCTGTCGACGAGGAGTCCTTAGAATGTCTTCTTGTGGTAGGGCGAGTTCATGCCACCAAAGTGCTGCCGCCAGTGGAACATCATGCCGAAGGCACCAGACATGACACCCAACTCAGTCACACTATGCTGACACCGGGCCATTCAGTCCCGCTTCCTTGGTCTAACTTTTATTTGCTGAGCACCAAGCGAGGAAGCAACAAGTACCATTATTAAAGTCTTTGGTATGACCCGACCCTGGATTGATATCGGATTCCTCGATCTCGGGGCGGACGCTCTAACTACTCGGCCACCTAGCGATCAGGGACTATATAAGCATCCATGGTGCACTGCCTTCCCTACATCTAATGACTGCTTCTCTCTTACATGTTTATTCAAATTTTATATGTCCGAGGTCGGGTCATACCAGACACCTTAAAAATGATACTTCTTGCTTCCTTGCATGGAGCTCAGCACTGAGAGGTTAGAGCAAGGAAAGAGGACAGTATATCAAGAGGTGGAGTGTTATGTCTGGTGTCTTCGGCATGATGTTCCAATGGAGGCAGTCTTCATATACAGACGCAGTATGTATACATTCTAAGGACTATTTCGCGTCATATAACTGAAAAATTGTTACGTTCAACGTAGGAAATGCATACATACACACCCATACTCGCACACATGCATTCTTTATATGTCTGGGGCATCCGTGGCTCAGTCGGTTAGCTCGCCAACGCAGCACAATGACCGAAACCTCACGCCAATGCGGTCGCTGTGAGTTCAAGTCCAGCTCATGCTGGCTTCTTCTCCGGCCGTACGTGGGAAGGTCTGCCAGCAACCTACGGATGGCCGTGGGTTTCCCCCGGGCTCTGCCCGGTTTCCTCCCACCATAATGCTGGTCGCCGTTGTATAAGTGAAATATTTTTGAGTACGACGTAAAACACCAATCAAATAAATAAATATATTTATATGTCTGTATCGTTCTGTTCCCCACTTGTAAGCGTGGTTGACGCGGATGCTCAGAAGTTATCCCCCTTGCTATTCAACACCTGCTGCGTGCACGTAAACAGCTGAGCAAGGGCAAGTCGACTGTGCAACATTGATTCCAGATCCTAAATCTGCCTACTGCAGCATGCACGCCCACGTCTTCCCGTGACTGGTGTCCGTCCGTATCATTATACATTTGTCTCTCACTTGGCATTAAAAAGGCCAAGTATCGATGGATCGTTAAGTCAGACATGGACGATATAAGGTATGTATATTTCCATGAGTATCTGCTTTCACTATGTATTCGTTGTAACGATAAATGGGCTGTAAGTGAGCCAGATAAGTGTGGGCGACTACGTTTAGCCGGAGGCCCTTATACTTTCGTACATTCATGAGACAGGCTTTCATTTAGGCAACCTGTTGCGGGGGTTAGCTGCTGAGTAAATTCTGCATGGTGTAGGGCTCGGGCTGTATGAATCCTATGCCCATATAGTGTGCTGTCATATGGATAACACCCGGATTCATATATTACGCCTTCAGAACCTTTCTAGCACAACTGTATGACTAATGCTGTGGGCCGGCCTGCTGATCTGTTACAATGTAAACAGCATGAGTTATGTTGGTCACCCGATTTTCGGTCCCATATAGGCTACGGACCGATATGACTGTATGGTGTAAATCCTCCTACAAATAAGGGAATTTATTAAAAGTTAAGTGTGCGTGTGCGTATATCTGTATACATATATGTATAAGTCATAAGTTTGATTTATACATTATTCGGGTTATACATTTGCATGCCAGATAGAGTTTACACGTGGCTTGACGTCCTTCAGTGATTCACGTCCTTCAGTGAATTAGGTCATAGCATTATTACCTGCACAATTAAGTTCAGCTGACTGGTCTCACAGCTGTTCCGGGCCTTCAGGTCAGAAATCTATCCCAAAGTGTAGGCTTATACTGATAATATAGTTTGTTAATGCAAGTATTCATGCAAGGAACAAAACAAGCCATCAGAGGGCCTTGTCAGTGTCGGGTCATTGCCGAATTTTACTTGACGGCCTCGCATCTGTAGATGTACTTGATGAACGAACGTATCGATACATGGGCTATTCATACGTGCTTTCTGTAGAGAGCATGGCGTTAGCAGCATCAAAATGTATGGCCCTACCACAACGCATCTTGTCGTTCAAAATGAAACTATATTGGTTCAAAATGAAACCAAAATGAAACTAAATTGGTTCAAAATGAAACTAAAATGGTTGAAAAGGAAACGAAACTTGAACTGACTCAAAGATGCATTTTCCTTTCAGCTTTATCTTGATCTGTTCTCACCAGGACTAAGCCGACAGAGTGTGTCCCCAGGCCCTTGCTTGCGGTTAGACCTGTGTTGTACAGGTTTCGACATGTATATTTAATGGGCTTAGAGTGGCATTCTAGCACGACTAGTCATCTGGAAAGTTCCACTGCTTAATGTGGGTGACACGGGTTGCTTATCGTCACGTGCTGGCACACTGGGATTGCCCGCTTTCTAACTGATTCCAAATTTTCATGTGACTTGTAGTTGATATAAGAGACAGTAGATCCGTTTAGAGTAACTCCGGATTTTGGAAATGGCTAGTAGCGGAAGACATTACAAACCCCTCGTAGAGGAGGATACCCCTGTAAGTATAGATCTTTCTACATTGTGAAAACATGCGTACTTATGTTCTTAAATATATATTGACTTACTTATTGTTGGCATATGTAGTTATTTATCCCTAAGCTGGCTGATTGCAGGCATCCATATCTCTGTTTTTTCTGGGTTCTTGTCTGGTGCTTCTCAGATTAATGTGAAGTCGTAGGCTGTTGGAGGCTCGATTTCTCACAGTTATAAATGTATGTCTTCGAGTCGAAAAGTGAATAATAAACAATAACCACAAAAATATTGTATCGCACTCTGTTTGATTGGCGATTAACTCACATTATTAATTGCTCTGTAGTAAGTGAAAACAAAGCACAATATAGAGTTATAATTCTTCAACTTTTTGCCATGTGAAAATCAACTTTCAGCGCGTTGTGCAAATTTTTAATTTGATTTTGGATGCGAAACTACATTGGCCATTGGTTTGATTAGCCAATTTCAGGACTTCACATAAAGTATATTTTTATTAGTTTACACAAAAAAAATGCCCTCATAATAAGTCAGAATAACAATCTTACAAAGATGCGAAAAGGTCGAAGAATTAGAGTAGTTCTTCTCTGGTCGTGGCTGTAAAAGCGATTTGTATTGAAATTTAAGAATGGGGTTGACTACATAATATGTCTGCAATATTACTCTCTCTGTCATTGTATTTTATGTTAATACGCTGTATATTTCAAATGGCAACTTTCGCACAGACTGGAAAAGCTATTACCCTAATTGAGCCTCGGGAAAACTTTATATCGATTGGATTTTTTTCTCATATATGAAGGGTAGTGTTTATAACAGCTCATAATGTCAAGTAATGGTTAAATATTAAATGATTTTATGCCATGCAGTCGTCCGTGAAGTCGGAGAAGCCCGGAAGTGTGTATGGAACCGCGGACAATGTTCCCCCGGCATACGCTGCCGAGGACAAAGGTGAGCGGTCAAGGCTGAGGTCACACCGGTGTAATCAGTATCCCAGGACTACCGTCACACTGGTATTACTAATATCCCAGGCTTACTGTCACACCGGAATTACCAATATCCCAGGATAACGATCACACTGATATCCAGGATAGTGGCTACACTGTGTGGTACATAACCAATATCCCAGGGTAACACCCACATTGGTAAAACCCCTATCCTAGGATTACGGTCACATGGTATAACCATTATTCCAGGTTTACTGTCACACCGGAATTACCAATATCCCAGGATAACGATCACACTGATATCCAGGATAGTGGCTACACTGTGTGGTACATAACCAATATCCCAGGGTAACAGTCACACTGGTAAAACCAGTATCCTAAGATTACGGTCACATGGCATAACCATTATTCCAGGCTTACGGTCACTTTAGTACGACCACTATCCCATGATTACGGTCACATTGGTTTTATCAGTATCCTGTAGGATTACTGCCACTTTGGTGTAACGGGTGTCCCAGGATTACGGTCACACTGGTATAACCACAATCCTAGAATTACGGTCACACTGGTATTACTACAATCCGAGGATTACGGTCACACTGGTATAACCCTCAGCAATATCCCAGCATAACGATCATGCTGACACAGGCAGTAACCCACCATCACCAATATCCCGGTCTAAATGTCACATTAACATAGCAACTATCGCAGAATAATAATTGCACCGGGAAATCAATATTCTAACATAGCGGTTATTATGGAATAACTATTCTCCCAGGATAATAGTCAGAAAGTTGTCAACAGAGCGATTGGAGATCGCACATTAGAATATTATTAATTATTATAGGTTAAGTGTATATATAGCACCCTACTGTTTAACGTAGGTCGCGTAAATGCTGGAAACCTACATTCGATGAAATTTGCCACTTTCATTTTCATCTGTCTTAGAAGGAGTTTCGTTTTCTGTAAATAAATATATAACATCATTAAATACATACTGTATGTACATGTATTTCTCTTTCACTAAGTAAAAAATAGGGGCCCTCCGTGACTCACTTGGTTAGCGCGCTAGAGCAGTGTAATGACCCAGAAGACTCCCTCCAATGCGGTCGCTGTGAGTTTAAGTCCAGCTCATGCCGGCTTCCTCTCCGGCCGTACGTGGGAAGATCTGCCAGCAACCTACGGATGTTCGTGGGTTTCCCCCGGGCTCTGCCCGGTTTCCTCCCACCATAATGCTGGTCGCCGTCGTATAAGTGAAATATTCTTGAGTACGGCGTAAAACACCAACCAAATAAATAAATAAATGAGTAAAAAATAAACATATTACATTTTCATTTAATAATATTGAACGGCAATGATTTTTATGTGTTAAAGCAAATGTCGGTTCGTTTCAAACGTTGGTGTTCCTTCACATGCCTACATTGTCACAGTTCTTGCAACTATTCTTCACAGCACCGCCATCATACGCGTCTCTTCGGAACAGACTCCGAGCCAGCAGAGATGAGTCACAGTCCACATTCCAGTTTATATGGAAACTCGTTGTTCTAGTGCTCTGTGGAACAGGTGGGTCATGCAGAAATCAAAAAAAAAAAAAAAATTGGAACTACAAATTTAAGCTGCAAATTGAAGGGAGACACATTGTCCCGTTGTCTACGATATATCACGGATATTGCTGATAGCTAATGGGGAAGAGTAGACATTAGCACACAAGTTATTACTCGTACAGCATATGGATATAATGGTGGTAGATGTAGCTGTTGTATCTGACAGAAGGCTTGATCATTTAAATATACAGAATGTATCAAGACTTTACCTTGGTCATTCAAAGCTACTAGATTGTTGATCAAAATCATCATGCTCACAGCTGATCAAAATAGCCAACAGCCTGCGCGTGGTCGTGGGTTTCTCTGAACCTGGTTTCACCCCATCATAATGCTGTTTGCCGCCGTCGTGTAGAGGTGAAATGTTCTTTACGGCGTAAAACCTCAATCAAATAAATAAATAATTTGAAATATACCCTTGGCTACTGTAAGGCTAATCCGCTGATAAATATGCTTAAATATACTTCTTCCATTTGCCTTTACTTGCTCACTTTTGTTCTTTTGCAGTTGGTTACATACTCATTGTTACCTTGATGTTCCTCCTGCCGGTTGCAATGATTACCATGGGTAAGTGAAGTGAACAATGTCAGCAGGTATACTTCTGGTTTGCAGTAGTGATCATATCGTATAAGCCTAATTTAAGTGCTTTCAGATAGCAAATTGTGAATACTGATAATTTATAAATGCAGTACATGGTAAGAAAGGGTTATCCCGTTGGAAACGGTGGATGAAACAGTACTTTATCGTGTGCTGTATGATTTGGACGCGTGTATATTACTCTGGTGGCTACTAAACCATTACTGCTAAGCATCTTACTCAGGTTTGCAATAGGCTCTGGTACATTACTGTATAAATATATGACCTGGACGAAAACAAAGATGACAAAGAATTGTAATTCATTTGAACCTGTGTCCGTTAGCACATTAGCTGTAACCTGGACAAATGAAGCAATTAAATCCTCATGACTCGCTATGATGTCTCAGGCGACCGCTTGACACATCATCCAAACACAGGAGGCTGGACACTGTGTGGCTATAGTGGGCTTTGACTGAACAATATGTGGGTAGTTATCTGTTGTCGAAACTTGCAAACTTAGCCTATTGAAACTCCACAATTTGCCTTCTGATAGGGCAGAAGTATTACATCATCAATGATCATTTACAAATAAGACTGAAGGGCCTCCGTGACCCAAGGGGGTAGGGCGCGAGTGTCAGCAACCTGGAGATGGCAGTTGGTTTCCCACAGGCTCTGCCCGGTTTTCTCCCATCATAATGTTGGCCGGCGTCATATAAGTGAAATATTCTTGAGTACAGCGTAAAACATCAATCAAATAAATAAATTAATAAGACTATATGTACCCATGGCGTGGTATGCAACTCCAGGGATTCCATGCCAAATTAAGGCTCAGATTTATGGTTCCGAAATAAGTGCATAAAAAGTAAGAAAACCCATGCATTCATTGCTTTGTTTCTGTATGATGAACTAATCACGGGTTGATTTCTGAAATAAATCAAGCCCCAGTTTCATGAAGCATTCTTAGTGGCAAATATCACTTAGCTAAGCGTCCTTCATAGCTATATAACATTCGCAGCCATGGTAGTTAAGGTTTCTTTGCCTTAAATGTGCTTGTCATTTGTCGTTAACCCTGCTCACTTTCCCGTGCAGGGGCATTGTACCTCCATGACTGCACCATTGAGCCTTACATCCCCATCTATCTCATCGTCATGGGGTGCTTCACGCTCTTCCAAATCATCGTCAACATCATCCACAGATACCGGAAACGGCCGACTCGTGGCGAATACGAAGACGAGGCTCAGGACAGGATGAGGCCGTTTGAAGTGCTCATCACGTGCTTCATCCTCGGCTGGTTTATAGCGGGTGAGCCAGTTCACATTGTACTCGTCGTAATGAATATGACTGGGGTACAGAGGATGAATTCACTAAAATGGCTAGATGGATTTTGATGACTCCTAATTTACGATAGTCTTTTCCATCTTTCAAATGTAGACTGTTAGGTCATGATGTACACATCATTCACACATAGAGCGAAGGTGCAGGGCTAGCAGATAGGTGACAATCAGGTTTTGAGGCTTGAATTAATTGTTGTTGTTTGTTTTTTTTACTATCATTACTTGATTGGTTTTCAACGCGCTGAACAATTTTTTCCTTATATAAAAGCGGCCACATTTGTGGTGGAGGACACCAGAGTGACCGGAGTTAATCCATCGACTTTCGGAAAGCCCTTTATAAACCTCTTGACTTAAAGCCGCAAACAAACCAGCGAAAGCTTTACCCGATCACGCTAACTTTTTTGTAACAGCGATACAGCCCTCCAATCATCTGATTTAGTAAAGAACGCTGAGTGGCCATGGTACATTGTATTATTATTATTTTAGTGTCCAACCTGAGATTGAAAGACGAAAAGTGAAAACGAAAGTGAAAGATACGCGTGTCTACTTCTTGCTTTTATTGAGAAGCTGGATTACAAGCTAACCCTGATCTTTGAGCTAGTTTGACAAAGAACTGGTATAGCGTTACGGGCGCGTGACAACCATGACAGTATCACGTGGCCTTCGTTCTTAAGTTCACGTGACACCCAGTTATAGAATTGACACTATTTAATTTGGGTCTGAGGTTTGTAGAGTCTTGCATGATATCCCCTATACAAAGCAGGAGAGGCATGCATCTGATAATAATGTAACGTAATGACATATTGCATAATCCACATGCTGTTTTTGTTTTTTATGCGGGTTACAAGATAGCCTTATAATTATTCCTAATGGGTAATCATTTTCAGATGATATCAGTTTTTACTTTATCCCATGCTGGTAGCATCCAAGCGTGTATTTTACAATGGGCCTTACTGGTACATTAACCACATAAGAAAGCAATTTAAATAACAAAACTGTGCAGACATATCTTCTCGATTTTTTGTCGACTGTAAGGCAAGTGTTCGTCCAAATGGTTATGCAGTGGTGCTCAGTGCCTACTATTTTTTTTTATTTGTTCTAGTCAAACAGCTATAATAGGCAAATTTATTGTGTTAATTGTATCAAGTTGCAGAACTTCTTTATTTTTCATCCATTCCATGATTTCCTGATAGATGGAATGCATATGAGCTAAATCAATATTACTATGAAGTTATACAAATGTTGCCTGTAACCTACGCATGGTCGTGGGTTTCCCCCGGACTCTGACCGGTTTCCTCCCACCATAAGGCTCTAGGCCTGCCTGTAAGGGAAATATTCCAGAGCATGGCGTAAAACATCAATCAAATAAATAAATAAAAACGTTGTATTTCGCGGGTGGGTATGAATGGCCAATCTCTTCGTGATAAATGTTGTATTTCGCGGCTGGGTATAAATGGCCAATGTCTTCATGATAAATGTTGTATTTCGCGGCTGGGTATAAATGGCCAATGTCTTCATGATAAATGTTGTATTTCGCGGGTGATTATAAATGGCCATAGTCTTCATGATAAATGTTGTATTTCGCGGGTGATTATAAATGGCCATAGTCTTCATGATAAGTGTCTTTTTCATTTAAGTTTTAAACGCTGTCTTGGGTACGTGTTTACCATATACCCGTATATAAGTGTAGCAACATATGATGTAAGTTTAATGATATGTTGTAGGAAATGTGTGGATCTTCCGCACATACGGTATGTACCAGTGGACTGACCAGAGCGCTGCCAACTACTGCAACAGGGAGCTCTACCTCTTTGCTTTCTGGATCACCAGCGCCATCTACATTCTGTTTGCTAGCCTGTGTTGTTGTGGTATCATTGCTTCTGCCATAACATTCTGTTGCCTGGGCGATTGAAGAGCGCCTTTGGAGAACGAAGCCAAAGCTAAGAGCTTGAGCTGAGTTGAAGGACTTTAATCAATGTGAAGTGTTAATTCCGCCTGGAATTCCATGTATCCAAATGCTGCGCATGTGCATCTGCATGTGTTGCAACAACTGTTTCGATACCGCCTTTGGCATGGAGAGTTTATTCCCGAGATGTCTCAAGATTCCAGGACAATGGACAGTTTTTATGGGCATTCGAGACTGTTTCGATACGGCCTTTGGCATGGAGAGTTTTATTCCCGAGATGTCTCAAGATTCCAGGACAATGGACAGTTTTTATGGGCATTCGAGACTTTGAAAGTGCTCGAAGAGAATGTTGTTGTCTATATACTGCATTTTTAGATCTTCTGTCTGTGTGGAGGCCTTATCAGAAAGCGATCATATACTGTTAAGTGCATTATTGAGCAAATATGATAAATTAAGACAAGGCAATGTTCTGTGTGAAGAAGGCTTTATCGATTGTCGTCAGGAAATTTACCTATACTGAAACCATATATGATAGACGATATGTTATACCATCCAGCCCAAAAATTGGTTGATGACGTTGGTGATATTCCACTTGAGCGTTTTCCCATAGAAGGTATAGGCCCCTATGTTGGGTCTTGCACAGGCCTTGGGTCTTGACCAAAATGTTCACCTCAAGAAAGTGGAGGGGTTCATCTCGTTTTTACTTGTTGTGAGGTCTTTATGAGTAATAAACATACGGTTGATGTGCATGTTTACAATATAAATTCTCAAATCGTCACATAATTAAAAGATTAAATGGCAAAACTTGTCGCCCCGGATCTGCATGCGAGTGGTTGAGAAGTGTCGCTTTCTTCATGGTGCTGGATATATGTTGTTTACTTGTTTGTGAAGTGTTACAGAGTTACAAGGCCTAATGTTAAGCTTATTACCCAGTATTTGTCACGCTGGTCAACACGTTGTGAAATTTAAAGGGGGGATTTAAAAGTTATTTTGTTCTTTTTGTTTTCACGTGGTTTTTGATGATTATAATTTATAAAGAGAGGTCGGCCTACAGTATTTACCCCCTGCCTACTTAGAATCTGGGAATCTGGGACTGGTATGATCATGTCATTGTGAATAAAATATCTTAATCTGTTGAGCTCATTTCCTATGGTGTGTGTGTTGGTGTGTTTTCAAAATCTTGATTTCAAACATCGTGTTATTAAGTTCATTATTTCCAAGAGGAAGATGAAAATATTGAAATCATGTAACTTTTTTCGCCATTGTGGCCTATTAGTTTGGTGGCTGAGAGCATTCATTGTACACCGCGCCATCCGCGACCCCGTGGAATACACCGAAGGCACGGAGGGCACGAACCTTCTCGGATTCACTTCATCCGCGACTTCCGTGCCCTCCGCCTGCCGAGAAGGTCGCGGTTTCATTAAAACCCCGACCTACGCGATCCCGCGGAGAGCGCTAAGGCACACAGTGCTCCTATCCACGCCCTTCGTGCCTTCTGCGGTTTCCGCGGAAGTGGGAGATCGCGAATTTTTTTAATCCGCGGTCTAGGCGGGTTCGCGGAAGGTGCGGTTAAAAATGGACTCTATCAGCTACCATATATTAGGGGTTTGGGAAGCCATTTGCAACAGAGGGTCATATTATATAGATATATAAAAAAAGTACAGCTATTTTTCATAAACACGCCTGATTTTTGGCTTCAAGATGATCACAGAGATTGAAATTTAAATACACATACCAGCTTAAAGGCTTTACAGAAATACGTTAAAGGAATAGCTTGATTCCAGTTTAAAACGCTTTCTTTTGAACAAGGTCAGGTTTGACAGTTTCATTCTAAAATTACAAGGGTTTCGTATAATACGTATGAATTTAACCTGAAACTTGATAACAGTTGTCCTTGAGAAGTTATAATGACTTTAAGGACGTGTAAGGTTTTCATTTTACATCACCGTTCTATTTACAGGATTTCTGAATCGCCGAGAGGTCGTAACGTAAGGTGAGGTTGATATATTTCTCTACTATTATCGTTGACAATTCCCCCATATAAGGAGTTGTATATTGTATCACCAACAATCAAAGAATTTGTTCAATAATCATCTAATTTCGATCAAACTTAATGGGTGGCATTTATCATGTGATAAGAAGGCCCATATGCTTAAAACAAAGCTAGCGCAGAACAATCACTCAGGAGCCAGTCATTCATGTGGTCGCTGTTCATTCCCAGTTCATGCTGGTCACCTCTACATTCGTGCGTGGGAAGCTCTACCAGCAATTTGCCCCCGAATTTCCCCGTCATCTGGCCGATTTCTTTCCAAAGTGCTGGCCGGTGGTGGATATGTGAAATATTCAGTAAAGAATCAATGCAACAAATAAATAAATGCATAAATAAGTAAATACGAACGGACAACAAACTATTTAGCGTTAGTTATTTCGAACGAAAGTTTGAAAAGACAATAAATAATTCCAACTTAGTTTCCTCCGACGAAAGTTGGAGTGATTTTTTTTAATATAAATCTTGAAACTCTGGTGGTGCACAGTGTTTAGTTTATCAATGATCACTGATAACTTAATTGCTGAGTTCGTTTTGCTCTTAAACCTTGGACGGACGAAACCATTGTGACTTTGAACTATCTTATACAAGACAATCTTTGTCTATGTAATATCTGATCGGTATCATCTCAACACAACATAGAATAGCTTTCAAGATATCCAAGATTACCTATACATAAGCTGCCCTCAAAGGCAGATGCTCTGTTTCAGCTTACACTGGGTTAAGGTACATCTCTGATTTCATGACGTCAATCAGCTATCATATAATGCGCTATCAAGGAATAAAAACACTAAAAAATTTCCTTACAATTTATGTAGCAATTTCACAAAGAACACCCGCCTAAAACTGTATTCCCTAATTTTTCCTGGCCCAAATGACACATACTGTCAAATAACCAGATGCCTGACCTACAACATGTCCAAATATCATTAGGGGTTGACCACCATTGTCTCAAAATAAATCAACTGGAATGCAGGTACCAGCGTGCTATCGCCATAGAAACAGGGTGTGGGGCGCTTGCTCATTGGATAATATAGTTCTCTGTTTAATTGTAGCCACAAGTAATGGAATTTTTCAACCATTATTTTGTCATTGTTTATACCTGCAAAATTTCATGGCAATAGTTCAACACACTTCAGAGATACAGCCAATCCCTACCCGCCCCTACCGTTTTCTGTGCGCCTGAATCTTGCATACCAAATCCAATTGATGTTTTATACCTATCACAGTTCAAGGACCGCTTAGGCAGGAAGTGACATCATTCACTACATATATGCCCCTCACCCTCTCCACCCATACTTTAAGTCTTTATAGCATTATCAAGTAACATATGCATCTCACTAATCCTGTAATCTGCCATCTATTTTTTACAAATATTAATAATGAAAGGTACATGTACCTTAAGCTGCAGTACTTAAAGTTACTTTCAGTGCGCATGCTCATGACATCTTCATTTATTCACTTATGTCGTCTGGATTTCACGCCATATATACTCAAGACTTAAACATAGCTTGCCATTAAAGCGTGATTTGCGATGTAACATATATTAATACCAAATATAAAATTAATACCAAAGGAAACCTACCTATCATCTTCAAGACACTGGCTGTGTCTTAATATCCCTTTGATATCCCTTTCTGTCGGATGCATTTGTAGGATTATTATTTGGACACTTGCACTACCCAACACAGTGAATTTACCGTGGAATTCAGTCAGCCCCGACAAGAATGATCCTTCAACTCGGACTTCTTGTACTCTTTCTTCGGACTCCGTAACTTATTCCCTGACTATACATATGTCTTTGGAACAATTTCACGATTTTGAGACTGAACTTATAAACTTTGAACTTGCTTTAAATAAGTTTCAATTGTGTAAACGATTGCTGCAAACCAGCGCTCCACCTTTTTGGGTCCAGCGATAACAACTTATCATTTAAGGAATCATAAATTCCTTAAATATTGTGACTGATTCTTTTATAAATATCCAAGTATAAATGAGGTAGGCCATGCAAATTTTTCTCTCTTTTTTTTCAAATTGCCTAGTGTACCCAAATGAAAACCTTGGATAACTCCTTGAAGGTGATAATACAGCTGTTTATGGGATTAAACCATGCCCATATGCCAGCTGGGGGACTATGAGCTCACTTAGTCCACAAGAATTCTATGAAATATATCTTTCTTCTATATCATCATGTGCATATATTGTTTCATGGGTAATCTTTAGCAGCACGGTCTCCTATCCAACAAGACTTAGTTACTTATTCTTTTATATTTATTTCATTGGTGTTTTAAGTCACACTCAAGAATTTCAGTTATACGACGATGGTCAGCATTATGGTGGGGGTAAACCAGGAAGAGCTCGAGGGAAGCCCACGACCATCTGCAATTTACTGGCAGACCTTCCCACGTACAAGACTAAAGTAAAAATGCCAAACAAACATGTTCTACTGCTTAGCTATCATCACATGTCCATTGCATTTTGCCTCTTGTTTTGATTGGGGGCCTCCGTGGCTCAGTCGGTTAGCGTGCTATCGCAGCGCAATGACCCAAAGCCTCCTACCAATGCGGTCGCTGTGAGTTCAATACCAGCTCATGCTGGCTTCCTCTTCGACCGGATGTGGGAAGGTCTGCCAGCAACCTGGAGATGGCAGTTGGTTTCCCCCGGGCTCTCCCCGGTTTTCTCCCACCATAATGCTGGCCACCGTCGTATAAGTGAAATATTCTTGAGTACGACGTAAAACACCAATCAAATAAATAAATAAATAAATCTTGTTTTGATTCATCTCGGGGACATAACAGGGATGGACTGAAAGGTCTGCCTCACTGGTTTGTCAACTGAACTCTATAAACTCAAGCAGCATATTATACCCCAGGTTTATCTCATCTCAGGGGACCTCCGTGGCTCAGTCGGTTAGAGCGCTATCACAGCACAATGACCCGAAGCCTCCCACAAATGGATCGCTGTGAATTCAAGCTGGATTCCTCTCCGGACGTACGTGGGAAGGTCCGCCAGCAACCTGCCGATGGTCGTGGGTTTCCCTGGGCTCTGTCCCGTTTTCTCCCACCATAATGCTGGCCGCCATCATTTAAGTGAGATATTCTTGAGTATGGAGTAAAACACCAATCAAATAAATAAATAAATATCTTATCTCTTTTATCTTTTAACGTGGGTCCATCCCCTTTAAGAAGGGTCTAGGTGCAAGACGACACCAAATTCTTCATTGTCACGTCTTGGCAGGACTTCGCAGTTTTTTTTTTGCACTTGTTCTGTATTGGATTCATACAGCTGGTGCCAGTCTTCAGACATCCCACCAGCTAAGCTAAATACACCAGCCGTCGCTGTAGAAATTGGCACCACAGAAGTCTGAAAAAAAGATATCTTACTAGGAGCTGTTTTATTAAAGAAATCTCTCAATAACAACTGCAACAACACTTCCCTGTACATTACACAGTTGGTAAAGTCTTTTTGCTCCTTGCAATTTGCAAATCACTTTTTCTTCCCTGTAATCAAGTTCAGGTAATAACGAACAGTTGCTTTGGTATGCCTCATGAGGTTGTCCCCTATATTGACCACCTCCTGGCATTGAGGTATAATCTTTTTCATGTCACAATAGATGTAAAGCCCCACACAAACAGCAACTGCCAGCAACAGGATGTTGATGAAGGCAAAACAGCAAGACCAGCCCCGTCCACCTGAAACAGAAGGATAATTCAGATACATGTGTAAACAGGTCAAAGATATAATACTATATTAGTTGCCTACAGCTTAAATGAAAACTTCAAGTGTAAACACAACCGACCGAGTCTACCATAGCTAAACACTGGGTGTGGCTGACTGGACCAGGTTTCTCTGAACTTTGTCGATGGCCCTAAGCTGCCTGCTATAATGGGAGGCAAATCTTGTCACCCTTGGACCAGTAGTAGCCTCTGCCTACTTAAAAAACAGGAAATCCTTTCATAATTCAGAAGTTTTTTTCACTTTTCTCCTTACAAAATTCAAAATACACAAACTGAAGAAGATAACTAGCAATTCAACTAGACATAAGCAGTAAACACTTGTAAATGTGTCACAGATAAATTGTAAAGATGGTCTTTTTAGGAAATCATAAGAAGTCCTTCCAAAAACATTTCACCTTTCTTCTTGTGGATTTCTTGTTTCGTGACTGTCTGTGTAACAGGTTCATCTGCAACACAACAGAAAAAAAAGACAAAAACATTAAGAAAAAATCAGCTTCAAAAATAAAATGTGAATATGTGCAAGGATTGATAATGCCAATAATATTCACAGAGAAAATATTTATTTACTTCTTTGCAGTGATCCCTCATGCACATTAATGAGCCTCTATAATTTAAAAGTCTTTCTTTGGATTCAACAACACTTTGCCTAACAGCAAATACCCTTTACTATTCTCCATGCCTTGATGATAATAAGCAATTAACTGTGCGATCTAAGTTCATTAGTGATCATTTACATCCCACCAATGCAGCAAACACATTTAACTTGCTCTGTAGATGGAAATCTGTGCATCAGTAACTTGCTGAAAGCTGATACTCCAAATGACTCCATGCACAACACCAAAGGCAGTCATGAAAATCAATTCATCATTTTTAGTGTGCCCCAAACCCCCCGAGGCTTACATTCCTCCTCTCTTTCTTCCTTCTTGTGTTCCGTCTGTTTCTTCTTTTCCTCATATTCTTTTCTTCTCCTCTCTTTATCCTTTACTTTCTCTGCTTTCTTTCTCTGTCGTTCCATTTCTTCCTCATGTTTTCTCAGCAACTCCTGGTCTGAAAGTATATGCCAATGTGACTGCCACTGCCTGTTTATTTGATCCGAGTTCTGCACCATACCAATGTGACTGCCACTGCCTGTTTATTTGACCCGAGTTCTGCACCATACCAATGTGACTGCCACTGCCTGTTTATTTGACCCGAGTTCTGCACCATACCAATGTGACTGCCACTGCCTGTTTATTTGACCCGAGTTCTGCACCATACCAATGTGACTGCCACTGCCTGTTTATTTGATCCGAGTTCTGCACCATATTCAAGAATACTTTCACTATTACCATTCAGAGTGCAAGGGAAACCCACAACCATCCACAGCTTCCTGGCATTGGCGAGAGGCTCTTAAGTCATTGTGCTGGGCCAGCATGCTAACCCCTGAACCACACAGACCCGCTCATTTCCAGTTGATAACGTAATGTACTATGATTATTTATTATTTGATTGATGATTTGCACTGTACTCAAGAATATTTCACTGATACCATGGCTACCAGCATTATGGTCAGAGGAAACTGAGCAGAACCCATAGGAAATCCACCACCATCTGCAGGTTGCAGGCACACCTGCCCTCGTACGTCCTGAGAGGAAGCCAGCGTGAGCTGGACTTCAACACACCACAATCGCATTGGTAAGAGGCACTTGGGTCATTACGCTGCTCTAGCTCGCTAACTCTCTTGGCCACGGAGGTCACTACTGTACTCTGTGTTGAAGTTAATATAAAAGCTCTATGTAATGACGGGAACTGAGTTGATCTTGCAAAATGGTATCCCCAAATGCATGAAGTCAATGCAACAATGTGATTCTGCTTTGTTCTAACTTAACGCTAACGATGCACTGCTCTATTTAACATACGGTCCTCAATAACACTATGTTTGCACACAAGAATTTTCACTGCTTTCAATGTATTCTGTAGTAAACATACTTTACTGAACAGAAACAGAACTCCACAAACAGACTTTTAAATCTTGTGGCACGACACAGCAGTCACCCGGAAATACCAGCTGGCCATAACAGAGCTGTAAAGTTGTTACACAGTATCCTCTTGGTCACAAGTGGACAGTAATGAACAGTGGCCATTATACAGGTATTTCCATGAAATTATGAAAAGTTACCTTTTAGTTTATAGACTTATACATGCTATAAATAAAAGGCTGTTTCCATTGACAATCCAATTTGAATATGTGTGTGGAATGATAATGCCCATAATGTGTATGGAGACAATATTTATTTATTTATTTATTTATTTGATTGTTGCTTATTACCAAACTCGAGACATTTTCAGTGGGATGTCTGTTTCATAGGTCAAAGATATAAAGAAAATAAGCTGCAAACACATCAACTTAAAACTTCGTATTTTTCAAAAATGTCCATCACAATCAGCTTACCTCTTTCTTCTTGCAATTTTTTCTGTTTCCTCCTTTCAATGTCAGAGTTGATTGCCTTCATAAAAACCAGAACCTGCAAGAAAAATACACATGCACACATTTATCTGATTGATTTTTCACAGATGTGAAACATGGTCAAGTATTATTGAAGGAAACTGAGAGAAACCAAAGCCTTTATCTTCACAAGCATTCTTTTTTCAAGGACTTTCAAGGACCTAATACACTATGTTCTCAAGGATTTTCAAGGACCTAATACAATATGTTCTCAAGGACTTTCAAGGACCTAATACACTATGTTCTCAAGGACTTTCAAGGAGTATTTACTTTAAGTACATGTACAAACCTATTACAGTGATGAAAGGATAATATTTAATCTGCACAACAAATTGGCCTTACTATAAACCTTCAACTTTTTCAACCACTAAAGCCCTTTTTCCGTGGAATTTATCCACATAATGATTATGAAAATGATGCTAAAAATGATTTGTTTGTGTGAATAAAGATGCAGACTTCATAAAACTATGCAAATTATTTCTCTACACCCCATAGTTCTGTCTGAATATTTCAAAATATTGGTTGCAGAGGTGGCTGAAAAGGTTGAAGAATTAGGGTATTTATCTGTCCATTTCAAATATTGAAGGCCTGCAACGCAAACACTTCTTCAAGGACATTTCTTGAAAATCTTTCTGCAAACTTGAAATACTTTCAAGCATTTCAAGGGATGATTTTCTGCCTTGATCAATTGACTAGGTGAATCTGTTCCAGACTGAACTTGGAAGGCCGTCCTCGTTATCCAATCAGATACTTGCCTGCTCAGGTTGGCAAAGAATTTATGCACATTGTAAATTTAAAACATGTCAACGAAATATACTGAAAAAACTTTAACACATGCAGGGCGAGTCAAAGTAGAATAGACCAGCTATGTCCAGCTCGTGTAATGTTTTGCAGCACGTTATCATAGAACATTAAAGTCTGCGTTGCCACGGGAAGTTTAATTCAGAGTACGAAGACGCAGCGGGTGAGTCTGGCCGTCTCGCTCTGGCCTTGCCTAAGTCTTCGGTCACAGGCTGACTTGTTGAATGATCAAGAGATTTGATGTTATTGTGTTACCATTACTGCACACTCCAAGAAGTATTTTGATATCACGTCTTAATATGACAAAAGGCCAGCATCTATCTCTTTATGAAGATTTTATCCCCATTCATACAGGTGTGGAAAGATCTGAGATTTTACCTGCCATCAGCCATGTGCACGGACACATTCTGCTTCACCTTTGCTGTCAATCAATTAGGGAAACTACTATTTGATTGGATAATATGCTTACATTAATATTAATCAGCTACTAAGTCAGGTTGAAAGCTACTCTGTGAATGCTGGATGAAGGAAGAAAACGCAGCTGTAGGAGAAGTGTCTGACTTGATAAAACGAAGATGGAGAAATGGCCAATAAAACACGTAAAGAAATTATTAAATTTTCGCATCAGTAAACAATACAAGCATGTTAAATTCATTACCAAAGAGTACACCACATGTAGTTTCTCACCTGGCTTTGTAGCCATTCAGTAATCTGATTAAAGTTTTGGCATTTACTTGTTCAAATATTATTCCTTTCAGGAGGTGAACCTGTGGCAGTGAGTAAAGTGTAGCCTTTTGTGCTGCCGCAGTAACACTCATGCAGAAATAAAATTTAATCACAACGTCACATGCACATGTGAAATCAGACTTATATAAGCACAAGGAAATGTAACTTCTGCTATTATTCATCTCAAATCTTTTCGTTTTGCTTGTACTGACATAATGAGCAAAATCTTAAACCTAAAACACCCTATCATTTACATGTGAACAAATAATGGCGTGTATATTTCATGTACAAAATCCCTGCTCATTTGTCGCCTTACCTGTTGACGTCATTTCAATTTAAGCCTTCCAGCTCACAAGAAAGTACACCATATATTTTTAGTTTGGAATGACTTTGGTTGCTTTATATTTACAATCACTGCTGGCAAAGCACTGTCTTGACGAGTTTTGGTGTATAACGTATTGCTTGCCTGTGGTTGTTTATTTTTTGATACACAACGTATGCCAAGAGGGCACTGGCAACTGGTGAAATCGCACAAGCGCAGACCTGGGCAAAAAACAATCCATTTTACTAATCATCTGTCCATTAATAAATTGCTGGCATTTATCAGCTTCTGCATTGATCATTGGTCATCCTATTTCGTATCTGTGGCCTTGTAAATGAAACCATTCACGTTTTGTTTTTAATAGGCCTCAAGGCTTCATTTCCTAAAAAAATGGACAAACATTCGCATTACACAATAAAGTATTCAGCATAGGACGCTTGACATCAGTCCATGCAAGACTGTCACACCCACAGGAGCACCTAAACACGCGCCATGTGGGTTTCTTACATACAGCATGTCCGGCCATATATATTATGGACCGGTATATACTGGAATGGACCCCGGACTATTGTCAATATATGTACGTAGCTATACATATAACACACACTTGGGAAACATTTCACAAGTGGAATCCTTGTTGTTGTTGTTCTTGTTGTTTCTTCAGATTTATTTCTAGATTCGCACTCGTTGCCTCTTCAGTGACCACCAATTAGCACAAAGATGTTTACATGTAGAACTACCCAGTAGCCGACCAGTACGGCATTCGTTTATTTCGGTTAAACATAATGGGAAAATCAAGAATGTAGTCTTAGCTCAGTTTTCTGAAGAAAAAAAAGTTAATGTAAAGTTGTGTAACAGACTAAGAGTTCCACAGTTCATTACTGACAAAAAATAGAAGACAACATTCCCTGGAAATCATCATAGGGCCTATGTTTCTGTCTTGACTCACACGTACCAGTCAAAGCCTATTCCGCTACTTCACTCGTGAGAGTATATCTATGCACACCGCCGGCTATTTGACACGTGCCAACTACCCGGACTTCTCACAGGTCGCGACATGGGTCGTCCAGTTATTGTAATGAGAACGATCAACCTCCCGTTGTGCACTATTCAACTGCTATGATGCATCCCCCCAAAGCCCCTTACTCTGTTTGGTTGTGTTCCCTGCAACAAAGAATTTTTTAAGGATGGCCTTGAACCTTCATCCCCTGTGCTACTGACTAGGTATCAATACGAGATGACCTGACAGATGGAATGTATGCCGAATGCCAAGCAATGTGTGTCAGACCAGATGACATACCGACCTAATGGACTGACATACAGACCTGTTGGGCACAGCGCCGACATTGGACATCATCCAGACAGTCTCCTGCTGCCTTCTTCAGGCCATCATCTAGCGGGTTATCCTTCAGATCTAACCACTTCAGTCTGCGCAGCTGCCAAAAGCTCACGGGCAGAATCTCCAGCTTGTTTCCCAACAAATCCAAATGCTGCAAGTTCACCAGGTCCCCAAAGTTTGGAGGAAGTTCTGATATGGAGTTTTTACTGAAGTCAACCCTCACAAGATGTCGCAAACTGCAGAAACTTTCCTAGGGGTTGAAAATTGCATCCATATAAATATCGGTTGCGTTTAAGCATGCAAAAGTCTCAAACAGTGGAAATGCCCAGGAACAGATTTTCCTTTTATTTGCAATTTGTAGAAAAAAAAAACTTTACTTTCAAATATCTATGTCACTCATCAGAAAATGCAAATCAAGTATATTATACCAAATTACTTGTTCACTCTATTCGTATCATATATGTACAGTCATTATAGAACTGTTGTATGTTATCCTTCTCCAGGGAAAAGCAAGCCTGCAAACAGGTGCCTGATATTTTTGAAAACACCCCTTTGTTGGAAGTGGTATGACCCAAGTGAAGTTTGTCCAGTACAATATAACATGGAAAACATGGTCATACCACTTTGTCCAAAGTTTGCAGGCTTGGAAAATGGGGGGGAGGGGCATATGGTCATATGATTGTGTCATATGACCTTAAAACGATATGGGCATACAAAGCTACTTACTGGAATAGTCGTTATCAGGTTACATGACAGGTCTAAATGGGTTGCTTTGGGCAGGCTGGCCTGAAATAAGAAAACTTCATGTTACAGCCTTATCACACCGTACTAGTTCTTGATTTATGTCTGCAACAAATCAGACCCAAAAACGTCATGACTTAAATAATTCTTGAGTTTCGACTTCAAACTCTTTTAACGCTAAAGGTAATAAAAGTCCTACTGGGCCATGTGACCTGTGAAAAACGTCGGTCTGCTGTTTTCTGATTACATCTACATATACTCTAACATGAGCATCTAAAAAAGTGTCACAAAAAGTTATTTAGATTAGCTAAACAGGTAGGTGATGTGTGAATTAAAATCAATCGAAGTTACCCAACATTTTTAACAAGTTACACAATACAGGAGGGCTCTTTGTAGCTTTAGCAACAAAAGAGTTCGAACTCGAAACTCCCCTGCTACAGAATGTCATACACGTTTCGTTTATTCAAAGTTATTGTCAGGAGGAAAAACTAAATAATGATGGATTTCCTGTGATAATTACCCACATCTAAAGATTATTATCTCATATGATCGTAGTGATATGTTGGTAGAGCCTAGAGGAAACACTGAATCTTGACATGAAATCTGGCAAGGGTAGTCATTGCGACAATACTTAAAAACTTGTTCGTACGTGGGAAGGTCTGCAAGCAACATGCGGATGGTCGGGGGGTTGCCCTGGGCTGTGCCCAGTTTCCTCCCACCATAATGGTTGCCGCCGTCATATAAGTGAAATATCCTTGTGTACTGCATAAAGCAACAAATAAATAAACAAATAAATAAATACCTGTTTGTTGGGCATAACCCAACCTATGAGTAAAAACAGGGCTGGTCAGTAGGCAATTCTTCTTTTTTTATTTTGGCTTTTGAAAATGATAGGGATTTTAAGGTGCCCTTTTTTGGGGGGTCAGTCGGGTTATGCCCAACAAACACATTTTTAAGGATGGCCTGAAAAGCCATTCTCTTGAAACTTACATGTGCATTTTTAACACCTGATTTCCTTTTTAACACCTGATTTCCTTGTTCAGGTACTTGTTCTTGTGAGCACGACCAGTGCTTGTTATGACTGAGCAAGTGAGGGCACCTTGCTAGCTGTTATGTCTTGCATTTAATACAATTACACATATACTAAGTACTGGCTGCAGCGGCATATTCCCTAAATTTGGAGTCTGCCCTGTTTATAGTAGATCTGGGCTTCAATCCTTAATAAGGAACATTTCCATTTAAGAAGGCCGCCATTTTTTTAGTGAGAATCTTGTGGAATAGCAAGACATATTGCAGGAAAAAGAAAGCTGGATGCTAAATTTGGCTGCGGACCTATCCCTTAACCAGCGGCAGCCTTACCACGTTTATTATCCGTATTATTAAAACTTGACAATGCAAATTGTCTTTCTGTTTACAATAACTTGTAGCAAAAACAATGGGGAAACTGGAAACATTATGTAGAAAGTGTTACTTTAAAGTCTTTCAAAGGCGGCTGACAAGCACTCATTCGTGACTGGGAACTAATTTCACCACGGCTACTCTGTGCGGCAAGTGTTGTAACACACAGCCTGAAATATGAATGTGACTCCTTATGTCACACCTAAGACTTAAAATCAGTTGTCTTCATACTACTCCATGTAGTGCTCAGCATAACAGAAATAGGCCAAGTGCTTTTTGGCCCCGTGTCAGTATAAGGTAATTGGGCCACTTGTCAGGTCTAGTATCCTCGGCATGGCATTCCAGTGAGGCAGCATTTTAAACATGCCAGCAGTTGGTTTTGCCTACTACCAAGAGATGCTATCGAGACATGACCAAAATAATGATGAAAGTGATGTTAAATCCCAAGCAAGCAAACAGACAAACACATAAGTAAGGATACTCTGGATTTACAGTCTATTTAAAACAGGACAGCTGCTCCAATCCTGACTAGACCCTTGATGTGTCTCTGGCTTGAACCTGTAGCTTAATATTAGCCAGAGAGACAGTGCTTGGTTAACTCAAATCAAGCGTACTTCTTCGTTCGAGGTCCATAGCATTTTTTCACTCTCCCCAAACATAACAAATTCCATACACCTGTATTAATGTATATCTCCTCCAGACTCAGCGGCAAGCTCAAGGCCCTGACTGCCATGGTACGGAAAATCAAGCCCACAAAAGAACCACCAGCAGTATAGTTTTAATCCTTCAATCGCCACCATCGGGAAATTACAATCTCAGAATGCAGCATTTTGTTACAAGGGAAGTTACTCCGGTGATGTCGCTACTAGAATGATGGCGGAAGCAACATAATAATTTATCACTGGTTTTTAGCTCTATTCTCCGTATTATGGGCAGTCAGGGCCATGTGTTTGCGCCTGAGTCAAGAGGAGATATACATCAATACAGGTTTGTGGAATTTGTTATGTTTGGAGGCAACAAGAAAATGCCAGTATGGACTTCGAGCAAAAAAGAAAGCTTCTTCTGAGTTAACCAAGCAGTGTCTCTGTGGCTAATTTTGAATACAGGGCCAAGCCAAGGAGAGGTCTAATCCTGAGAGAGCCTGAACTGAGTATCAGTCTGCAAACGTCACAGTAATCCTCATGTTAATCTGGACATATCTCAATAATCACTACATACACACATTTATAAGATATCATTCCCACCACTATAAATCTGATCCAGAAATGAACCTCAATTAGAATTTCTACTCAACCGGGGTGGGAGTTTGTCACGACCAGGTATCCAGCCCTCATATGTATTACCTTTATTACTTGTACTATCGGAAACAGTGAAATACATACACTTTGCACAGATCTGCACATTATTTTACAGTTTTGTAAGATCTGGGCGAACAAGGAACAAGCCCCTCTTTGCTCTAAATCTACATCATACAATGATACATGGGGACCTATATACATGTAGATGTGCACTGTGGTTGGAAATGTCACAAGGAACCATGTCTGATCCACCATTACAGAAGACATGATTTAATCTCACCAGCTCCTTCACAGGAACAGCCTCCAAATTTCCCAAGCTGAGATCCAGCTCATTTCCATCCAATTTGTCCCGTAATGACTCTTTCGGCATCTTCTTGCACGGCACAGAGCACGCAAACACAACGTCAAAGTTGCACAACGTTCAGCTGCAAGTATGTCACATGGACAGGAAGTTGTTGTCGCTGGAGTTAGAGGGCGTGACGCAACTTCCGGTAAACTTGACATGCACATGTTGATGTTGTTGCAGTAGACGGTTTCGGAGTGTCGGAGTTTCGGAGTTATGGTAAGCAGCTTTGTCTGCATTTTTGTGTTACACTACTCTCAGATATTGTCTTAAAATAAAAATGACTCCTAAGTGTTAATTGTAACCGAGAGGAACTTTATAATAGAAACGTGTGGCACGATTGTTGAACATTGCATAAGACGAGTGAGAAATGAAGTTGTTGTTGTACTCCACCTGGGCTATAGTAAACATGAGGGTGTTGTCACCTGGTAGGATGACGTCAGATCATTGAAAAATGTCCTCTTCTCAAAGTGGGTCAGCGACGAACAATAGCACAGCCCTATTCTCTACAAATCCCTTCAACCTGTGTAGGCCTTACTGTCTCTACATTTGTATTACAGTAGTTCAGAAAATAAGGGATTTGCAAAGTAGAGATTGCTGTCACCTGATGGAGTGCCGTCAGTTCATGGAAGAATTAGCTTTTTACAAGGAACATCTGAGAAAGAAGTCAATGACAAATGATCTTCAGCAACATGTACATGTAATTCACAACTCTGGATGCCATGATGTATTATGTTAGGGTCAGTGGACTCCATCATATTAACAAAATTGCTTCAAATTTTCCAAGTCTATGGACACTGGTGGCACTCCAACTCACCTCTTTTTCCCATTTCTGGGTCAAAATCCTGTTGAATATTATTCTTAATTTTCTACCCAAGTGATAACACTAATTAACTCGCTGTCTTGTGGGAACCTTAACGATGAGAACTTTGGATGTACCAAAAGGCTTATCGGTGATACCCATTTTGAAAGTCGCGAGTCCTGAAATGTAACTGAGTCCCAACTGGCATCAAAAATATCTTGAAACTATGATGTTTTCATTGCTGACTGTAGGCAGTCAGCAATTTCAATCTTCAATCTTTCAGTCTTCATTAGACAAAAAAGACATAAAAAAATTTTTTCTCTCTGAATACAGGTAAGTTTGCATGACAGCAGCACGGACTTCACTGAGAGAAGTTTCATGAATTTCAAGTTTGGAAATCTGTAGATACTTTTTTTGAGTTTGGGGGATGTATTCAGTGCGACCACGAATGTCAGAATTTTAAAGTAACACACTAGACGGACTAACTCTGACAGGTGCTTTTATTTGCTTTACAACTCCAGTCTTATTCTCATTAATAAAATTTTACAGCGGAAACTTCAGTTATTCTCCCAGTCCTGGAGTAATGCAGTCATGTGTGACCACATTGATATGGCTCTAAATACTTACTGTGTCTAAATACTTAATTTAGATCAAATACAACTGACTGCTGTCACCATTAGTGAAGCCGTCAGTGGAATTTATTGTAGTTGTCCTCATTAACAGCTGTTTGCATAGTCTTAACATTTGTTGAACTCACTTTTCTTTCACCAGTTTAGTTTGGATCTCTGTACTGCAGATTCATATGCCATGGCATGATGAATTTAGTTTTTCATGTACTGTATGTGTGGAGTGTATATTTAATTTTTCCAGGCCAAGTACATAGCTCAGATAGTTGTGGCTGGTGTACAAGTTTTTGGAAGGGCATTTGGACGAGCACTTAAGCAGGAATTCCAGGCTAGTCAGCAAGCAGCACAGAGAGCTGGTGGTGGCCGGGAAGGGACAAAGCGTGCAGCCTCAGACACACTGAGTGGAATGACAATACAGGTAAAGGGAGGCAACCTTAATGTTGACTGTTTCATTGTGAAGACTGTAGTTATCAGATGATGAATATATGGGGTCTGTTGAGCCAGACTGATGAGCCATTTTGTGGGATAAATTAGTTTAACAGTTACTCAGTTTTCACAAGACATGGAAGTACATAGGGTCATCCTGAAAGTTACCGACCCAATATATTTCCATATGCTGTCACTGAGTGATCATGTAAGTGATATGACCAACAATGTTGTTGATGCTTGATGTTGCTGGCTTCCTTCTGAATACTTCATGCACTAAACTAGGTGGCAACCATTGTTACTAAAGTAGGTTGATTATGTAGTAGGTGAAAAAAACATGTGAAGTTACAGATGTGCAACTGTGTTGTGTCTGCAGTACATCTGAGTGCGTTGAATACTGATGAGTGCGCTTCTTGTTTCCAGGAAGCCAAACAGATATTGAATGTGAGTGAGCTTTCCCTAGAGGAAATCCAGAAGAATTATGAGCACCTGTTTAATGTAAATGAGAAATCAAAAGGTGGTTCATTTTACTTACAATCAAAGGTATGTAAACTAAAGTATGATAACTGTATACTGTACTGTGTACTAATGCATTGGGGAATGTCAATCCTTGTTTGATCTGGTGAACAGATACCAGACATATTCATAATGACATATTCTTTATGATACTAGAAAAGTGTAAGGCATTGCTTGAAAACAATTGTTGGGTGTATCCAAACATTTTCAGAAAATGTAGCATAGGTGGATTTTTTTTTTATTCTGGCTAATTAAAATGTTATAGATTTTAAAGGTATTGAGATTAAGAGAATATTTTTTTTAAAATGCCAGTAATTACTATCTTTTTTTGGAAGTCAGTTGGGCTATGCCCAGTGAACATATTTTATTGATGACCTAAGGTTTATATTGGACAATAAAGGTAGTGTCTGACTCGTGAAACTTGAGTACTTGATAGAAACCTACAATTGTTATCATTACATTGCTGTGTAACCAAAATAATGTTGTCAGGATATGAGGTGACAAAATATGTTTGGATCATCAGTATACATGTCTGTCTACATGTTCTCCTTGTCTTTGTAATTGTAACAATTGTCGTCTTTGAAGGTTGTGCGCGCAAAGGAGAGGTTAGACATGGAAATGAAAGACCAGACCACATCTGCTCCCAAACAGGAGAGGCCCAAAGCATCATGACATAGGGATTACAGATTAGCATTAACAATTGCTAATGAGCAGGGTGGACTGACATACACTGACCCGCTGGTCAATATCTGTGTAGTATGTCTGAGGTCAGTGACTGCTGGGTGGCTCCTGTCCACAAGATCTCTATTTATTTTACCTCTGGGATAATCAGTGGCATGCTGTGAATAAGGAAACGTAGCCCATGATTTTTAGGGAAGTGTCGTGGACATATTTTAATCATCATGTCCCAGAGTTTTGACCAGCATCATAATGTACAGAATGGTCTTTGGCCTGAAGTGAGTGAAACTGCAGAATATGTCTTCAGATTCAGACTGTGTGCCTTTGTAAATATTAGTGAATCTTGCGACAGTGCAGGCACATGGAAATGTGCAAGGACTGTTTTAATACTGTATGTCTTCAGAGAAAAATAAAATGGAAAAAAATCATACCCTAGATTTCAGAATAAAATGTCAAATAAATAGTAATAGTGCTTGAAGATCTTGAGTTTCTAAATTCACTGCATATGTTTTAAAGGGAAACTAATCTACAGATTGGTTGGGGTTTTTTTGGGGGGGGGGTTGTGTCAGTTCGTCTGAAAGCATTTCAGAAACGTCTAGTTTTTCAGAAAAACAGGTAGAATTCTTAATTCTAATACTGTCATATACTTTATTTCACCCCAAGTTTAGCTTTTTGCAAGAGACACATTTTGCTCAATTCAGACAGATTTGTCCAACTCTTAAGGTCATTTCAGAGATTTTAGTGATTTTTGATTATTTATTATCCGAGAAAACTTAAATGTTTACATCAGAAAATATCATATTAATGCATTTATGTACTTCTAAGAGTTCAGTTCTGCATCCTAAACTTTTTCAGTGAAATGCAGTACATAACGACATGAATACAGTAGCCTCCCCTGAATACGTAACTATGCTGTACAAAGTACCCTCCCTTGTGTTGAATATCAGTTTACACCTTGCAGTCAATGAGACTACGCCAAATCATACTTGTTTCTTCAGATGAAGATATGACCCATTGAGAAGATATGTTCTTGTGTGGATGATCCTGGTCATATTCAAATGTTTGTCAGTGCGTTGGCCATGCATATAACATTAACTTACCTTATCCAAACAATCTGTCTTTGCGCTAGGAGAAACAGGGCAAGCACTTTGGTGTCTTTGACATGGCATTCCAGTGAGAAAGCACTAAATATGTCAACATTTTGCCTGGCCTGCTACAAGGATGAATGAATTTATGCTGAGTAAAGATCATAAAAGCTGTATCTGAGAAGACCTTCACTGATTTTTTTCAATTTGTTTTGTGTCAGCAAAATAAATGCACCAAATTTGATTGTATAGTCGGTTTATGGACTATATCGATGGTGTGTATCAACATGACATCACACACCTAATTGTACATTTTTACGTTTAGCTGTTGGACCATACTCCTGTAGTGTGTATACAACAGCTAACATGGCATTTAAGTTAAACAAAAAGTTCTGGAATGATGTCATTATTAACACACTATAATTTTGACTCCAAACTAATTTCAGTATTATCGGCGTTTTAGTGCTTTTAGTCTGCGTACACCTTTCAGTATTCTCATATATCCTACACTAGCTAAGTATTATCTATGCAATTTTTCTGAGGAAACCCATATCCAGTTTACCTTATCTGCATTCTGGCCAAGTATTAAAGGATCAGGCAAGCTTTTCATGGTTTCCCTACACCATAACTTACTGCTTTGCATTTACATGGAGCTAAGAAAGAAGACAATAAGACGAACAGAGCCAGCAAACTAGAGCAACTTGTTTTACTTTATTATAAGTTATCGCATTGAGGCAAAACTTATGCCTTAATATCAACCACATCTGTGGCTGTAGGAAACATAGCAACAACGACATTACACAGATGTACAAAATAACACTGTCAAGATAACAAAGAAATATAAATCATAGTTATTATGGAAGTTACATGTATATCATGTAGCTTGAATCACAACAGGATACAGAAATCGTCATCAAACCTATCAGCAAAGACAAGACGAAGTTTAGGGACAATTACTGGTGTTGTATTGCGTCTTAACACTATGGCCATTTTCTATGCGGCATCAGAACAAAAAGACGATAACAGTGCCACATCAGATTGTTGCATTCTTAGCCATATTAACATGGACTGTAGTAGATATTTGGGCTTATTTTGTGATGTATAAAGGCTCACTATCATAAAGGTCTGGCCAATCACAGCTTTTCTAAGTTAACCCAGAAACACATATTAAGGTAACAGTACATGCACATGTAGAGGCAGACATAAGCAAATAGCCATGATTCTGAGAAAAAAAAAGGATGACAATACATGTACCACTATAATTTTTTCTCTCCTTTATTGGTAACGGGTTTGCTGTCTCCAGTAAAACAGTTCACACTCAGTGCAGCTCAGTGGGGTCAGGTGGGGGTGTTATGGGGGTGGGGTCAGGTGGGGGTGTTATGGGGGTGGGGTGGGGCAGTTAGGGGTGAACTTTGATATAAATAATACACTGTAGTATACAAATATATTGAGCATTTGATTTAATTATTGAGTCACATTCACATCATATGTTCACTACAATTTGGATTTCTCAGAATACTAATGAACATGCAGGTATAGAATAAATTTGTATACAAACAGTCTGAACAGATCTATACATGTATGTCTCTCTAGAAAATAGGTTGCCATAAAAGTATGTGACCATGAGAGTATAAAAAATAATGTCTCACAGATATGATGTACTTTTGTAGCTTTAAAATTAACAGTGAAGTATTGCTTTTGCAAAAACTTGAAAAATCACTCCGATTTTGCATGATTTATTTTTGAATAGGTGTTTTTATCCTCCATACTTAAGATAACAGTAAGAGTTTATATTAACATAATGCTATGAAAAAAAACAGGTGGAAGAAGCTAATTACTGCTTGATGCTATGTGCCTGTATGAGAACTTGAACTTTCAGCAAGTAATGTTCAGTTAACAGCTTCATGTAAAGTTATCACGGTATATCAAAGAGACTTCAAATTTTGACCCCCAAAGTGCATATTTAGAAAGCAAACAAATGTCATAGAGCATTACCTGAAACCTGGAGCTGACCCTTACATCTCTCTGATAGTATCTGACATGCTACATTGTACCTTCCTAGCAAACCAAACACCTGCCCAAGATCAACAGAGCCATCAGAATCAGACAAAATGTGCAGCTTAGTCTAAAGAAAAATTTTAGGTTGTTTACCACATTTATGATCAGCATGAGTACTCAGCTCGTCGCTGAGATAAATTTCCAAAAACTTCCTAAGTTCCATACACTGCTTATGTCAGTAGTGATTTTTTCCCCATGTGCAGTGTTTCTCAAAAGAAACTTCTACAAAAGAACAAAAATTTTCTAATCATGATGATGTTACTTAAACGAAACACTATTCATTAAAAATAAGCCAAAGAAAGAAGGGAAGTTTGTGAAACCCAGCACTAGATGTATTGTAAACTGTAAGCTGATGACATAGAGACTTTATCAGTCTAGCAGTTGCCAAGTCGTTAATTTACACATGCCATGGTCTAATTAGAGGGTGATTTATCTGTACCAAGGGCCTTCAGCCAGACCTTGCTAGAACTTGGTTCTTGACACATCTAAATGACCCCTGACCTATGAGGTCAAAAATACATACCTACATCCAGCTCTTTAGCTGTGGTTAGAAGTCGGGAAGTATGTGAGGTACCAAGGGCAGCGATTTACAGTACACACTGCATATATCATCCAGACCGTCACAGGCACCTTCACATAAGTGAAACATCTTGAGAACGGTGTTCAACAACAATCAGACAATAATATATACATAAATAAATAAATAAATGTACATCTGCCAATGTATAATCCATTGGAACCTGAGAGGGATAGGGACAAGTGCATTTGTAAATACAGGCAATGTAATTCGTGAATGCTTATCAAAGAGCTTCGTGAGAAGGTTTTTAACGGACACCTGAAAAACAAAGTAGTCACCAGCTTTGGGATGTTTGACTGACCAATCAAGGAAGGAGTTCGCTCAAAATGTCCAGATATCTGGCCACGCCAGCATTTCCCCATAACTGTGGTGATAATCTCCCTAGGATATAGTGTTACACTTGAATTTATGTCTACTTGATGAACATAAAGAAATAAATGGAGACACATTTTTTCGATGCTTTGACATCAATAGCAGCTTTTCGACTGAATTCAGCAGTTATATTGGCACATGTATGTTGGTTGGAATTGGAGTTTCTTACTTAAACTTCAAACGGTGTTGACAAATAATTTCCCAATACTGTTCTCCCACATTTCAGCACACAGCTAGTCAGCACTGATCACAGTTAGTTCCCATTTACTGCAGACAGAGTAAGAGGAGTGCACCGAGTCGTTTGTGTTTTCTTCCACTTGGTGGGTTGGCAAATCAGGGCTGGTAGACAGATCCAGGGGACTCTCCTGGCACTTGGGATCTTCCTCCAACATGGAAGCGTCAGCACTTAGCGTCAGGGGTGTCTCTTTGGTAGGAGACTGTGGGACGACAGTTGTAGCCACCAGAGGGCCGCCCTCAGTCTGGGTGCAGCTTGACGTGGTTGGGGTGCCTCCTGGCATGTTGACGATCGTTGAGGACAATAACGGGTTAGACGTCAGTCCGGAAATGTGCATGATGTTGCCATTGAAGGAGATAATAGGTGTGGCCGGAGTGCATTGGCTAGCTAAGCCCACTGTGGACGGTACGACACAAACTGGGGTGGTCAGTCCAGTGTACACGCTGGTTTGTGACTGGGAATTGTTCGCAGGCTGGGGGGATTTGTGCGTTGAAGTGGAATGAAGCGAAGGGTCGCCTCGGAAGTAATGACCGTGGGTTCGGATGTGCTTCCGTAAAGAACTGGGGTCTGTGTAGCGTTTGTTACAGCCTGGCATTTTACAAATGTAAGGTTTCTCCTCCTGATGAGTCCGAACATGTTTGAAGCGATCACTGGAATTGGAGTAGGCTTTGGTACATCCTTTAAAAGGGCACATGTATGGCTTCTCGCCTGTCAAATAGAACGGTGAAGGTCATATCAAGGTCAGAAGCAATCTAAAATCCCCATTACATCTAGGACTCCCTCTTTTAACGTCCTTAACATATATTTAGTAAGACAAAGCCAACAAAACTTATGATCTTCATTTACAGTAAAACAGGAAACTATAGTTATGTACATACATGTATTAATGAAGTCTGATGCAAATTTGACATTTCAGGGTATATGCAGGCTCTTGGAAAATTCCAGACCTTTTCAAACAGAAATTCCATGGGATTTCATCACCAGTCCAATGACCATCAGCACTGTGCAGTGCTTACCACTGACTGATAGACATTTCACCATTTAGCCATTCGTAGATATTTTGCGGTGCTAGAGTGCATAAACAACTTATTGAAAACATATTACAACTTTGTTCCTGCTAAATATCAAGAATTTAAACTCAAAAACTGGAAATTTTAATCACAAATTCCACGGCTTTCAAGGATTTTCTACGCTGCATGGACCGTACATTCCCAGCACAGAAGATACAGCTTGACTGAGCCAGAATCATACCTAGAAAAGACAATGCTGAGCTCTTCCTAAGGCATCCAAAGGTAATGCAGATTTGTGCTCAAATCTCAACTTTCTTATGCAGCACAAACCAGACCTACAAGCATGTTCCAAAATTTGACAATGAACCTGGCTTTACCAGTCATTAACTAGTAGGATACAGACAGATCTTACAGAAGCAGACGCATAGTTCAAACTTTCATATTCCTGATTTGATATTATTTATTTACTTGATTGATGTTTTACGCCGTGCTCAAGAATATTTCACTTAAACAACAACGGCCAGCATTATGGTGGGTGAAAACCGGGAAAACAAGGCCTTGGGGGATGTTTAAATATTAAGATTGCAGTTTTTGGCACTTTTATAATTCACTTTTATTTACCTGTGTGGGAGCGATGATGAATCTTCAGGTTTTCTAAGCGTGAGAAACATTTCCCACAGACAACACATTCATGTGGTTTTTCGTTGGTGTGAGTGCGTATATGGATCTGCATCTTGTACCTGAAAAAACCACATCCATAGTATTAGTCAGTCATTTTTATAATCACATCTCAAGACACTAAAGGGCCTACAACAGGCCCTCACTCTGGTCAACACAAGGACCACTATCACACAGTAAGACTGACACTATGTACATGAACTTCAAACTTCACTAACAAACATGTACCCAAAAAGGAGTCATAACTGACAGTGACCTAGAGTGAAAGAGGTACAAGCTGCTTACAACATACTTCACATCCAATGGCGTAACTCTGGGGTGCATCTGTACACAAGTCTGTTCCTAGCTTAAACTAAGTGTCTACCCATATTATGGCAATAGTGAAGTTTGAAGTTCAAACTCTTTTATTGCTAATGATAAGAAAAGTCATACTGTACCACGTGACTTAACAATAACATTAGGCCACTATTTCGGATTACATTTGCCATAACACAAGTGTTTTAAAAAAAAATGTGTCACAAAAAGTTATTTAGACTGGATGAAGTTTGGTGAAAATTGAAGAGCTGGAGGATTGCAAACTTAAGAAGTTCTTGAAGGAAGGAAATGTCATTTGGACCTTCTGAACACGGTGAAATAGATGATCAGTAAAGTCACCAAACCTTGCATAGGATTTTTAACAAGCCACATGATGCAGTAGGATCTTTTTACCTTTAGCAACAAAAGAGCTCGAACTTGAAATGCCCCTATTAAGTGCTTTCTGAAATGCTGCCAGTCAGGCCCATGTTCAAATATAGGACTCACAAATTCTACTTATCATAATTTCTTTCAGATCTTCAACCATATCAAATGAAACTCTCAACACAGAAATGACTGGTCAAGCAATTAAAAGCCGTTTGCAATGTAGCTTAAGTAGCATTGCTACTTGTTGTTCACAATGCTTGAAAACAGTATTAAAATCTGTACCAAAACGTCGTTTCAAAATAAACAGAAGTTGTTATCCAGATAACCTTGTTATGTTTACTGATCGTTCCATGGACAGACCGATTTTGTGACTTACATGGCAGCATGGTCGCAGCATAACATTTTGACACACAAGGGAAGGTCTGCCAGCAACCTGTGGAGGGTCGTGAGTTGCCCCCGGGCACTGCTCGGTTTCCTCCCACCAAAATATTGGCCGCTGTCGTAGACGTGAAATATTTCTGAGTACGGCGTTTAACACCAATCAAATAAATAAATGAATAAAATTTGGAATTTTTTTTAGAATAAAATCTGAGTACTGAGCGCATACCTGGCATTGAATCCTCGCCCTTTGCGTGGACAGCCCTGCCACTTACACTGGTACTCCATGTCTGTCTTCTCCAGCCTCACATGCTGGTCGTTGATGTGGTACACCAATTCCTCCAGACTGAGAAAGTGACTAGTACAGTCCAGCCAGCGGCAGGTGTACACCGACAGCTTTGGGTACACAGCAGAGGACTCCCCAGGGGGCAGCATCTCTGGGGCATCACCCGTGAACTGGGGGTTTCAACAACAGTAGTCAGCAAATTTAGCATTCCTTGAAGGAGTAGTGTCCAGATAAAAGATATTTAAAAAGTGTACATTAATCTGAGTTATACAGCGCATAAAATATAGATAATGAGGCCGGTTTTATGCATTTTTTCTGCAAACACTCTGCAGTCTCTGCACACATGTACAAGCACAAACTTTACGAGCTGTCGGAGCTTCGCCATTTAGTTCAGAGTTGAATTACAAGAGTGACAACAATCATCGTTTGAAAACTCAAAATCTGAAGTCTGGCCAGAGATGTCAGTGTCAAAAATCGGAACTTCAACGTCATTCACTATGGGTTCAAATCTGATACAGCAGTGCATTTGTTGGATGTAGAGAGAACCCATCTCGAAATTAATATCGTTCTGATTCGAATTCCAATGTTCTACAGCCCAGCCTGCCTTGGGTTCGCCGTTTATGACGTGACCCGCTGAGCCATAATGGCCGGCTAGGGCAGTAAATCTATTGTTTTTGGCTGATTTATAGTCATTATTAGGTTTCTCAAAAGCCCTCTCAGTAATATACTGGTTATAATCTTTATAATTCCGACCAGTAGCAAAATCTAGACACTAATCCTGTAATGCCTGTCTAATTTTCAAATTTTAAGAGACTTTCCTGAGAAATGCCCTTAAATTATAATTTTTCTCCATGGTACTACATGGGTACTTGACACGTGATCCAGGCTCCCACATATGCATGAAAAACATGAAAGGAATTTTTTTTCGAACATTTTCAAGGACTGATATCCTTTGTTTTTCAACAGTTTCAAGGGCTATTCAATTCAAGTAATAACTTTTACAAGGATATTAACTGGTACTATTCCAGAAGGTAAAATTGTTGAGTATGGTGTTAAACAACAACCACATCAAATAAAAATTATGGTAGCTTATTAATCAGTCCTTTTGGCACATAAAAATGCAATATGATATTTAAGACTGAACAATAAATAAGCACATTCTATGACTTATCCCACATTTAACTGTTTTTCGAGAACTTTCGAGGTCTTTAAAAATTCTTCAACAAAATTAAACACTTTCCCAGAGCTTTAAAGACCAGCAGGAACCCAATGATAAAAGACAAAGTGGCGCCTAAATCTTCATATTTACCTGATTCACAACATTGGGAGAGGAAAGGGACGGAGTAGTATCAGGAAACATGGGTGTGTCTAAAGTTCGCTCGACTACAGAGTGATCCGAGGAATTGAGAGAGTCTGACAAGTTATTAGTTGAGTCTTCCTGGTCCATTAAAAGTTCATTATTTGGCAAAGACTTCTGTTGGTGATGTAATGAATCTTCATGGTCACTTAGTGACTCTGCAGCATGATTAAATGACTTCTCATGGGCATTTAATGAATCTTCATGGTCACTTAGTGACTCTCCAGCATGATTAAATGACTTCTCATGGGCATTTAATGAATCTTCATTGTGGTCCACTGAATCCACTTGATTAGCCACCAGTGAGCTCTGGCTTTCAGCCAATGAATTCTTCGGGTCATTTAGTGAATCCTCATGATTGGTTACCAAGTCTTTATGGCAAACCAATGGAATTTCATGACCATTAAGTGAATCGTTGTGACTGGTTAATGATCCTGCACTAGGACTGGCTGAATCATGACGGTTGTTAGTCAATGACTGCATCTGATCCAGCGGATCTAGATTCTCTGCCCCTGAGCCCTGCCCTGTGACTAAAGCGCACACAGAACCTGGGGGTAAACTATTGTCGGGTGGACCCTGTGGAGGTTCTGCCTCTGCACAGTGCATACCCTCATGACCTAGATCGGAATTTCTGAAATCACCTGTAACTTGCTCAGCACTATCATGGTTTTCCAGAGGTGTTACATTCCCATTCATGATCCTGTCTTGACCTGGATCAGCACTGGTCTGGTTTTGACTGTACAGCAAATATCGAACATTTTCAGGAGCGTGGCTGATAGTTGACTGATTCACCAGGAACTCACTGAGAAAGTTATTTTGGATTACAGACTTTAGACTGTTTATGTGACTCATCCCAGATGGTACATCTGTAAGCAAAGGTTAAAAAAAGTAAGAAAATGTTACATGTAGTAATGCTAAGAAAACGGGACATAACTTGACATCAACAAAGACAAAAAAAAAAGACAACAAATGTGAACAAACAACTAACTGTATCATTCAAGCTATATTTTATTTCGGGGGAAATTTCAATTTTAAAATGTGAAGATGACCACTGTGAAACTCACCCACACATTCAATGATGTGTCTGCAAAGCCTGCATTCACAGAACTCAGGCATTTCAGAGAAAAATACAGAGTAATAATATCAACTACATTAAATGTATTTTCATGTCCTTTCCCTTTTTCATATGTCCTTTCTTGGTACTTTCTACCACTAATGCTTTTCGTTTTTCAATTTCGTCAGGCTGGATAGGAAAAAAGTAAAAGCTTCGTTCCTACACAAGATTCAAACAAAAGGGGAGTTTAGAGTTCAAAACCTTTTATTGCTGAAGATAAAAAAATGTACCAAATAACCTGTCAGAAATGTTAGGTAACTATTTTCATTACATGTACTACATGTATAACATGGGCTGGTGAAAAAGTTTCTCAGAGTTGATTACCCATGGAGTAAATTAAGGAGCTGAAAATTTGTGAACTTAAGAAGTCCCTGTAGGAAAACGGTGTCATTTGTGCTTCCAGAATACAGTCAGATAATTGAAGTCAACAAAACCTGCTTTACGTTTCTGACAAGTCACATGATACAGTATCACTTCTCAGAACTCCCTCTTCATTCATCAGAGGGTAATATCGTAATGTTAGACCCAAAACGTTATCTTAGATGGAGATTATTGAAAAAAATTATCACACCAAGGAAACTGTTAAAAAAATGCCAAGCCACATAAGGACTCTAGCTGTATCATTTATCATACTTGATGGCCTCAAATTAGCAGAGGGCTCATCTGACTGGTGGTTTCCATGGTGATCATCAAACACTGGCTCTCCATTAGTCAGGTCACTGGTGCCATCATCAGCTTCGTCTTCCTTATCTGTCATGTCGGCAGCTGATCAGCCTGAAAAAAGAAATGACAAATTAAGTGTCGTAATGGTGGTAAGTTAGACTCCTACTACAAGGCCTACACCTTTTGTATGACTTTCACGCTTGCGAAATCCAACCCAAAGAAATGCAACTCAAGGATATCGGTAAATAAAGGAATAAAACAGTTCAACCATCCTCATCCCATGTCTACTGAGGCAGACAAATCTGCAACAACTGCAAACTATTGATGGATAAATTCAGACGCGTGCATTTTCAAAACCATGCAGGCTGATGAAAAAATGAATTTGCTGTGTACATCAGTAATTCAACACTCAACACTTTTCTGAAGAAACAGTTACCTGTTGTAATATACTACCTTTTAAAGGTATAGCTTTGTCAGCAGGCACCTAACAGTAACAGTTCCTACAGATGTCTCTCTCTCAATACAACCATATGTGGCAGAGACCGATACTGAAAGTAACTGGTCCACATCGGTCATCACAGAACCACACAAGAGACACTAGTGTGAACTGAGTACGGTCAATATAGCGGTATCTTCCCTCAACAAGCATCAGCCATCAAATACTGGATACATGTTACATACACCTTTGCAATACACCATCTCTGTTGGGGACCTCTAGGCACAATGCCAGGTTATACCATATGGCTGTCACCACTTACATAACATGCAACACTTTACCAGCTATAACTGTATATCCATGTCTCCCCACAGAGCTTAATTCTCTGGTATATGCCAATACCCCTCCCTAACATTACAAAGTATATATGTAATGCACTGGGACTCCACCCTCAGAAGTCCTGCCATAACCGCTGATCAGATGTATTACTAATTTACCCCCTGCCAATAATTTGCCCTTCTCACCTTTATATTATATACATGAAGGTAACACGATACAATGTTTACCCTGGTACTAGCGCAATAAGCCATACAACTGCACACCGATACATGATATGCGTAATTCTCTCACCTTCAACCCTAGCAATTATGTGCTAAAACTTATACAGTTGATGAATACATGCATGCAAATTTGTTAGTCTGGCAATGGTACAAGTATACCTTTATTTTAATAGTGAGCAGTGTGAATTTTCCAGCAAAGTTTTTCAGAAATCATTTCAGCGGATACATGTATTAAACTCAAGCTGTAAATTTCGGAAATTTGCAAAATGAAACAGATAAAAATAGAACATATATATTTTGGTTGCAGCATTACTTTAAACCAGGTTCATTTGGCATATTCATCTACATTATCTAATCTAACTTCCTAATGGCGTTAGATGCAGGCACCTGGACCTGTAGTATACTTGATGGCCTACTGACTGGTATATCTGTCTGCATCATCCATGTACAATGCAAATCTGAGTTGTAACTGATAAGGTAGTCAGTACCAATACTGTAACAACTAACCAATACTGTAACAACTAACCAATACCGTATCACTTTTTGACCGATAATGTTACGACCAATGCTGTTGTAAAAGCGAGCAATAGTGTTAAAAACTTTTCTGTACAGAACTATTTTATCACTGATAATTTAACTCTGCATTCAGTAAGAAAACAAGTCACTACATTATCAGTAAAAATTTACTACAGTATCAGAAAGGTTTATCATTATGGCTTGGTTTTACAACAGTATCAGTGGTTGAAACACTATCAATCAAAAAGTGATGCAATATCAGTTAGTTGTCACAGCACTGGTCAAGGGTTCCATCAAGAGGGCATTGTTTAACCCTGTGCCAGATATTAGAACTTCACAGTGGTACGTGTATACATGTTGTTGTTTTTTTCCCCAATCCAATAGTTTTCATGGTTTGAAGAGTTTGTTGTGTATGAATGCATGTACATGGTACATGCTGTATATATGTACAGAAACAGTGATGCCTTCCATAAAAAGAACAAATGAAGAATGCTTGCATTCAACTTGCTGCTCTATCAGCTGAGCACATTGAAATCTACCAGAAAATATCAAGAAAGAGATGGCCGCATGGGAAATACGATTCTCACTGGATCACGTCATTTCACCCCCCACTCCAACCCCACCTTGCATTGGAACTCATTTAATTTTTTCCCAGAAATTTATCGTCAGTAATGATGAGATTATCACAAAATCTAGCCAATAATTCAAATTGATTCAAATGTTCTTTTGGCCTCATGTCAATGTAAAGCCGTTGACAGTGCTTAAATTAAGTTTATGATTGAATATTACATGCTTTCACTAAGGGTCAACTAAGCACATCCCCACAACAATGTACTGTTATTATAATTTGATACTTTGTGTATTTATTAACACAGCCACAATCATATACATGTACATTGTACTTGGGTGCAACAATGTCACCATGACCCACTGATAAGGTTCAGAGACAGGCTGGCAGCCACCTGAATTTGATTGAAGTATTTCATTAAACAACAGTTAACACCACTCGACCTAAACCTGGCAAGAGATCAGTTTTGATTTGGTCAAATGTCATTATTACAAACATTGACATCCGTACCGAAATGCCTTACTCTCCCTTTCCCTGTCTACAGCACTGAAATACTTGAACTTAATGAACGCCCATAGTACAAATTCCTTATACCTGCAAAAGACAAAATAAAGAGAAAAAAAAAAAAAAAAACATCCAGCCAGCACTCATTATACTTCATTTGATTGCTATAAACTGGGTATGTTTTTAATATCCCTAAACAATAAATAGGAAGCCAAATTTAGATCAGTTATCTCCCTTGAACCAGCTACACCTCAGCCGATCTTCCGATTTCCGTCATAAAGTGTGGAACAATGTTACCAAATGAAGAATGCCAACATTAAGTTCATTTTTATACACATAATTTTATAATAGCAGCCTTCCTTAGCACATGTAAAAAGCATTCAAGATTTGTGTAATTACTCAAGGCCTAGGTCACATGTTATCATTAAAAGAAAAGAACAGATTTATATAACCTACACCTTAAATGAAAGAGCTATACAAACTGTGTGGAATACTACTGTTTCTACATTTTTTAAAGATTTTGGAAAAGAGACAATCTGTTTTAAACATCGTCATTTTTTACTAAATCCACCTATTCGGGGCACATAGTAAGTCTCGCCATGTTTTAGGCTTGTCCAATGAAAATCCTCCTTTCCTCCTCTTGAATATTCATTGTGACGTCACTGTGCTTAAGGTTTTATTCCTACCATTTAATTACCGTACATTTCCAGTCTCAGCTAAATATATTCGTACATTGTGATAATCGCAGACTTTAAGTTCTGTTAAAGCCAACTCTAACAAGGAAGAGTTTGCGATGTACTTGAGGGCCACATCATGCCTACATGCGTGCCTGTAGGCTGCCAAAATGTGTCTGAATTGCGATGTCCTGAAGGCAGAGAACACAACCTGTCCTTTCACAGATTGGCCCTGTCAAAGACAGAAATCCCGGTTCCCACTCATTTGAGATTGATGCGTGATCGGTTGCACTGCTGCTCTCAGCCTCACTCCTCTGCAATTCAAACTGGTAGCCTTGTAAGCTGCAGTTACATTCACTATCATCAGAACTAGAGCTGGGGTCCCCACTGAAGTCCTCCATTACGTTATCTAAATGATTTTTTTTTTACCTTCAAAGACAGAAGAGTTACTTTGCAAAGCTAAGCATGATGACATAAGCAATCTGTTAAAATGGTAGCCTAAAGAGGTTTCTCAGTCTTGGATGTTTAATTATTAAATACACAAATAACATGCACTTCCGCAAGAAAATTGAGATTTTTTATTTAACCATAAGTAAAGCTCTTTCTTTCAAGGTATAGATTGTATAAATGTGCTCCTTTGTTTTCAGTATGTACATCAGGACCATGACCTGTTCACATGCCCTACTCAGCCAAGCATTATCATGGCTTCTGACACGAAGCATTCTGATCCTGAGCAAATAACGGTTTCTGGTTGAAACCCTAACATTTCCATTTTTACCTTTTTTTTTTTCTTTTGGCTGAATTTTTAAGGCAGGAAATTTGGCAGGTACTGGCCAACATGTGGCGTCCACACCACAGCACACTAACCAGGATATTCAGTAGGCAGCCATGTCACTTGTAGCCTTGTTTCCTGATATAATATTTTGGGAAACTAGTGCAGGCAGAAGAACAATTTTCTGTTTTCAATAACATCATTCAGCCAGTTTTTATCAGTGATAATCTTATCTTTCTTGACATTTTCTAGCAAAATCTGAAACAACCGAGTTCCTCTACGGGAAGTAAAATGACTTGCCAGCGGCGGTGGGAAACAAGGAATCAAATGTGATTCGCCTAAAAGAAAGCGGAGATTATGAACAAGTGTAGGCTGACATACCGCACAGTGAATATAGACCACAGGTGAATGACATGGATGACATATTATAGTGGTCAGTGTTGCTTTGACAGCGGACTCACACCTCCTGCAGCACCATGTTCAAAAGTCACAAAGCCAGTACAACTCCCACCCTTCAAACCCCATCCCTGCTTTTTTTCTACATAACAGCCATTTTTCAAAAGGACATTTTCTCCATGTTAAATCAAGAATTTTTGACTTACATCATGTAAATGTATGCGATAATGCCCCATCACCTCAGTATTTACCTCGCAAAGCCCGCGATTTATTGCTGAATCATGAACTGGATTTGAACCTGCACCTTGTCAATCAATGTAAGTGAACTACAGAAAGAAGCCATTATAGCCTACTATTATAACATGCAGTGATACAACTTTTACTAGTTGCTACATGGGAAGATTCCATACATGTAGATTCTTATAACCACGCTGCTGTGGGAGGCAAGACTGCTTATCACGTTAACAGTGGCACAATGAATGAATGAATATAATACTTGAATGAATGAGCTGTAATGCCACAATGGCAAAATTTTACTTCAGCCATGCTGTGACAATGCACTGTAGGAAGTTCTAGCCTATAACATACATATCACATAGGCACAGATACAGAGCCATATTGGATTCTACTTTTGAGCCAAATTGGTAAAATGTTAAGAGATTGCATTGAATAATCACATGATAACCAAGCCACTGAATGCAAAATGAGAATGTTATTTTCACTAAAGTTTAACCTCACAGTATATATACAGGTGTGTTTGGCAACAACTTGGTAAACAATTTGGAAGACGCATTTGTGGAAGTGTAATATTGAATCAGATGTTGTAATCATTTAAACATTTCTTTACCAGGAACCACAGAACAAGGGTTAGGGGAAGGGAGGCGGGATGAGAGCAGAGAGAGGGAGATGGAGAGGGACCGGGTTATGGTAAAATAGAGAAAAATCTTAAAGTGGGGGGAGTTGGTAGAGCATCAGCTTTCAGATTAGGAGATCTGGGTTCAAACCTGGGTCGGGTCATACCAAAGACTTTAAAAAATGGTACATCCTGCTTCCTTGCTAGGCGTTCAGCAATAAGAAGATAGAGGGTGGACTGGTCGGCCCGGTGTCAGTATAATGTGACTGAGTGAGGGGGCTTGTTGGGTGTCTTCGGCAAGTCGCCTCGATAAGGCAGCACCAGATAAAAGATACGGTGGAAATCCGTCCTGCACCAAGGAGACACCGCCTTCGTATAAGTCAAATATTCTTGAGTAGGGCGTTAAACAATAAGGATTCATTCATTCACTAAAGTGGGGGGACTTGATAAAAGAAGAGGATTTTACATGTGTGATTTTTTTCCTCTTCAGTTTTAAGAACTAAGCTCTTTATTTAATTATTAACTTCATACCCTACTATATATGTGGGGTATAGAATGGCATGCCCATAATGCATTTAATACTTACAACTGACTATATTACAGGATCAGCAAAACTAATGGAAAAGATTTTTTTCAATATTTAAAGAAAAGTGTATGAATATAAAGTAAACTTGTTTATTTTGTACAAGCTGAGTAGTACGAGTTTTGTGAAACTGGTTAGGATTTGGTCAGAGAGCCTGTAGAGAAAGAATTGTATACAGTCCCCTGCTGAGCGACCACAGCAGGGTATTAATTGCTTGCTACCTTTACAGCCCAGGATCTGATTAATGTGTGCTTAAAGCATGTCTGTCAGTGCTCTGAGGTCACTCCGACAGGTAGCAGTCAACACAGTGTCCAAATAACCACCCACTATGAAGAATTACAGACAATCTCTAAAGGCACCAAAGAGACAATGGCCATAACTATGCAATCAAAAGATTCCATATTTAATATGACTTCCCATAGTGTGAGACATGTTTTTGCTTTTCTTACAGTTACATAGTTCAAATTCAGGTTGTGATATTATTATGTAATGACGTGGTTTTTGCACAGCATAACTCTTAAGAATTTATCATATTTTTTGAAGACATCCCTTAAATAATTTTACCCTCAATCCTTCATTGTGCACTTATCCTAGTTTTGTGGTCATATCACCAAAACACCATGCCAAAGACACAAGATACCCAAATCACACCCTGAGAATACTGAAATTTGGCTCACCAGTAGATTGCCTATCCTCTTAATCTGGGCCCTAGACCCAGAAATAATGCCAGTGTCCACTTAAATTCGTCTGTTTTTACAACCTGACTGAGAGCTGAACCTATTTATTTTATTTATTTATTTGATTGGTGTTTTACACCGTACTCAAGAATATTTCACTTATACGACGGCGGCCAGCATTACGATGGGAGGAAACCGGGCAGAGCACGCGGGAAAGCCACGACCACCAGCAGGTTGCTGGAAGGCCTTCCCATTTTCTGCCGGAGAGGAAGCTAGCATGAGCTGCACTTGAACTCACAGGCTTCTGGGTCATTGCGCTGTGCTAGCGCGCTAACTGACTGAGCCATGGAGGCCCTAGAACTGAACCTATGAATCCCAGTTACAAGGCAGATGCTTTAACCGTATGGCCATCCAAGTACATTCAACAAAAGAGTTGTTGAATAATGGATGTTTGCTCTGTACTCAGGAGAGTTTCACACTAATAGATGTAAAACAACATAAGATGAATTACTAACTCAGAATCAGTTCACAGGCACTAAACAATCTTCAGTCTGACCTCTGCTGGTGGCAGATTTAGTGACCACAGGTTGTAATACCGGTACCCCAATGTTCCAGGAGTCAACTCAAGGGATGTGAGCCAAGTAAAACCATGTAACTAACTAGCATGCAGATGTAACCATGCCACTAGTGATAAATCAAACAATGCCTCATTGGCAGCTGAAGGAAAAACAAAACACATACCCACACAGTCGACATTAACTGACAATAATATCACAAATGACAATGAAGAGAACATCAGTAGATCTCTAGATGTATATAGTATGTATGCTTGCGTTTTACATCGTACTCAACAATTTTTCAGTCATATGGAAACGAGGAGTTCTTAGAATGTAGATATGCTGTGTCTCCTTGTGGCAAGGGGAGTCCATGCCGCCAAAGTGCTGCTGCCACTGAAGTACCATGCTGAAGACACCAAATACGACACCCTACAAAGTCACGTTATACTGACACGGGGCCGACTAGTCATGCTTCCTTATTCTAATCTCTCAGCGCCGAGGGCCAAGCAATGCAGTAATAAGTACCATTTATAAAGTCTTTAGTATGACTCAATCCAGGATTGATCCCGGATTTCCCAACCTCCAGACAGATCTCTTTGTGACAAATTTATTTGCCTTCTGTTTAATGCTATACTCAAGAATTTTTCACGAATAAGATGGCAGTCATGTTTCACAAGTGGAGGTGCCTATTAATACTAAGTTACAGAGGTATTTCCCCCGCAAGTGACGAACAGACATGCCCACTGAACTGGTACACCCCAAACTATGACACAAGCATCTTTGACAAATGTCACCGAGGTCCCACACACAGTGAATGAGGGAATTAACAAATTTCTCTCCAAGCCCCTGCTGGAACCTGCGCTTCAAAGTGTCTTATGACAAATAACGATGGATGGTTCTCACTTCATATGCAACCCTTTACCTTTGATTTGTTGTGGTACAAGTCACTGACAGTTCTGATGCACAAGGGAGGTTTGTCCCTCTTCTTACATGTGTTCAAGTCAAGAGCATATATTTTGTGTCATGTGATAACCTATTCTGAATAGAGGAATGATCACAACAAAACAACATATACACATAGTTCTATATTCCTTCACACTAACAGTCACCAAAGGATCTCGAATCCAAAAACCTTACATGTGATATACCCTTACCCCACCTATCCAACCCTACCCTACAGTATATAAAGGGGAAGAGTACTACATGTGCTTCTTACACATGTTTATACCGGTAATTAGGTACTGGTACTGTATTTCCAGGGTTGGGTACCAAGACGTTCGTGTCTTCCTATCTGGTTGTTGGATTCCCCCTGTGCTGAACCAATAACGAGCAACATAAAATACTTCCTTAAAACTAAGTAATCTATGGCCAATTTTTCTGCCACAAGAATTAACAAAGTTTCCAAATCCCTACATTTCAACTGGAAACATTTTATCATTCAGCATACTTTTCACTCGTAAACGTTCGGCAAGTGTTTGAAGCCTCTGTCTGAGGTGAACAACTCAGTTGTGTGCAACATTACCGAACTTAAGACGCTCTGTTTTTGTGACTTTTACCTGTGGTATGAACGTGAAATCATTGCAGTCAACGACATCGGACTTTCTCTCATGGTTGTGAAGTACACCTATCTTTGTGATCAAAGAACCAGCATGGAGATGTCGCTACTGCGCATGCGTAGACCCCCTACTTGCCAAATAAAACGTCATAGAATTCGACATGGGAGGTAAAGCGTCACATGACCCCAATGTCTAGTCGACCAGGGCATGATGATTACAAATGTGCATATTCTGATTACGAGAGTAGATTCTCCTTACTTTCCGACCGCGTGCTCGTAACGCTACCGAGGCGTGGATACGTACAAACGCTCATTTATAATTCGGCTAAACAGAGGACTAGATCTCTGAATTTTTTACTTTTTTTTCAGTTCAGTCAGTTAGTGTGGAATGATTTTATGGCAAACAAATATAGGTTTGCGTCCGATCAAGTATATATAATAAAACAAAACATGTTATAAATGACATGTTTATATTGTGCAAACAAACTCCTTTACTTGCATTTAAAACACAAGAGACAACTACGAGTGGTACTTGGCAACCTAAATATGTTCAAACGGCAAGGTAAGCTGTGCTAAAAATAAAATATCACCGCGAAATATCCATGGGTGCATCAAGTGCAGCGAGGGCCACTCATCTTCAGCCTCCCTCAAATACTATCGCCACAACCGTTCTGCTTCTTCTGACCAATCAGAATATGGCAGTCTATCAGCTGATTAATGAATCTATAAATAGTTACTACGTATATGGCCATCTCATAGACAAGTCTGCATTCCAGACATTCTGAACGGGTATGGAGAATTCAGTTCCTCACATCATAGGCCTTAAAATTAATCATATCCTGTATTAGCCACAAAAATACAACCCAAAACAGTAGTTACACATGATGTGTTCCCTACACTCTGGACAGCACTCCGAAATTTTCATATTCTGTGTCTTATTACGTGAAATACCGTCGAAATATGCGAACTTGCTAATGCTACCACGTGGCAATCTGCCCACCAGCTGAGGGTTTGTTTATTTTCCCTCTTTCCCGCGCCTTGCCAACATGTAACCGTCATGTGAATGCAGGCTCGTATTCCTCCTCGACAAAACATAATCACCCTATGTTTCGTGAGTGAAAGTGGATGTTGCACACAATTTTCTTAAAGTAGATGGGTCTTATATTTAAACTGGTATACCTGCGTCTGATGATTTAAAAGCATTTCCCCTAATATGGTCTAAAATGTAAAATGCTGATGTTGTGAGGCGGCGGAGTAATTTTCTTCTCACGCGAAGCACAGCTGTTTCCCGCCAAATATTACTCATTCTGCCGAAGCAGACCTGGATTGCTGTGTACGCGGTGTTTCCACCGTAAAAAAAGTCAAAACAATACCACTCCAAAGCGGATTATCAAAGTGTCTTTTATTTTGTGGGATGTCACTTTACCAGCGGACGACTGAAAAGCGACGATTACTGCACGAAATAAGGATGAGAGACGATGAATTTGCGGTGGTCCTTGGCAAGTGAGTAGTACGCACTTGTTGTAAACATAAACATTAGCGTAAACGCCTAGTACGAGCACCTTGTTTTGCATATCTTTCGTTTTCTTTTGGCAGGTCCACATTTCTTTTAGTGTATTCTAACAAGGGCAAGCACCTAGTTTCCTACTGTGCATTTGGATTAAGGCATCTGTTTGATTTAGGACAGTTTTTAGACGTTTACAAAATCGGCCAGGCGGATGTCTGGGTTCGGCTCGGACCACATGGCCGATGCCCGTACTGTCTGAACAGACAAAGGACGCTATATGCTTGAGCTCGACATGTTGGCGCAGAAATTTTATAAGCAGCGCCTACCGGTTGTTGTATTTCTGCATAACTACAGTGAGAGATTCAAGTTAGTAATGATTTGACAAATTTCAAATAGAAACGAAATATGTTGTGTTAAAATGTTGCATTTCATCCGTGATATTTCGTAACAGATTACATGCGCGTAATTTGGGATCGACATACCGCCAGTTATAAAATTTTCTTCATACGAATTTACCTCTATTTATTGTTTTTGCTGAATGCAGTGTTTGAGCCCTATTTCGGAAACATATGTTGTTCTACGAATGCGGTAAAATCGTCAGCTGTTCACGTAGGCGTGTACATTTTTTATAGGCCGCGGCACAGTCCTGGATGCGTGATCCGCTTCGGCAAATTAACCAGCTGGACCTTCCTTCGCAACACAATATCTTATAGTAAATTTTCGGGTTGAAAAAATATTTTCAATTAATACAAGCTGTGTTTTAGCAAAAAAGAACCAAAGTCCAAGGGATCGCGATTACTTTATCGCAAGAATATTACCGTTGCAGCATGTCGCTGGAGTCCATCATTTTTCCGGGCCGTAGGATTTCTGTTTCAGTGTTTGTTTACAAAATAATAGTATGTATATTCTATAGTCTTGTCCCAGTTGGTCATGTTCTTTAAAATTGAAGATAGAATATCGTGCGTTGTGAAATACTACACTCACATGATACTGATAGAGGAGTCTTCGCCGTGCCTGAGTTTGGCACTGAGCCAAAAATCGTGGCGCGTCAGCTGAGAATATTTTGCGTCGTTTATCACTACTATCATGAAAAGGGTGGATCAATTCAACTGTTTTGCCGTTTGCGTGAATGTTTTATAGAACGTTTTACTCTACGCACGTCGTAAAAAGTGGAAAAGTACCGTAAGAGTTACCATAACACTTTGAAGGTTTTGAGAGGCACAATTTGTGATACCATGCCGAGTTGGCACTGTGCCAAGATTGACGGCTGCACTCGGCCTGGGATCGATTTGAATATTGATTTTCTTCTCGCCTCCCCAACTTCCATTATTTTCATTCAGTTTATAGACCGTCTAGCCAGAAACAAGGTCCAACATACGTAAGTCGTGCTATATTGAAATAAAATACTGTACTAGTCCCACAGCTGTGCGTATGTGTAAGCAAAGGATGGCGGTCACCATGTTTGACGCTGGCAGTGCTTAAGCTGTGACTGTACGACCGGAGCCCCTCAGAAAACGCCTGAGCAGAAATTCCTGACCGCCGGCCCGCCGCCGCCCACTCGTCGGCCGGGCATCTAGGGCTGTGGGACAAGCAGCTGATCCAGGGCAGGCATGCACGGCTCAGCCTCCGCATCCAAACAACCATTCAGTACATCAACCTAATATCATTTTGTTTTGTTGTCTTTTTTGTTGTTGTTGTTGTTTCTCAGGATGGCCCCTTGATTTATCCTGAATGGTCCAGAGCTTACTTGAAATTTTTCAGATGTACACTTGCAGCTTACATTTTGTTGAAATGTCACACTTTAACAGTGTCATTATGAAAAATCTGAAACATAAATTTGAAGGATTCCTACATGTAGATTTATTTTAAGATGTGGTGCCAGAGTTCAGGTTTTACTTTTTTATTAAATTTGTAGGACTAGACCAATGTCACCTAAAGCACAGCTGGAGCAAGAGAAAAAGGTTCGACGGGAAATCGCTAATAGTAATGAGCGCCGTCGAATGCAAAGTATCAATGCTGGATTCACTTCATTAAAGAACCTTATTCCACATCATGAAGGGGAAAAACTCAGCAAGGTTTGTAACTTCATTAAATGTACTCATTGAATTTTTAATGTAAAGTGTTCAGTAAAATATTTGGAACAGTATCTGATACCATGTGTCACATTTTCTAAACATGTTACAAAATGTCCGTATTGAAATTTTGTTTGATAGTACATTAACTGGTTGGTTGAAATTTTAAACCGACAAGTTCATTCATCGAAAACTGAGACATGCCGACTGTTAGACATTCATTACAGTTATTGTTATCGACATGTCATTTACATTCCAGAAATTTGTGGCATTTGTTTCCTGGTATTATCTTTGTAAACATGTTCCGCAAGGTCGAAAATAGTTCAAATATTTCGCAGTGTTATTGTTTGTATTTCATGACTTAAAAGGTTAAAACAAACTGCTATATTTCATTGTACTTGGCAGCTGTAGGTGCTTATTTTAAGATAAAGCTACCTGTACATATTACATGTATATTACTTGTACTCTTAAAGGTTACCTGGTAGATCAGCTCAGTGCAGTTTTTGCGTGAAGAATTCAAAAGTCTTTTGAAATACAGCCTAGAGGTAAAATAGGACACAGATTTGCTTTTACATATATGCTCTTGTGCCCAATATTTTTTTTTTTTTTTTTACTTTTTATCCCTTTCATGGCTTAAGGCACTTTCGTTTGCCTTTGATGTGAATATTCAAATCAGTTTTAACCTCTGTACCCAGATATTACATTTGTAAATCCTTTAGAGCCAGCCGTGAGCCTATGTAAATCCTGCTGTCACCACAACTCCACACATTCTAGTAGAAAACGCTTACCCCTTGTTAATGGATGAGTTGAACAGGTGGAAAATTGAAGGGGATAATGAATTGACCTACTGTACTATGTACGAGCTACTAGTATTCAGGACAAAGTCTGTATTCATGGCAGAGGCAAGGGACAAGGGTAAGCATGTCATTATGAACAGCTGGGATAATTATGTCTGTGTAGGTTGGAGGGGGGGGGATCAGTTGATAGGGAGCATCAGGTGATAGGGTCTGGGGAAAAGAGGGGGGCTGGGAGGGGTGGGACTACATCTGATCTCTATCAGCCTTAGGGCACAAGGATTTTTAGGAGGTGATTTTGTGAAATTTATTATAATTTTTTTTTTCTATTCATGTACAAGAACTTGGTAGTTAGTCACAGATGTTAGAAATAAAAAAATTACTTACATGGTACACATATAAACCTTGAATTTTTATTTTTTCTTATGTTGTGAAAGTGTATGCAACAAAACATGAAAATACCTGTCGCAGGTTTCCCATAGAGCTCTCATTGAATGGATAGTTGAGGTATTGACACTGAATACCCATTTAAAAAACAGAGAATTTCCAGTTACAAGTTTAGAAAACTCGTGATTTACATGTAGTATTCCCAAGAACATCACATTTATTCCTAATACATGTATGTTCTGGTACATGTATTTGCCTTGTATTGCCAGTTTGCATTTGATATGAATCATACTGGCACTCTTTTTTGTCACCATTGGAAAAGAAAGTAGCTTTTTTCGTGTAGGTCACCAGTTTTCTTCGAATATATTTTTCTCTACCATTCTTGAAATAGAATACTTTTTATGGTATAGTAGTTGATGGTGTAAAAACGAGTTTGGAAAAGGAGATGCAAAATGTGTTTTAAAATGCTACATTAACTTTAAGGCCTGTTTAATCTTGAAGAGTGCACTCTTCAGTTTTGTCCCTGTTTCGTGCTACAGTTGTAGGTTACGACACCACTTGGGCGAAATGCATTAGTGGAAGACAGTAACTATATAGGGTTGTTATGGAAGGTTAGTGTAATCTGAGCGGCTAGTAACTCATGATTCTGGTGATAAGACCTTCACGGACAAAAGTACATAGGTATACATTTTAGGGGTGTGCATGAATGGACAGGTTTGCTGAACTAAATGACCTGTTTACCTAGCCCATCCTGTCACCATGGCGTCGGGGTGAGGGGGGTGGGGTGGGGGTAGGTTACCTGTCTCTGCTGGCTTGTCACAAGCCGAAGCTTGTGAGGTCAGCTGTTCTTACTTGTGTACACAAGCTGAATTATGCTAGCCTCATTCTCAGGTATGGACTCTGGTTGAAGTACCGAGGTCTGTGGGTTTTATACTATCACTTGATTGGGTCAGCATAGTGCTTTAGCATTCACTGATAAGCCATCTTTTGCCCTTCAGGGAATGTGCTAAATAGCTGTGAAGAAAGAGTTGTACTGTGTGCAATTCATGCTTGAAGATCATTATTCATGTCCTCTCCATGTCTTAACATTGATGGGGTGTAGTTGGATAATAAATAAAAAAACAGGAGTTGATGCGTCAGTGTTAAATTTTAGACAGGCTTATGACTGTATGATGAAAAGAAATAGAAAAAAAAATTGACTCTTGTTTGTAAAAAGAACAGGCTGCATTCTTCTGGTGGAGTTGAATGGAGGATTTAATTCGTGTCAAACTGGCCTGTACGGCTGAACAATTCACAACATTTTTAGACATTTATTTCCTCATTAAGTAGGGGTATCATTATTCCTCTTGTCAGTCCAGCCAAGAATCGTCTTTTTTTTTTTCTTTTGTACTTCCATTTTGCTTGGTGCTTGCTTTGATCAGCATGGTAGAGTGTCAGCTGGATGTCCCCATACCTGTGTAGTGGGGAGGCTATGGAGCTGAGAGAAGGCCGGCCAAACCGGCTTGGCCACTGCCAGCCATTGTTTGGGGGCCTACTAGCCAACATTCCACACATGCCTCTCCCCCTGCTCATTCTCTTCACCAGCTGAATTTGTGTGGGAAAAGGCCATGGGACTTGCCTTACTCAGCCACTACACTGCCAGTATTCATTCATAGAAAATAGCTACGATGAGGGACCATTCATAGGTGGTTGTTGCAAGCCTGGGGCTAGCTGGCAGTATGCAGCCTATGCTGGGCCTGTTCTGCCACTGTTAAATATAATACTGTGTCAAGCTGAAAATGATGCTACTCTTTTGCTCCGTGAGCTGTTCCTATAACAGTTAGCATATGAATAAATTTTTATGTTTTGTTTGGGTTGCCGGGTACTCCACAAATTGTTGTAGCTGGCTAAGCCCAGAGAAGCCTTTAATCTGACTCATTGCTTTGGGGGGGGGGTACTTTTTACTGTTATCTATCCTAAATCTGCGGAATTAAAATAGTTTTCGAAAAACTGGAGCAAAGTTGAATGAGTGAAGCAGTGTTCATGAGGGTCCATTGTTACAGTGCTAATATTTGTCTGTCGGTTGGAGTATGACATGAAATTTCAGTTGATGTCTTCAACTAGCTGTAATCATTCTCCATCTTCCCATGTCTATGTTGCCCAATCTCCCCATCATTCAAACGATGTTCTTTGTCACCTGCAAGTTTATTACTTTTGCGTTTTGTCTCATGCTGACTTTGTCATTGAAGTCAAATTGGGCCAGGCACTGGCAGTGACAGAATTCATAGATGGATCGTGTACTGTATGATGGGGTTTATATTAGCTATAATGGCACTATTGTATGGACGGCTTACTCTGTGAATCTGTCGTTATGATTTTCAACATGTTTCACGTGTACAATTCATTCACAAAGCATGGTCTGTGTTGTGTTTTACAGTCTGCCATTCTGTCCCATACCACCGACTACATCAGCAGCCTGGAAGAGGAAAAGATGAGGCTGCAGAGCCAGAACAACAAACTTAAATGTATGTTGGAGGACTTGAGTCAGGACCGTGATGTACAGGACTCGCCCCCGCCTAAACGGAAGAAACGCGACACTGGTGAGCAGCGGCAGGTTTCTAGTGTAAATGTCAAATCAATACAGCTGTGTGCGTGTCTAGTTATACCTAATAATCAGTCATTGCAGCCGGCTATGGCATAGCGGAGATGTGACGATAATCTAAGGGCATTGACCTCTACTGGCATATGGCATTAATGCACAGGTTTACACCAAGGACAAAACAGATTTTCTGTGTGCTTGGGAATCATAATACATGGTTTGATTTTTCTTCTCCTAGAATCATCTGACGAAGGCATCAGCCTTAGTGTCACATCAGAGTATGGGGACGACTCCATGGTGGATGAGCTGAGAAGGGAGATAACTGAGCTGCGAAGTCAGCTGGAGCACGAGAGGCGCATGCGGATGATTCTAGAGGAGCAAAATCGCGCTCTGGAGGCACAGTTGTATCCAGATCGCTTAAGGCAGATCGCTAGTCAGGTGCAGATGCAGATGAAACTTCAACAAGAAAAAGAGGTGTGTTTTTTGGTTAATTCAGGCCATGGTGAGAAAACTGTTTGTTGGGCATGACCCAACACTTACAAGAAAGAGGATTGGTCCATAGGGAATTCTGTTTTGTTTTTTTTTTTTACTCTGGCTTTTGAAAAAGATGGTATGTTTAAGGATGGCCTCAGAGGAAAGAAAAACCGCTATGGTTTTATAGGAAAACCCTTCTGTGTATACATTTCAAAATACTGTCAATACATTAGATGATGGCAGGTAGTTTAAGATAAATGTTAATTTTGATAGTGTTAGAATCTGGAAAAACTAATTAGTTTCTTGTTTGGTTTTCAGCGTGCTATGATCGAGGAGAAAATCCGTCTGGAAGAACAGGAAAAGCAGATGTCACAAACAACATTTTCTCATTCGATGTCCCGGCGAAACTTGGAAACAATTGTGGAGGCCATTCGTCATTTGGAAGGCGACCGTGTTGTGTTCGAGGAAAAACAGCAGCTGGAAGTGAAACACATTGCCCATGGCGAGGAGAGTGAGCGAGAAACGAGCAGTCTGAGTGACCCTGAGGAAACGAAGTCGGAGAGCTCTGGTCGGGACTCACCTGTGAACTTGTCCCAGACCTCGTCCCACCATCCCCAGGGGACCCATTACCACCACATCCCCACCTCCTGTCCCCTCACCCCGTCGCCCCCGGCCCCACACCCGCACCATCAGCTTCAGGCCTCTCTGCCCCAGACTCACACCTACGTGGAGAAATACCCTGTGGCAGTACATCTACTGCACCGTCCCCTGCCCCCATTCTATCATCGACCAGGGGTGATAGTACACAAGTCTTAGTGAATAGTCGTTAGCTCTCTACCACCTCCTCACATTGTACATACCCATCAACCAAGCACTGAGTGGTGCATAAACACATCATCTGTACATAATTCACCGCCAGTCAGTGCTGCCATCATGATAAATCCAGCAGCACAGAGATATAAAAGAGCTGTTGTGGTTCAGTCCACTGCATAGCTGTGCCTGAACGGCCTTTTCCAGCATAGCTATATCTGTACGGCCATACCATTTCAGGCGTTGTTGTGTCCATGTGATCATACCATTTCAGGCATTGCTGTGTCTATATGGTCATACCATTTCAGGCGTTGCTGTGTCTATATGGTCATACCATTTCAGGCATTGCTGTGTCTGTAGAGGTATACCATTTCAAGCATTGCTGTGTCTATACACTTATACCATCACAAGCATTGGTGTGTCTATACACTTATACCATCACAAGCATTGGTGTGTCTATACATTTGTACCATTTCAAGCAGTCCTGTGTCTAAACAATCATACCATTTCAGGTATTGCTGGGCCTGTAGCATACAGCCACACCATTTAAAAGCAATCTGGCCTACAGTATGTTCAGTATCCTCTATACATTGTCTACAAATTGTGTTAAGTTTAAAAACTTAACTTATAAATTTTATCGAACAGGGTTTTTGAAGATGTTACTGTGTTGTGTAATAAAAAATTCGGTGACTTCAGTCTGGTATATATATATATATATATACTTATATATAGATACTTCTGTGCAGTTTATGACTAGGCACTCGGTGGTTGAATGAACAGTTTATGGAGGACTTCAAGATCTCCAGGTATTCTTGCCTGGGCTTCAACTCCTGTTTGTTAATATAATGTTCACATGGTTATTCTAGTGTACATAGACCTACACACTGTTTTCACTGACTGTCCCGTCACAGCCATAGGCCTGTGGTCATTGAATGTATATCATTTTGAGCTTAAGCATATATACATACACAAACACATATATATATTTAAGTTCGTCAAGTCTTGTACATAGAGAGAAACGATGCACACCACAATGCAATGTGTACGAGATTGGATGTAGTCCCTCTCTGATCATATGTGCCCCCCCTCTCCCCCACACCCCCCCTGTCTAGTTCTGACCAGTTGTTTACCTGTAGACACCTGGTTTTGCAGGTTCTTCACCTTTCATTTGGAGTGGTTTAATGATGTCTACATTCAGTATCTATCCTGTATGTACCATGTTGACTTGTTTATTAGGGTGCTGTGTTGTATCTTCGTCATGTCAAATGGCAAGCTTAGCACTGTTCTACAGCGTTCTTTTATATGTATGTTAAAATCATTTTTCTAAGAAACCTGTTAAGTTTGTTTAGTACAATTGTTAATTTTTTGAATGGAGTCTATGTTATGAATGATTTTTCCTTTCCTCATTGTGGTAATTTTTTTTTATCCAATTTTTAACCACACTCTCAGAACAAGTGCATGTTGAAATACTTACATGTACTTTAACTTTTTACTTTAGAAAGTAGAGGTCATATCAAAGGAAATGAGTTCTTGTCTATCAGCTCAGTAGACCTAACCCAAGCTCCTATCACTCTTGTCATCCTGCCATGCCTCTTTCTGAGAAAGGGGCAGAGCACAGTATGTAAATGGTACCATATATTTGATTAGCACATCTTTAAGGTGTTCCGAATCATTTTTGAATTTTGGTTAATCAGAGTTTTGGTGTTCCAAAAACATATTGATACCGGTTTGTCTGGTTGCAGTTGGCTTCAAAGGCTGACCAAATCAAAGCCCTGAGCTGGACAATGTTTTAACTGCCCTTTGTTTCAGCACTTGCTGTCGGGATATGTAACATATACAAGATATATATATATATATATATACATAACCTATATATATATATATATATGTACATACATATATTTTTGTTTTGTTCTGTCATCAAGTGCTACCATTGAAATCTACATTAGCTGTCGAAATTTGTATATAGTGGAAGTCATAATTTAATTTATTGTTTGGCCTTAGCGATCTGTGAGTGCTTTCCCCATCGCATATACATTGACTGTGGGTGTGGCCGGGTCTCGCTGGAGGCTGTCTCACACCCTCCATCTTCATCTCCGTATGGTGAAAGTCCGTCTACTTAAGTCTGCAAGGCTTCAAGTTATATTTGGAAAATTAAAAAAAGTATGTGGTAAACTTGGGGTTGTTTACTTTTGTCATAAGGTGTTCGTAATAATCACAACCGAATTGTAACCGTTTTTGATGTAATGTGGAAACGGTGTTATGTAACTAGGGGTTTTATATGACAGCAACCAGCATTAAGGAGGGATCTTAAATTTGAGGATTGCGTTATTAGAAGTGTTACATTTAATGATACAAAAGATTGATTGTTTGACAGACAGGCTGCATTTGCTGTGTGGTTCAGTAGAACAGTTTCATCTGTTTCAAAGAGTTAAGTAGATACACTTGAATTTAACAGTGTTAAGACAGACAACATTCTCCCTTGGCTTTACCTCTAAAATCAATATCAGTCCGACACCTGGATTTCCCTCTAAATTTTGGTATCTGATGACTGCCCACCGGGGAAACGACATCTCGAAGGGGGGGGGGGGGGAACACGTGGTTTCACAGTCTAACCTCGGCAGTGGAAGTGACTGCAGCCTAGAGCAGTTGACCTTACATATCCGAAGCGTTTCCGGGTATAATACCTATGTTACCCGTATTACAGGCGGAAAACCCGCGGACGTAAGGACTTTCCGATTTCGCGTTACATCCGTAAGTATAGGCGTGCAAGATAAGCTGTGTTGTACATATGTGCAGCGTGCACGTCGGATCGATATAGGCATGGCGACAGTCTTCGATTGGGAGACAGTTCTATATAAAGCTGTGCACATGTATTTACCTATAGCACATTTTGTAGGTCGGAATATGTATGCTTAATTAGGCTTGCCGAAAGTGCATAACATGCATGTAATAGATCGGTCAGATCCCATGCAGTTCTCTAATACTACATACCGTGACCAAAACAAAACGGCCTGGGATGAACTCTGACGATTTGATAAGCTGGACATGCCGCACACTAGGTATAATTACCATGGCGAGTCGGCCCATTGGTGCGGTGTGATGGCTGTGGTGGGCAGGTTAGGCTGACCCCGATTGTTTACCAGTTCAGGACATAGCTGCACCACCCGCCTTTACTGGGATCAATTCAGGCCACCACACAGCACTGGCAGGCCACCTGGCAGATAGAGGAAACAATTCCACTACTACATACTGCCCGACTCCGAGGGGGATATCGCCTCCCTGGATTTGCGCACAATTTCACACCAATTAGGAACCCGCTTTATTAGAACGGAGTGACGTGAAAGTTATCGGAGAAAGTTTTATTGACCTTCAGCTTTTTCTTCCTTGGTTTCGTTTTCAAGCCAGTCAGGTACCAGTCCACGAACTGCAGCGCACATCCTGTAGAGGTTTTATTGACCTGTACATTTTTGCTTGTTAAAAAGAATACTATTTTAAGCCTTTACCGGAAATAATCGTAATTTGTTCGATTAAACTGTAAGAAAGGCGATTCAAAATTTATTCTTCTACGTTGGCCTTATCAGAATACGAACGATAATAATATATTTATGTATAAATATAGACGAAGAGCTAAATGGATACCCCAGAATTAAAATGTCTGTAAGCGCATATATGCAAGGCGTGAGTTTATGCTTGATGTGTGTTTATGGATTTTGGTAAATAACTCATGCATGTATATATATCAGTATGTTTGGAATCTTGAGTAGCATATTATCTACATGGAGTCATGCTAGATTAATGTACGAGCCAATCAGGTGATGTTTACATACGCAAAGGTATATACCCTGCATTATTGTGTACAACGCATCACAAGGACTTACCAGCAACCATGACCATTTAATTTACATTACGCGGTGTGTCTTTACTTAGGCTATGTAAGTTTAACTGGCCGCTTATATTGTTGCTCACAAGTTCACCTGAGCAGTATATTTTATTACAAGTTCAGCTGTGCAGTGTATTTTTTAAAATGCATTTCATTTGTAGCCAAGTAGGCTACATGCAAAGTTCAATGACAAAGGTGTATACAGTTCCTGTCATAGGTGACAGATTCGTGTGCTCGTTATTTATACGTATAATAATATAACAACGTACGAAACTTCAATGCCTGGGTCGTATGCCAATAGGCTTACATAAAACCTTACATAACTGGACATGAAACACAGGAAAATATTCAAGCCTCAACCAAACGACGTTCGTTCCAAAGCTGACACATTAGGCTTTACGTTGATGTATGAATCGACAAACATGCTGACTCTTGGAAGGGGGGGGGGGGGTGTATGTCACTTTAACCATCCTACAACGTGTATCAGCGCAGCCTTGACATTCTGCCAGTCACTTTTATCTGTAGCTGAAATGAATTCTTTATTGAAACGTGTGTAAATATACATGTGTAGAAAATTTGTATGTAATGTATCACAACTTGAGTGCCATGTTACAGGTGTAGACAGGAAAGCCTGCCTGACACATGCCGTATTTGTCACACGTTTACGACATATAGGGATGGCACCAGGCCATGTATGGGCATGCATATGAACCATGTATTCATTGAGACATTCTGCAGAGCGTAAACATCAGTATACCCGCCCTAAATTCGCTATCCTGTTATTGACAATACCATGCAGGTTTGCTGGCGCATGCGCTTGTGTGAAGTATACCATTTTAAGCGTCATTTAGCATCGACTTGACCATTAGATTCAGATATTAAGGGTCCTGTGATGACAGATGGCTCTTACATAATTTAAGTACATGTGATGTTTGAAAGATCTTCAGTAGGGCAATATTTCAATGGCTCTATAGGACACACGAGATGCGCGGGTTCAAACTCGACCTTGGGCATTCAATTTGTAGATTCCACTGGTTGTTGGGCCTTGGTGACAATAAGCGGTTGATGACACTCGTGTGGCCACAGCTGTTTGCTGCGTTTTACGTTGTCAAACATTCATTGAACACCGCTATACAAAGATCTTCCGCTTTATGCTTAATATGTGGGAAAGTGTGGCGTTAAATAACGATCAAGTAAAAAATAAATAAATATCTCGTACTCCCTCAATATATGCGGATTACTTTAGAATAGTAAGCTTCATGGAAGGTCAAAGGAATCATTACATGAACAGAACCATACTCTCCCAAAAACTGAACGCCTACACTTTTGTGTACTTTAGGTACATGACGGCGTGTACCACCAATGCACATGTTTTGGGGTTGTTGTTTTATTTAGGTTTTATTTTGTTTTCTGCTTTGTTTTTTACAAGTACACAACTTGTAAACCTCTAGTATTTGTGAACTTGTGGTAAACAGTTGTTTGTAGAGTTGGAGTATAAAGAATGTGTATTTTTGCATTAATTCTTACACACCAAGGTGTAATAAGGCATATCGTGTCGTAGGCACTATGTAAACCTTATTTGTAAACATGTCTATAAATATAGCAGAGATCAAAGCATCTGGTACGTTGGCCATGAGACCTGTCATCTTTAGCTGGCTGGGTGCCAGCAGTTCTCATTATAAAATAATAATAAAAAATCAGCAAGTTTGGCAGTACCTCAGCTGACGTGCAGCCACCTGTAAGCCGATTTCGGTCTAATGGACTTTGGAATTACATAAATTTATTAGAGAGTGAAATCTATATTGGCTGCATGACAAGGTCCGATCCATAATTGATATCGTGTTAATTGTGATGGAGTCAGATATAAGGAATTATCTGTACGCACTGGTTTACTTTTTGCACCTCATTGTGTTGTGTTACGCATTCAGGATGGATCTAAGGTTGAGCATATATGCGTTAAGCCGCCTGTAAACTCTATGCCCAGATATACTGCTAATACTGTATATATATATATATAATATTAAGATGCATGCATATATAATTCTCTACCAGAAAAATTAAAACAAAACAGTACTAAGTTTTACATGTAAAAAGTTTTTAAGCAGCGTTCTAAAGCTTGGCGTAGTTATACAGCGTGGCCAGGTAAATTTAACTCACTATGCCATATATAAAAAAGCATGCAGCTTTGACATTTAATGGGCAAAACTGATACTGTTATCATTATACTTAGAATTTACGTTTTCTGTGTAAAGCATAGATTCTAGTGTTGACAACTGCCTTAAACCTTTTCGGGATTCGAACCAGTGACATTTCAGTTAGGTATACCTATAATGACCAGAAATGCCATGTTCTAAAGGACATCCACAAATCGTAAACACAAATTTCTTATCAGATGACCGCGCTATATAGCGTATGCTAAGAGCACTGATGCCCTATACACCATGCAAAAAACCAGCCTACAAAATCAGCCAGACACTTTGTCAGACCGATAAGACATGCTGCCTGCTGCTATAACACAAATAGGCAAAACTGTAGCACAATGTCTACAGCTTCTCCACACAAGGGCGTTTACTGATGTGAAAACAGGACTGCCTTATGTAGACGCCCGGGTATGTTTAGTAACGTGATAGAGGCGAACGCTTCTGACGCACTCAAAGACCTAGACGTATAGAGCTAATGTCAGTGGGCCGGGGTCGTGTAACACACACCTCTGGCTTCCTGGCGCATCACCAAATTTAGGCGATGCTCAACACATACACAAGAACATGCTGTAGTATATGTGACCTTGATCTCGGTAACGCACGCAGATTACGTGAACTTCCGCGGTTGTTGGCATTGTTTTACATATGTAGATTGGTGTGTGTATATCTATATACACTTCCTTTATCCACGAGCTGAGTTACAAAAGCTTTTATATAATGAAAGTGAATGTGAAGTGTATGCCGCTAAAGAATTAGATAGGCCAACAGGTCTACAGATATTTAGTTATGGTGTGTGAAGGTGTATTAATGGCCCCTTTTTAACTGTTTGTTCAGAATTTAACATCGTATTCCACCTTACTTCGCCGACAGTAGCTAGGACAGTGTTACGTTGACGTAGACCGGTCGCCATTCCGGTCTATATAGCGCTGCCTCGGTGGGATACCTGCTCGAAATCGACACCGGAGTTGACACCGTACTCAGTCACAGCATACTGACACAGTGCTGACCAATAGGCCTACTTAGCCTATATATGTCTATATATGCTCTTGTATTGAGCGCCAAGCCGGAAATGTACAAGTAATGGCTATTTTCAAACTTGTAAGGTATAACTTGAAGGTTTGGTATCAAGACGCGAGCCGTGCACTAGTATGTCATAAACATATTCACAATAATTTCATTCATATATGTGAGTCCGACAGCAACCTGCGGGTGGTCGTGGGTTTCTGCCCGGTTTCCTCCCACCATAATGCTGGCCGCCGATGTATAAGTGAAATATTTTTGAGTACGCCGTAAAACACCAATCCAATAAATAAATAGATATCCATATGCCGATATGTGTAGGCCTACGTTTTTCTCTTACCACTCGTACAGCTACATATGCAAGAGGCATAATCTCGACATGATTTCATCTAGGAACACAGTAATTCTTCTGAACATTCCAGTTCGGCTTAATTTCACACGAATCTCTCCATAATTATCTGCAGGAGCCATCGCGTGCATATCTTCATGCTAACTGCATCTTACGCAATCTACAGCCTGCGGCCACTCGGGAGCCTTTCGCATTCCTAAAGACGGAATGCTTAATTGAAAATGCTGATAACTGCGGTTGTATCGGTGCAATGCGTGAGAAATTCTTAACGGGGCTACTGTTAATGATGGTTAATCACAGGATATGTGAGGACGTAAGGTCGAGTAACAGTGTCCGACCACGACAAGCGTGTCTGTTTGGCAAACAATGCTGAGATGCTTCCTGGAGGACGTATGCCATGCAGCAGCTGACAGATACCGCAGATGCTGATAACTGCGGTTGTATCGGTATCTGTAAACACACCGTTACATTAGGAGCCGTAAAAGGGATAATTGCCGTAAGAAATAAACTCTTTCATAGATGGAACTATGAGCTTATATTTTTGTGGACCCTGTTTAACTGACGACTGAACAATGTTTTCAACAACAGTGTAACGATGATATAGATATGAACAACTGCAGCATAGAGAACGAATCCTGAGCAGCGTGGCAAATGGTCAGATTTTACCGGTGAAATCCGGCCTCTCGTCAATTTACCTGAGATGCCTAACTGTTTATAGAAACATGATCTCGGGGTCCCAGAAACGATGATTAATTCATTTGATTTATTTATTTCACTGGTGGTTTATGCCGCACTTGGGAGTATTTCACTTATACGACGGGAGCCAGGATTGTGGTGGGAGAAAACCTAGAAGAACCCGCGGGGAACCCACCACAACCTACAGGTTGCTGGCGGACCTTCCAACGCGCCAGCGAAGAGGAAGTCAGCATGTGCTGGACTGTAAGTGACAGCGACCCATTGGTGAGAGGTACCTGAGCGATACTTAATATATATATATATATATATATATTAAGTATCGCTCAGGCATGCCGTGTTACTTAATATATCGCGATATCGCGATACTTAATATATATATATATATATATATATATATATATATATATATATATATATATATATTAAGTATCGCTCAGGTGGCGATATATATGTATATGGTGAAAACATTAGCCAGAAAGGGTATGTGAGGCAAAACATTTTCTATTGGTGCTTGTTCTGTTTTAATTAACCCTTTAACGACTGAAGTTGTATTAAGATTTAAGATATTGTACAGAAAGAAAGACATACATTACCATGTTCTGCCGCCACTCCATGTAACTTCTTTCCCTTCGGAGTATCAGTTGCGTTAGGGGTGTGTGGCGCATGTGGAGGTGAAAACGCGGGGTCGCGTGACTGCTTTGGGTGTTTTGGTGGATCCTTGGAACACGGCATGCCTTCATTTGGCTGAAGTGTGTTAATGATATTCGAACGTTGTTTGGATAACATCACAGCAGCTGGCATCCACCTTGTCCACATGCAGTACAGCGATATAATGATCCAAGATACCATTAATCCGGTTTAATGCTAAGATGATGATCGTCTCATTAACTTCGATGCACTGTTTGGTCATTTTGTTGGAAGATTTTACGTCGTATAAGGTCTGAATAGACACAATGATAAAGGGCATAAAAGTCCTTTGAAGTCTAAAGCAGGAAACACGTCTGGTAAAAAAAAAAACAACACTGGATGATATACAAACCACACTCTTCCATTATGTGGAGCGCAAAAGAAAACCAAAGAAGAAAAACGGTCACAGTTTGCATTTTAAAGTTTTCTGTCTGGTCTGGGCTATTTCACAGGAAATTTAAACATTTTTTGTATATACGGGGGTGGGGGGAACACTCTATATGAGAAGAGATCTCGCATTGTTAATGTTTTCACACAAATTCATTGTAGTTGTCCAAACCGTTTTATACAGGGATTTTAATCTTTAATGGCGAAAAGGCATACCCAAGAAGACGCGACAAAGATGGAAATGCTTAGCATGCAGAGGGTCTGACGAAAAGATCTGTATTAATCGATTCTAGGCAAAAGTGTATGTGCAAAAATTTAGAACAATTTTGTTTCTCAGTGCATGACACAAAAATTTCGAATATAAGGGTATATGAGATGATTATTGCAAAGAATGCAACTGCGTGGTTTGACTGTGTTGTTAGCTGCGTGATACAAGGTCGGCCTAGGACAGGCAGCCACTCACACGTTTGCTTCGGAGGGGGTTGACAAAGCCGGAGTCATGTCTTACACGATTCCTGCGCTAATAATGAAAGCGTAACAAACTATACATTTGGCTAAGTGTTAATACAAGCTAAGACTGTACATCTTGTCAAGTGTGGCAAGTTTCAAACACAAATTTGCCGATTCAGTTTTTGAAGTTGGGGGTTTAGGGGGATTTCTTTCTAAACTATATAAATCTACATCACAATTGCAAATGTAAAAGGAGTTCCTATTACAGATGTATACCACTGTGAGGGCGGCTGATGTTTGTTGACCACTGTTTTTTGGGCGACGACATCGATATCTACAGACGAGTATAACAGTTCCGTATACTTATCTGCATTCTGGAGGATGACGAATGATCTAACGATAGGGCTTCCCTTGCTACGAAAATGTTTCTGATGGAGGCTGCATGAAGAAACATCTGCACCTCCCCCCACCCACCCCCAACACACACACACCAGCACTCCACCCCCTCTCCTTCGTCTTCATCTTTCGTCCATGATGATGCTGATTCCTGACCTCGCCTCTCCCCAACGCACACCCCCACCCTCGCACATTCCCGATAACAGCTGAGAGGCACGTAAACGTCGGGCCCACGTGTATGTATACATTTCCTCAGACAAGCCTGTCCAATTTAGGCATAAGGCTTTGCTGGCCCGTGCAATGCAACCTGACAGACAAGCCTGTCTAGCCGACTGTACGAGGATATTCAGGCCCGAGGGTCTTCGTCTCCTCTATCTTAGCTCATGGGGAGATGAAATTCTTCAGTGGTCAGAACTAACGGGATCCAGATCCTAGTCTATATGGTTATTGTTTAGATGACAGGTGCGATGGTATTGTAAATTCGGTATATCTCGGCATCAGGTATGATAACACAATGTTGCATAACATACTAGTGTGTATTTCTTTACCGGATGGTGATAGGTTGGAAAAAGTTGGCAACAATAGAGTCGTCCGTGTGGAAGCGGGCACTGTAGATATAAGGGCTCCTTGGGTGGTAGTGCACAGACGGCTGTATATGCCGACCCAGACAGATAGCAATGTGGAATACGGGCTAAGTCGAGCGCATGCGTTGTGTTAGCAGCTGTTCACTCCGGATTTTATCCGAGAGAGACTGTGATATAGTGGCGAATGCGTGGGTGAGATGCAGCCATTTGCTCCCAGTGCCTGCCTGCCTATAACATAGCACTGGGCCTTGCTCGAATATCACTGCTGTTTACAACCTGATAGCCGGGGAAAGTGCGTGGGCCTGCAAATGCTCTCCGCATCCTTCGACCGTTCCTCAGACGCCTTATAACACTCTACCGCTCGGATATTGATGTCTTTTAGCAGTCTCATAACAATTGTGCCATCCCGAATGATTTGTGTAGTAATAAGAACAGCTGCCCGACTAACGGTTCACCATCTACACCCACCTGAGGGCTCTATACCTTCAACACGTAACACACATAGCCCGCCACCCTCCTCCCATACCTTATCACCTAGGCGTAAAAGCATTGTGAAAGGTCGATCGCGTTTAGTGTTATATAGGCTACCGTAATAGTAAATACTGCCACATATTCATCGACATGTGAAAAGGTGACAGCGGTTATCAGAAGTGATGGACATGACATTAATCAGTTAAAACAATGGTAAAAGTAAAATATGGCCGAATGAACAACACACGCACTATACGCGAAACATCGCACAAAGCACTGGCATTAGCTGCAGAATGGCGATGAAGACGTGCCGGTAAACTGGGACACTGATATAACGACAGTCCGTTCAGTTGCTCCCCGCGGGTGCGCTAATCGTTGGTGGCTGTGGTGGATGGAGAAGAGCTGGAGTTGACAGCTCCCTCGCGGGGTGCCGTGAATACGCTTACCCCATCATCACTCCTCAAACATTAGTTTTGGAAAGGGAATTGGTTTTTTTTTTCTGTCAGGGGTGTCAGATCTGTGGTTGAAAGCGAACTAGGGCTGTGGAAGTAAAACAACAGCTCTTCATTAATCAGCTGCTGTACCAGATGCAGCTGCTTTCTGCAGATCATATATTCAGGTACGTCACGCCCTGCTAAGCCTATTATGGCTAGCCTCAGGATCATAAAGCTGTGTTACACTGAAATCATACATAACCTGGTAGCTTTTGGTATTATTCCGGAACTTACATTTTTAAACGTAAGCGATCATTTTTAATTTAGTCACGAATGTCAAAGACAACTCTAAGTTTTAAATTTAAAAAAAAATCTAACGTACATTACAATATTAGCGAAGGAAGCTGTTCTGAAGTTAGGACTACATATGGCTTACAAAAGCTAAGAGAGGTTCTTGATACTGGGTGGATGTCAGATTACGTTATCTGATGTTCTGCTCTACACTTAACACCCTACCCGCCACACCCCCACATCCCTACACAGTTGCCATAGTTTCCACTGGTTCCCCAAATAATCGGCTCATTGTGAAATCAGGAAACATGTCTGAAACAGCCTGGATCACGTCTGGGTGGACGTATTTGTGCCAGAATTATGCACAATACTGTATAGATGTTTTAACTGAAGATCAAACACTCCTAAATTAACAGTGTTAACGAATAAATGGATAATTTGTACGAGGAATTGCATGACCTGTATGTGAGACCATTGTTTCATGCGAAACAGTTGTTTCACGTGGGTCACGTGTTTCATGCGAGACAGTTGTTTCATCTCGGACACTTGTCTCATTCGAGACCGTTGTTTGATGTGGACACTTGTCTCATTTGAGACAGTTGTTTCACGTGGCACACTTGTTTCCTGCGTGACAGTTGTTTCATGGGAGGCAGTTGTTTCATGGAGGACACTTGTTTCATGCGAGACACTTGTGTGAAAGTGAAATATTCTTGAGTATTGCGTAAAACACTAATGAAATAAATAAATTTTAGGTTGTCACACATTTTATGTCAGATATCTTGTTCTATATCAGACATTTTCTTTGTCACACATTCGTCATGTCATATATTTTCAGACTCCTGTTTATATCACACAGTAATGTATAGTATTTTGTTTATGTCACAAAGTTTATCCAACATTTTGTTTATGTCACACCTTTTGTTTATGCAATATACTAAGATTATGTCACGTCTTTTGATTACGTCATACAATTGGTTTCTCTCACACAGTTTGTTTTCCAATTTTGTTTCTGTCCGCTACATCGTTTCTATCAGACATCTCGTCTGTGTTCCATTTATCGTCGACATTTTGTTTCGTTTCGTTCTTTATTTTGGTGAAGGTGTAGCGGCCCGCCAAATATTCTTCATATCACCTCAATCACCTTTAATCCATTCAATCATTTTCACTCCTGATTAATTTGACCCATTACATGCGTTTTACTGTATCAGGCAAGGTGCAAAATATATACCACATTATTTAATAAGCGGCCTGTCACATATATATTGTCATCAAAGCCAATTGGTGCCTAGGGCAGTGTGCAAAAGTTCAAGTGATAAGAAGATATTTACCTACAAGTTCAAGGTGATTGAATCTGTTTGACGGGATATAGGTCTTCCTGGGCCTTTAGGAGACTGATTGCCTATATATATTTTAATAGTGGCTTCATCTTCGTTTCGTCATTTGATGGTTTTTATGGTGTGGTGTTAAATGGTTTGGCCACGGGCTATACTATGATACAAATGTATATGCCCCCACACTTTTTATAAACAATGCCGTGATCGGTAAGAGTTCTGCTGACGTCTATAGGTTTGCTAGTCCCTTATGCATGCCCCGACGACTTTGTAATAACCTAAGGAGACGTTAACCTTGTCACTAAGTGCTTTTGATGTCACCCCTTAAGGAACATTTCTTTCACGGTGTTAGATCAATGCATGTCTGCTACACTCGTGTCTTTCGCGTGAGTGTCCGACGAGACTATAATGGACAATGGTGAAGCATTGCAGCCCCAGGGCGAAGCTTTGTTATCGCTACAAGAGATCAAAGTCCTGGCTTAATGGCTGGGCAAACTTCACCAGCGTTTACCATTTCACCACACAAAAGAATGGAGTGAAAATGTCTACATCGCTGTTAATCCAGGTTAGTGCATAGTAGCGCCATCATCTTCCATTCAAAGATCCCTGAAAGACAAAGTCTCATGCATAATGATACCATCACCTTGTCCCGTTATCGTTTGATCTTTGACCTGTGCACAGAGGTCATTCGTATACACTTATTACGCGCAGCCCATTTCCAAGCAAAAGCAGTTGACGTATAATTCATGCCAATCAAAGAATTCAAAAGTGGCTCAGTGGTCAATGGGTTCCCAGTTTGTCAGCCATATATTGTCGGCAGGAAATTTAACATACATAAACAGGTCTTCTCCAGTGGAAGTCAGCTTGCTCGTTCAATCATTGCGGTCAGTTATTTTACAGCTGAGTCAGCCAGTCATTGCCACGCAGATGTTAGAGATCTGTGATAAATCTAAGTTTCAAAGTTTCCAATTGTTTTCGACCTGCGTTGTGTTTCTGATTGGGGTTTGATGATTAACAAAGGTTGTGTGTTATTTTGTGTACATGTTTTTTTTTTTTTTTTTTTTTTTGTTTTTTTTTTTTTTTTTTTGCCCATGACTCAACCCATCTGCTCCTTGCATCAACAGAACCATTGTAACAGTGCCCGATCGCCGCTTGGTGCATTTGTACTGCTATGTGGTACAGTAACAAACAGCTCAACTCATCAAGTAGCTGAATTGGTAAGGGCGTTATTTGTTTGTGAGTCCTCATTTATGTTCCGCACTGATATTCATTTATGCTGGGTATTTTGTTTGAAGTTCTTTTGCTGGACTAGCTAGCTACAATATTGTCTGTGTAGATTCCAATATACAGGTCATTCAGGTATTCATTTGCGCATGAACAGTTTTGACTTTGTATGAATGGGGCGAAGAACATACATAACATACTTTTGAATCTATTATTGATTATTTGACCTTATTACGGTAATTGAGTTTTGTGGGTGCAGTGTATGTGTTTTGTCTGTACTTTAGGTGCATACACTGTACAGATTTCTTCAAGGGCTGGCCCCTGACCCCGGCCCCTTAGTGTTCAAACCCCCGGGTCACAGGTTGAGACAGTAAGATATTTATTGCTCGACCTCCCACATCGCATCCTGAGAGCACGTCAGCGTCAGTGAAGGGGGGGGGGGGCGTGATATGGGGAGGGGGACACGTCAGGCCACGTTATAAAGCATCACTGAAGCATGTCCGCGGGACAAGCCGGAATTCATTGAGAAGCCACAAACCGCGTCATGCAGGCGGATCTTTCAGAATAATCAGCGACCAGTTCGTCATGAATGAAAGCACGATCATTCGAGAATGAAACACACTTATTTACACAGCACCCCCAATAAATCTGCTTATTCACCACATCGCAAGTGTTCTAATTCATCGCCCACGTTCAAGGACTGGGGACAAACGTAGCTTAACGTAGACAGAGGACAAATGTAATGTGTACACTAGTAGATATGCACGAAATTCGCCATCGCATTTGAAAAAGTTTTGCAAAACCTGTGCAATGAAATAAATAAACGCCAGACTGATTAGACCATCCATCATTGATATATTTCAGAACAGTTTTTAATCAAGGGAACAGTTTCTTTAACACCAATGTTTCTTAAAACAGAAAAAAATTATCAAAAGGCTCCTTGTGATAAATAGATATTCAGCTGAAAAAGACTGAGCATAGAGTATAAAACTGAATATATGCACACACTTAAAAAGAGGAAAGTAAATCCTGCAGAGAAAACAAGAAATAATCAAAATGTATTTATTGATTTACCCTGACTGATGTTAAAGACCATACCTAAGAAATTTTCGATTGTTATGCCATGGCGACCGGTTGGTTGGAGCAAGCCGGGACGCCCGTATAGTAAACCACTGGCACTGACATTTTAGCAACGCGTGACACGTGTTACATTTATTCATGATGGCCATGCGGGGAACTTCATGTAAGACGACCACACGAGAGATCACATTTACCATGCATTGCCAGCATGCAGAACAATGGAAACATGAAAATTCAAATAATTCTCTTAGAATGTGTGATTGAGCGGATGTCTCATGATACAAATAATTTCAATTAAACCACAAGGAAACAACGAAATTTTATTATATCCATAACTAAACTTAGAAATAAAACTTTCCAGTCTCTCGATTGCTCGAATCTTTTATTTCTGATTATTATAATTCCAAATCATTGGTTCATTTCTGGTCTTCAGATTGTTCGAATCATTCTTTTCTGATTTTTCTTTCATCTGTTGTTCAAATTATGTATTTCTAAATTTTCAACCATTATCAGAATGATTGACCTTTCCATCAATTACCTGGTCATTAAATACTAGAATGCTTTCTAAAATTTATGTTGTCGCACTTCTGAACCTTTCTTCTATTTATGAAATATTTTGCAAATAAAGGTATTTTTTGTATATATTCCTAAGTGCCTTTAGCCACTCATATCTTCCCCAGAACGGCTTTGTGGTCTATAGAGGGGTGAGTTGGCTGTTGGTGGTAAAGACTGGTGTTTTACAAGAAGCGAGGTGCCACCGGAACTGGCCAAACCACACTCACTTGAAACGGGATAAACAGATCAAGTTTTCCGGGAAACCGCTTACGTCGTGACAGACGACTTATGCCCTCACTTCGCAAATGCTGATGATTTCTCCGGCAGCTATCTAGAGTTTCCAAAGATAGATCGCCAAGCAACATTGAAGCCTGCCATTAAGGAAGACCTCAAGCAACCTGTCGAATGATTTAACTCTGGATCTAAAGCAATACGTGTGATCTCACAGGGTTGCTTATATAAGGACAGGTGTCACGTACAAAGGTTTCGGTGCATTGGGTAGGTCACAGTAATTTTTTTTTTATTTATTTATTTCTTTTGATAAATGTCCCTTTTCTCCATGTTGTTAATATATATACTCTCTACAAAAGATATGCTAACTCAGAATATAGTGATGATCATCCACGTCCACACTGAACTTCCAGTTCTGCCCTATTGCCGTGGCTGGCGATTCCGCTGTACTTATTTCATGACTTTCTCATTCTGTAATCTTGCTAAAAGTTGCTAAGAGCGCATTAACTTAATTATCCACTTTTGAACAGAGCACATATTTAAAGGTGAAATTTCAAATTTAGCGTCAATTTTTCTAGCGTCAAAGAGTTTTCTCAATTAAGACGCTGGCGTGCTGCTATATTCACTGAAATCTGCCTATGTACTGGTACATTTACACCTGTTAACCCTTACTTGGGATCCTCGGGATACAGATAAAGGTTTATAGCCGGAATATATAGGTAACATGGCGTACAATGGTCCCCAAGGACTCGCTTGGCTGAACGAGGACAAGGCTCTCTCTGTACACACCAGAGAATAGGCGTCGACAGAATCGCCTATGGAGAGCAATCGTGTAAATAATTTATTTTGGTGGTGTGGCTTTGTGTCTTTCTCATTCAGCCCAAACTAACGCCATTGAATATCAGGTGTCTGGTATATACCGTGATGAATGAGATGTAGGACACGAGCGGGTTTACGGTGCAGCGTTATAAGGTTAAATGATGATTACAGGACCCTTGGCCAGATATCTATTATAACCGCGCATGCGTCCTAAATATCAGCCATATCAGCTGAACCAAACCTCGCCTGTGTCTTTTCGATCTATGACCTAGTGCAAATTTTTTCGTGCCGCATGTAAAAAAAAAGGATTACACTCTACCAGGAATGTTGAGGTCGAAAACAAGTACACTGTGAACGGCTGAATAGCTCCCCACCCCCCGCGCTTTCCCATTCCCACACACGCATTTCATATACCCTGTGCCAAATAAACGAATTACACCCCCACCCCTATCCGTCAAACACCCAAACATCACAGTTGATTCTATAGAGCTATGTATTGTGAAAAACTAGATTTCTCTTCATGCAACACGTATCCGTGCTGCCCTGGGTACTGGTAATGATACTTTTACATTATGTAAACCTATGTAAACAGATACTTACAGGTCACCAAAAAAAGCCTGAAGAAAATAATGGCATATCGTAAATGTATCGGAAACTTTCATGTGAATTACAAAGCGGAGATTAATTTCATTACAAATCGCATTTTGTTGGAACTAGAATGTGCTGACATTAGTTTAATATGCTGTTTCCTTCCCATTAACTGCGGGGATGAGCAGGATTCGCATTTTTTTTATATATTTGATTGTCGTTAACGCCATGGGCTCATTCAAGAATTTATTCCTTATACGACAGCGTTCAGTTTTACGGCTTAAAATGACTGGCCAGGCGTAAATTTAACAACCTTTGGCAAGTCAGTGCTAAACTTCCCCTTTATGTAACGTACAGATATGAACAACATACTGGAAGAGATGAGGGGTTTTCAACGAACGTTACACTGCACAAACGGCCACAAAACCCATGATAAGACATGTAGAGCTGCGAATGCACAAATTCTCTGTCGAAGACCGGGTCTGAAGAGGAACTTAAATGATTGAACTGACCTCCAGTGCAGTCGTTTTATGTTTCAGGAATGAAGACCAACCCAGCTTGTTTAATTGGAAGAGTATAAACGAATTAAGACCTTGTCACCATAATATATAATCGTGAAATTTATACCGTTTGCTCATAAGCCCCCTCAGTTGGGACGTCCTACAGATAAGGTAGTGAATGTTTGTCAAATTAAGATTTTGTTTTGTTAGGCTGCGACCGGCCATTCGTAGGGGGACTCAGCATGATTAGGTGCGGCTATTTTCTTCTGTTTTCTTCTATCCATATTCCCGAGTGCCGAGGTTTATGTGAAGTGCTATTAAGTATACGGCATAGTACATGAAGCAGACAACCTTTAGTATCTAGCATCTTCGGCGTTCGTCCATGTTCGTGTAGGTTAAGCTTCGTAGGAGGTCACACTGCTGAACTCCGTGAGCGGAAAATTTACTCACTGCATGCAGTAATTCTGGCGGTACAGAACACCGAAGTTAATGTGGCAATGACCCGGTAGGCCAAAATCGCCATCTGCTGCCAAACGAAGCGAAGACGTAGGGAGTTTGCAATGTAGTACAAAACGTTTGCTGACCTTAGAACAGTGGGGTGATTGAGGTCAGATTGCTGCTCGTTCTTTAAAATGACGGGGTGCATGAGGTCATATGGGCCACACCCGTTTGTTTTTGACCACACAATTCTTGTGTTTCTGAAGCTGTAACACCCGTTTGTTTCTTGACCTCACCATTGTTGGGTTTTTTGATGAGGTCACATCCCTTTGTTTCTTGACCTCATCATTGTTGAATTTGTGATGAGGTCAAACCCATTTGATTATTGATAATCATTGGGTCTCTGGAGCAGTCACACCCGTTTGCTTCTTGACCTAATAATTATTGCCTAATAATTTATTGGGGATTAAAACTGTTGACTGCTTCTCTTTGCATGAATCTTAATTTTATATTTATATATATTTTCTTAGTTCTTAGTTGTTGGGGGGTAGGGGGTGAGGTGGGTGTTTTTTGTCATTTTTGGGAACTGGTCTTGCGATCATTGACCCGAAACGCCCATTTTGGTTGACGGCTGGTAGAGAATGTCGGTTTCGATGCCTAGATTCAACACCAACATGCGCTTGATGTGCAACATTGCCAGAGCTGTGTACAACAGGCCTCATGTTTTTACTCTTTACACTTGTTTTAATGCATTTAAGTCAGAAAGCAAAAAAGTCGGGATGCAAAATATTGCAGAAACATGTGGGAAGTTCATATAAAGCAATATCTGTTTAACCTTCATCTCAGAATGGTGAATTGATGTTATTAATATATATATAGTTCTGGCACTTATGTTCTTGAACTTTTGCACTTCGATCGAAGATCTGTTACAAAGTACATCCAGGTGTGCCGTGCAATACAGGTTTTAAGGTCATAAAGGGGTGGTTGTCGAAACCAACATTTGTATATCAACCGTCATCCAAAAACGGTAAATAACACAAACTTGCAAAGAACTATGAAAATATATGACATATAAAAATTAGGGCGGTTTCATGTAAAGAGAAGCAATCAACGGTTTTAATGATTACGAAAAGACCTAATGAACGTTCAAGGCGGATAAATAAATTTATCTATTTGATTGGTGATTTACGCCGTACTCAAGAATGTTGCACTTATACGACGGGCAACAGAGCCCGGGGGAAACCCATGACCTGTCGCAGGCTGCTGGCAGGCCTTCCCGAGTACGGCCAGAAAGGAGGTCAGCATGAGCTGGACTTGAACTCGCAGGAACCGTATTGGTGGGAGACTTCTTGTCATTGTGCTACGGCGCTAGCGCGCTAACCGACCTAGGCACGAAGATCCTCGATAAATAAAATCAATTTCCAAATCCTATGCCATTTTAGTGCATATAGTATCGATAATCAAATATGTCTCTCATGCAGTTGCTCTTTGATTGCAGCCGTTCCCAGTTAAATGAATGCTAAGTTCAGGAGCGGCCAGCGCTCCTGTAGTGTAATCTCTGTATCCGTGGTATTAATTATTTGTATTCATTAGAGCCATATCGATGGAAGACTTGTCAAGGTATTAATTATATAAGCATATGAGTGGAAAGGGTTAATGTGATGTACAGTCATTGTACTTAGCGTGCATTCACGATGGGAAATTAAATGGCCCCGTTGCCACCGTGTTACTCAAAGTGAGCATGCATTCGCGTATATGACGTCACTGGGTTCATAAGCCAAATTGCGAAAGTATACATTACAGCTGATTATAGATGTCGTAATAGGAAATGTTTCACCATCAGTTCTGGCCTAAAGCAAGATGAGATTCTTCATGTAAGTGACACATACAGCAGAGCGTTGTGAAGAGCAGGCGCCAGCAACATGATACAGCTTGCATGTCCAGCACCCCCCCCCCCTTTCTTTTTTTTTTTAGCACTGAATGTCAAGGTTAATTGGCAAATATATCATATGATATTACACTACAGATCATATTAGGCTGGCAAAAATTGTAGATATGTATTATATATTTTAACAACATTTAATACCAGGTAACCAAGGCCAACGTTTTAAAATAGAAATGTTACACATGTACATAACTTTTAAGAATGTTAAATCCAACACTTGGCAGCTGTGGAGTAGGGAATGCTCATGTGTTGATGTCATATGATAAAAACTTATAATTTAGTGTTATCTTGTGTCATATGAACACTTACAATATGTGTTTTTTTCCGCTTTATGAATGCTAGAAATCTTGCGACACATAACATTGTGTTACAACATTCAAATGATTATTACTCGTCGTTTATGCTTTAATTTTAACACATAGAAAATATTGGCCTTTTAACATTTATGAATATATATATATATATATTTACTGCTAACCTCACCCATTTGGAGGGTGGACGAAATTGGTTATAGTTTTTCGTCAAGTGCGAAATAAACATCTGAGCTACTTGTACAAGTATAATCGAATGCATGTCATGTCCGCTTAAAGACAAGGGCCCGCTTGTACGAAGCCCTCTTAACGCTACGACCACGTAGCTGCCATGGAGACGTAATGCCAACAGTACTGGCTGCCGTGGTAATTACTTGCTCGTAACGATAAGAGGGCTTCGTGCAAGCGGGCCCTGCTCTTGTACAATCTTCGTAAAATTATGGGTGAAAGAACTGGCAACAAGATGCCAGGTGTTTTTACTGTAAAATAAGTAATAATGGCCATAATATGATCGTGTAAATAATATGTGAACCCCACACATCATGTGCTTTTTCTATAACGAATGACACACCACTAAAGCCGCTGTAAGGACAATATCCTCGTAGAAATTCCGGAGTTAGTGTTGCAAAAACACGGGCTTTTCTAATAGTTCAGCGGCTTACTGGATATGAATTGACAAAAGGACGAATTTCAATGGTTAGCCTTAACTTACCAACTATCACTTTGTCCTCGCAGCTGTGGTTCTATTCCCCTAGCTGTTTTGTTTCAATATAATTGTAGTATACAGGTCGAGGCCTCAGTGGTTACTTATACAGGGCATTTTTTATTAGATGTCAGGAAAGATACATGTAGCATACAAGGGCACTTCAAGAGACGGCTGAATAGACAAATGTTGTTAGGTGCAATTTGATGTGATATGGCTCTGAAAACCTGGATACCCAAAGGCGTCGATCTAAACGATTCTGAAGTGATTATATAAATGCAATAAATTCGCACGTGTCATTTCATCATGAGATGTCAAAAGTATTGTGTATGTTCTACACTGTATTTTTGGTGTATCTTGAGGTAAAATAAAACGAAGAGACATCAATGATAGTTTTAATATGGTTATAACTGGTAAATCTGTGAAAGGCTGTATCGCTTTCCTGAAACGCTATATCATGCAAAATTGTATTGGCAAGGTTTCATCCATGCATGTATTCAATCATTTCAGTTATACAGATATAGTCATTAAATGTGTTTGAGCTAGCGTTAAAGCTACATTGAAGGTAAATGTCAGAACTTGCATAGATATCAAAGTTCATTACAAAGATACTGGAGTATACATTGGATTCCAGGCCTTGACCGGCACAACGTGTAGAGAGGAACTCGCCCTTGGATGAACTCTTTTGGATGATTGTGTACGGTGAAGACGGTACTTCTGTATTTAATTGTACACATGATTGTTTGTGGCCTTACATCCCTCAGCGAACTCAACATACATACTTTTATGAGAGATTTTTTGTGCCACAAACAACAATATTTCTCTCAGAATATATAGTGCACCATGGAAAGTACTATGGGTATTTCGGAACTCGAAAAGCGTCCGACGTAAGGCTAGTTGTCATTCACCTGGAAACCGTCAGACGTAAAGCCAGTTGATAGCCAAATGAAAATCGTCGCACGTAAAGCCAGTTATCAGACACATGGAAACCGTCCAATTATCAGTTACCTGAAAACCGTCGGACCTAAAGCCAATTATCAGTTACCTGAAAACCGTCAGACATAAAGCCAGTTGTCAGCCACCTGAAAACCGACGGGCGTAAAGTCAGTACGCAGGATTCGAGATGCTATGTTACCACAACAAAGTGCATGACGTGCCCTAGTGACGTAATCATGGGTACAAACAATATTGAACATTTATCAAAAACGGTGAAATAAAACTTTGTGTTTTCCAGTGATGCTGGATATCATTTTTGGGCAACAGAAAAAAAAAATTCCGTCTGTAGATTCTTCGGAACACATAAGCTGCCATGTTAAAGGGGTGGCCCTACCATGCCGTAAAACGGGGACGTCATTTCGCCTCATTGTTGAGTATCACGTATCTCAAAAAACCTACATATTGTAAGGCACCAGAAAAAACGTAGTGTGATTTTAATTTGCCCGCTTGGTGGTTTGAAAATCATAAAACAGGAGGGGTCTCTCGATTAGAATTGCAACCACATACCTCCGAATCTACGTAGTGATCAGGTGGTATATCACATAAATGGTGGTTCAGTTGGGCCATTTCGTATGCCTTTCATTTGCCTATCCTAAGGTAGAATCCAGAAACTGACAAAAATGCAAAGCGAACGTAAGAGCGAGGACAATATAAAGAACAAAATTTAACCGGCCGCAATTATTATCAATTGTATTATGCGTCATGGGTGATGCGCTATCTCATGTTCTCGTTTTACTCCTGAATTGCATTTAAGACGCGAAAATAAGTTTAACAGAAATGGCACGAACGAGCCACCATACTGTACGCATTTTATGATTCGCATTATAATATCTTTCGTTCGCCATCACTGTACCTGCATGATGTGAGAAATGGAGATGACCACCAGCTTCTGCCCTTTTCGTGACCTGTCAGATCTTGTGGTTAACGCCTCCGCAATAGTGTAACCAGATGTCCAGCTGTATTGTAGCAATTTAAAATGAATCGCTGGTGCTTCCATTCTCAACCCATATCTTGGTGTATCCATCAAGGACGCAGGTGGGCAATGTATATTATACCTGTCCAATCCATCGAAGGTGAACAGGTATTAATCTCTAGCAAATAAAGCTATAGTTCAAGGATCCTGGCCAGAAGTTATCCGAAGACATCGCAGCTGCAAACTGTATGTTACATATATATATGTATCAGCTATAAAACACTTAACGGCATTTGCACAGCGTCGGCGAAAATGTTCCACGTATCTGGCATCAGGTGGGCTGCCTTGTATTAAAATCAAAGTGTCTATGGTTTCAAACTCGAGATATGATCAAGTTGGTCAAGGTTTTAGACGTCTGTAAAGTTCATGGCAATGTATAAGAAAGGTGTGAGCCAGCTGTTATCAAACGCTTCCTGTAGCCATTGATGTGTCGTTATAGATGGACACCACTAACATGCTAGAGTCAAATGGGTCACGCCCATGTTTAAGAAATTGAACAGGTATCTGACATATATTTCATAAGTTACTCTTTGAAAAGAAAAAAATTCCATGCATAGCCCACCATCGTGTATCCTTCTGACCCTTTCAGACATCAAGTTGTTTGGGGAAGGTGAAAGGTCAAGGGCCATCTTTGAGATAGGATGCTACTGAATACTTGGTCAGGGGAAGGGTCTTGATCGAAGGAATTGGGCAGCTACACTAGACCAGTGCCATGTGAAGGTTATTGGAAAAGGTGAAAGGTCAAGGCCGGTGTTTGAGGTATATAGGCCAAGTTTCAGGGAAACAGTGAAGCCTTCGAGCAAACGCTTAATTTGGGAAAGCGCACTGAGTCGACTGTGCTGTGGGTAGAGGTATACTGGATGAGTGCCATGTTTCAGAATGACGCATGGTGAACCAAAGTTTCCAGAACCTGTGTTGGGTGGACGGTCAAACAAGAACCTGGCAAAACGTTTCAGGAACCTACTGAGGCTACAAAGACATTTCATTTTAAACCTTTTAGAAAGATACAAGAAGTATACTGATTAGATTAAGATCCAACCCAGATGTTAATTCACCTTAGAAACACTATACCTCATCATACTGGACATCCATGTTTCTTTTAATTGCATGTTCTAGATCAAACAATATATAATAAATGTGATAATATACTTTCGCCCGCAGTTGGCTTGTGCTATATGATGTCTCAAGACTGGCATCTTGTCACAGTTCCCATCATGTATAAACCGACCTGTTTTGTTTGTAGTTATGTACCTGCATTTTTTACATGTAACACAGGAAATGAAGCATGCACTAGTCTTCGGTTGTCCAGAATGCGAAATGGTGTCAACCTATCCCGCTGGACAATACCGTCCTGAAGACTGGCTATCATCATATATATCATGATATATACACGTGGCAGGAAGTCATATATTGGGAAAGGGAAAACTATACACAAACACTTTCGGTATTAGCACACTTTTTGTTAATGACATTAAATTGTATTTAGGCTGGTATGTTTAGGCTATTGTTTTTGAGCTTTTGTATGTAGGTCACTGTATTAAGATCACTCCATTTAGGCCATTGTGTTTTTTTTTTCTTTTTCTTTTTTCGGAACAACATCTGAGGCATGTGAGCGAAATTTGAGACTAAAAGAAATCGGAGTTTCCGGGGAGAAACGTCTCACTTTTGACAACTTACTGACCAGCTTCTCCACACTTTCATTCATGCCACGTTGGTGGAAGACGTAAGAGTGCGCAACGATCCCATGAACACTGATTACCACCAGGGCCCCACAGACAAGGAAAGCGGCAAAAACTAGAAATTTCCAGAGTAGCCATTTTATTTAGGTTGTATCTACTTCCTTCATGACGAAGAATGCACAAGTGCAAACGTCATTTTATTATCAATGTTATAGTCTGACCCAAGGTCAAAAAGAAAACACCCAACTATGCATACACACTGTGTTTCTTCTTCCTGGCTCAGTGTGAGGGGATTCTATGTGTAAATGTTGAACAAGTTCAATGTGCGCGCCACACAGGAATTGAAAATGACAGTGAAATGACAGCACCGAAGTATGTTAAGCTTACTAGAGGTAAACTGTTGTGGACTTTATTGAAATGACACCATGCATATGATAAAAAATATCAGAAGAAAGAGAGTGATAATATTTGTGATAATGTTGTTCCCTCTTCCTTTTTTCACACATACGTGCAAAAATAGAGGTTTCAAGTGGATACTCGTGCATGTACCTTTATTGGCTTCAAATAAATCGTTGTAAATTTCAGTCTTTTGTGAGTCTAGAAACACATTTTAGGGTTTACTGTTTGAAAGTGTGAATCCACTATGGTGTATGATTTGACAATGGTTCTACTTGGAACCAATACCTTAGCCAAGCCAAAAGGCACACCTTGCGATTCTAAAAAGAACGCTTTCACCAGACGCTTGTATGCAATTCTCATTAGTGCCCTGCGGTGTAACGGATATCCTGTCCAATCTGTCAGATTTACGTGCCGAGGTACTGTACATACCCTTGTCCGCGTAGGGATTTGACGGCCTTTCATTATACTATTTCACTTTTCCCTTAATAAACAGGTCGAGTTCAACGATCCATTATGCCTAAGTGGTCGACAACCACAGGTATTTTTAGTCAACCACCAGAGACATTTTCAATATAAGTGTCAAAGCTAAAACCACCTCATCGACAAGCCTGTGTCATATGAATTCAATGGCTTTCGGCTTTCCGTTCACGAGGACCAATGCTTTCAGGCATGAGTTTGATATACTCATACACACGATTAGCGGCTTCTGTACTGTGTATATACTGTGTTATATTATAGGCCAATCGGACGCCTAACAGGAAACCCACACGTTCACTGTGTTACTGAGTTGGAGACAGATATACTTAACACAATAGAAGATCCATCAGACTGTATACAAGCCGTCACTATGGTCTGAGGCCTGTACTTTCCTTTCACCCGAGCGATAAACACCAACGGTTATATTGCTTAGATGCTGCTTTTGTATGGCTGCGTTCTTGCTCAATGTAAAACTTCTAAATGCTTCCTTAGGTATATACTGTACACCGGAAGCCTTAATGTGGTGCCGACATATGTTCCCCAATGGCAGCTAAGCCAAGTTTGTCACACTTGATATATGATATATATGGGTGTGCAAGATAATTTCAAGGGTATCCATGTATATCTGTACATTCCCGCCGTCTATAGAATGTTGAAAACCTGTCCACGTTTTTTGTCATGAACTCACATAGCTTATATTGGCTTATTTATTTTAGCTTACATGATTATTTTTTTCTCAAAGGAGGACAATTATCCAGAAGATATTGTCGGGGAGTTTAATTAGAAATTCATCAAGGATTCGTTGTGTATTTGAGGCAATAGACAACTAAAATTATTTTATATCGACGGTGTAGGATGTAGATGCAACTTTTAATTAACCGTAAGATGTGCAACAGATTGGAATAAAAGGAAGGCTGCAAAGAATAGCAAGGTATAAAGAAGATACTTGGGGAATTTGAATGTTGTACTCTCATCTTTGTTGTGAAATCACATGTGAATTAGTCATTTATATGCATAATGTCACAACGTTATATGGCCGGTAATAAACAAAACAACTTTGTGCGTCATGTAAACCAATTTACCCCAGGATGCAATAATTTCAGAGCTAAAAGGCAAAAAAAAAAAAAAAAAAAAAAAGCAAAACTGAAAGAATGAAATAAAATGCTGTAGGCCTTTTGTAGTTTGTAGGTATTGGCGGCATTGCCACAAACAGTATACTTCGACATATTACTTTCTGCGTTAACCTGAATCTGTTGTAAATGGTATGTGTAGATATAAAATATACCTGCGTCTGTTCATGAGAATTAACATGATTATATAGGCTATAAGCAACATTTCCTCTATTTATTTAGAAAAACAAATATGCTGGCAAAATGAACTGTTGTCAATACATACAGATTACCTTCAACAATACATAACGCCCAAATGACGTCATACAATGTGGATTAAACATAGCTAAAATGTTTAATTAACACAGATAAAGGGCGCTCAAGCGTTGGAAGTGACCTGTCTTGTTTCTTGAAGACCCTTTTCCAAAACCGTTTTCCTGAACCTATACCGCCATCACCGCATGGTGTTCAAGAGTAAACTACAAAGCCTTTGTGATCATGTCGTGCTCGGAAAGCTGTTTGTGCCACCTGTTCTGTCATTATTGGTGTTTCTGAACTACACTCTCTATGACAACTGTATGTACCTCTTTGCAATCACCTGTTCTATTATAAGTTGTGCTTTTTGGTGATGCTGGATTCCTAGGAACTCCGTTTTGCGTCACGTATTCTGTCATAATTGGTTCCTCTTTCGTCATGCTGGGTTTGTAGGAACACCCTTTGACACCACATATTCTGTCATAATTGGTGTTTTTTGGTCATACTAGGTTTTTCGAAACACCCATTGGCACGACCTGTTCTTTCTTAATTGTCGTTTTTTGATCATGCTGTTTCTCTGGACATCGTTTTACAGCACCTCTTCTGTCATATTTGGCTCTTTTTGATCATACTGGGTTTCTGGGAACACCGTTTTGCACCACCTATTCTGTCATAATTGTCGCTTTTCGATCATGCTGTTTCTCGGAACACCGTTTTGCATCACCTGTCATCAGTGATATTGAAAAGCGCACCTTGTAAGGCCAAGGTTTCTCAGTCCATATTGTTGACAAATGAGCTTAATCACTTTAACAAAGACGAACATGGTAATGCCACCAGGCAACCTCAGCAAATATTTCAAAAGAAATTGCAAGAACGTCCGAAATGCCGAGTCAACTTATCAGAGGTGGAATGATGGATTCTGACAGTACTAACTCCCACTCCGTCATTTTATTAGGGCTTCACAAGATAAGGACTGTCGAGGAGGTGAGGGCGGGGGTGGGAGACCAGTCGGATGTTTACGACTGGGCACGGCTATCAAACGTAACGTTGCCTTCCTGTCTTTTGTAAACAGATGGAAGTAAGTAAGTAAGTGTAGCAAAACAATGGGTTGGGTGGGTTACAATGTGCTCCCCATCCCTGACTCACACGGTGTATATGTAACAATGACAGACGGAGAAAGGGTCGCCCTAGGGTGAAGGTGACATGCGTGGAAGTGATTGTACCCTTTAACCCAGGGCAGGGCCTCTCAATAAGATGTCAGAGTATTAGTCACTGAAATCTGCGCCAAACATGTAAAGCATTTTCTAGATGTTAGGCACATGACCAAATTCAGTGTTTGGAGGCATATGATATGCGTGGTGTATCCCCGCGGCTTAGTAAACTACGACGTATGAGCAGCAACAACAACAGCGACAAAAAATGAAAAAACACTCTAGCCGTAAACGTGTTTTGTTGGCCACATGAATTAGTTGGTACCGTATTATACATATACATGTAAAATGCCCTTACATAAACACCTTCCGTATGGGTCTGATAAAATCTGGGCCAGGAAACGGAGCAGACACAACAGTGTATCCGTCATAACATTCCAGGCAGCCCCAAAGTCCTGTTTGGGCGTGACGACCGTCCTGAATACCTTGGCAGTCCGATTCCTGTTAAATGGACAGACAGACCATGGCATCGACCGCGCCGGCACCAGATTTTCCCCTTATTGACTACACCATCCGAAATAATCATTTAATTTCGTTAATTCTACGCGGGCTTAATTATATTTGCCAGTATTGCATGCATGTTCGTCCAGAGGAAAAGTCACCTCGGCGGTTATGTCGTGCAAAGCGATATTTCAACATCGGTGACCAAAAAATCGTGTGTATAATATTATTGTGACGTATTGAACGATCAAGGCTCGTAACTGTATCGCTATGCTGCTCGCTTTAGCGAGACTATAAGGTATGATGTAATAATTGACTTGTCAGCCGAAAGTGAGTCGTGATAGTGTCTGAGGAGACAAATGCAGCTTAACTTGTTCAATACTGTCAATGCTGACGGTATCCACATGCTCGCCTGTGGCAGGCAATATGTCTCCTTCGGGGCATGGTGGTTGTGGGGTACGGGGGGAGGGACAGGGCATGCTGACATCCCGTTACACCCGAGGGCCAGGGTAACAGCTGGTCACGCTACTAACAAACTGCATTTACTCATAGCCATACCGCGGCTTAACCGCACAATCCAGATAAGGGACGATTTTACCTACATATACATTAAGGTCACGCGATTATATTGTGTCAAATACAGTATTGTCACATTTTTGATGACACTCGTGTCTAGCTCTTTTGTTCCATGGTGCATACTTTCGTTTTCTGTCCATTAGCCACGAAGATTCCTCCCCGACGCTCGGGACTATCGCTTAGCCAACACTTACAGTAGCACTATAGTATAGTACTGGTATCTATTTCTGGTCAATCAATACCGTTAAACAGATTAGTTCTCACGACTTAAGGCAACCAAGTGGAAAGTGCCAAACAAGCTGATAAATGACTCCAACACAATGGATGGAAAACCGAACTGTTGGCACGATGCCAAAAGGAGAGCTGTGCGTTTTCCGTGACACAGACAGCTAAAGACATGGGCACATATCTGACATGTTCCTCGTTGGCTCCTTATGATTTATGAAGAAGACATAAATGCAGACATCTATGTGGGATGAAAAAAAACCACACTGGCCGTTTCATCAGAGTTTTGATACTGCAATCAAAGAAACGATGATCTATTAATAACTGAAGGACAATGTAATGTGTCGTGTTATGACAGCTGTATCGCATGCTTCCGTTGACATTTATTTTTTTGGCTTTTTTGCCTAAGTGTTGAGTTTAAAACACCTGTTATTTAAATAACTGTTGAATTTACAGTCATGCATATTCAAGAAATTTTCTCTTACACGATGGCGGCCAGTTCCCTTGATGGCGGAAACTAAAGTGCTCAAGATAAACCAACGCCCCATGGCAAGGCACTCACGCTCTTTCTCCCACCTGTTACATAGAAAGTGAGAGCCTGAGAATTTGCAAATTATTTGATTGTCCCAGCCCAGGTTTTAAATGAGAGGCATAAACCACTTTCCCGACCCGCGCCAGATATTTATATATAAATACATATATAAAACAAATGTAATTCAGCTCATCGCATGCAGTATCTTACCATGGAAGCGACGTTGCAGCGATGACAAGAAAAAGCGTTGTTGTGATATTCTCAACGGTGTCCAGATGGACTTTCTTGTTTTAGGTACCGCAAGATCGTTTCGAATCACTTCATCATTGTTCAGCAATAGGCCTATAATAGCAACTTTCGCAGCATATTAAAGGAATAGTGTCGCGCTATAATCGTGATAATATTGAGGCCACCTTCATTGAAAAGGCATTAAACGGCCCAACCACTTCAAGTGATCTGTAAAATTACGATGCACGGTTCCACTGATGCCACGATTGGCACTTTCCGCTTTCTTAACCAGCTACGCTGAAAATGCGACATACGAGTTACGACATTACATCCTCATCCACGTGATTTCGCTGGTTTACAGCAATAGGGCGCAAAATCACTTGTCTTAGACAATGATATTATACGATATATATGTGTTTGAGAAAAACGTACATCAGGAATGTTGATATTTTATGTACCCCGTAAATTCGGAACCCATGGGTAAACTGGGGTCACACGGTAAATACAGTACTATCAGTACTGCCAAGTAGTGGGTATAGCTAGCTGCTTTAAATTTCAAGGATCGACCTATCGGCGACTTCATGCCTAAAAAGACATTCTACATGATGGCTTAAAGTCGTAACTGTACAGCCACACCAATGAGACAGAGGTAATGGAGCATGCAACAATTTGTATAATGTGGCAGGAACTTCCCGTGATAGGGTCTTTCGTATTGGCCTTCTGATTGTGGAATGTGGAATGCTTCAAAAGCAAATGCTTCTCCAGGTGAATTGAAAACCGAGAGCACGTGTTCCAGACGTCTAGACTCCAGGTGGTTAAGTGGCTTAACGATCGGGCGGATGGTGACCTGATGAAACGCCGCTTTTCGAGAGTTTGGTCAACACAGAGAGAAACGGTTTCGTTGGCCTATGCTTGGTTAATCTCTCAGATAGAGACGCCGTTGGTGAAGAGGTGGAAAGTTTTACTATAAGCGTGTGAAAATCTTATTAGAATACCACGACTGGGAGCCTTCGAGGCGAAGCATGACCGGGAAAAGTTTGATAATAACCCAAAAGACATTCAGAAGTGTCTTGGATTAAATTACGACCATGTTCTTTATAGGATGATACCGTTTTACCAACCATATCTATGAGGCAGATTTATTAATATGATAACGATTAAGAAATCTGTGGGCATAACAGTCAATTACGCAGTTACGCACGTAACTTGTAAGTGAATTGACCTGAACCAAAGGAATTGCAAGCGGGTGATTATTGGTATCTCTTTGATCACAAACAACCGGCAAAAAGCCGTCATTTCATTGTATTGTTAGTTTAAGCCACTCAAAAACTGCTATTTCTAATTTCCCAGGTCAAGAACCCTCCTCCATTTGTCGACGTCATCCGATGTACAGACTCTTTCAGTACACGTGCACTCTTCCTCTCCGTATCTGCAATGTGAATGTCGTTCTCCCGCGGTCCTTAACCCTGGATTCCGGTTGGACACGAACATTTCCCAGTTCCCGAGCTTGTGGACAATTCAAGCACCCGAAGTCCCGTTTCATATACGCTAGAGGACAATTAGCAGTCGGAGACCTGAAGGTGATGCAGCGAGAAAGATGATTATACCTCGGCTATAGGAAGGCAAGGTCAGCAGCTATTGATCCTCTGATTGGCGTCTATAACAGAACAGGATTAATGGTGCATGGGTATAGACCGCGGACGAAGAAAAGTGGGACAGGCTGACGCTGATGTCTAGGCGCTTAGGTTCGGTCGTCGCAGAGGCACTGGAGCTAATGGGACTCGGGCTGACCTAGAGAGGTGTCCATCCATCCATCCAGCCTTCCTTTGGTCATGTCAACAGAGTGCTCCGGTTAAGTGCTAAATAATTTTTCCATCTACTCTAAATCCTCGAAAAAATTGACCGCAGATATTTGTGCATGTTTTTGGGGTATTGAAGGAATTTTATCATCATCTGAACAGGTTATGGTATAATTTTTGCCTTTAAAGCGTTTATGTGCCCAGTAAGAATGGATTCAAAATGCATTCACTTATGTTTTCACCGAATTGCATTTTTTTTTAAATTACGTATGACTGTATGGTCGAATTTATCGAGGATTTAAGGTAGTACAGAGCCATCATGTATACCGGACATTGAACTCTATGCCTAGTAATCAGAACCACCCAGCGGGTATAGCAGTCCGTCAGGCTCCGGGCTAAATGGGTTTGGATGTATCGGTTTTGTATCCGGTGGGGCTGCACAGGGCTACTACAAGTGCTTCGGTAGTAGTAAGCCTGGCTCCTCCTAGTTAGCAGGTCAAGGACGATTTTGTTTGAACCCTACCAAAAATACCACGTTATTGATCATGCCGCGTGAAGGCAATGGCAATCGAATGCAATCAAATGTCCGGAAATGTGATACGTTGGGTTTGCCGAGGAACCATTCTTTTCCCGCCACCGACTCCGGCAATCGCGTACAAAAGGATCTATTTTGATTTCATCCTCAGGAAGCTGGCCAGTCGTTTTGATTCAGTTTCCAGTTCCTTTTAGTTGCAATACAGCCCCGTGAGTGGCCCAGAGATTGTCTTGCCTATCTTATAATAACTGTATCAGAATTCTTCCCGACAGTATCCCACCCCAAGGCATAACTCGTACATACAAAACGGGCCACCACTCCCATAATATAATTCAAATCGTTTACCGCTGAGAAGCACATAAAGTATTTAACAGTTGCCATATGGAGCTAATACCTCCATTATATAGCAGTTACTTGTAAGTGGAACATATGCTTATGCATATCTGGGAGAAGTCAATGTTTGTCTGCAGGTTGTACCTCTTCAAAATTATGTGATGATTTTAATAATTCGATATCTCCCTGCAAAAAGGAGGTGTTCAAAAGAATCAAATTCCAGCCTATGTCATCACATAATTTTGTGATAAAAGATATGTAGATTTTTTACAGAGTGGTTTCACATATTGTCAAAGGCATTAATTAAAACCCCACCGATAAGAAATTATTATTTCAAACACCGTGTTTTCTTTCATATTTTTGTCAAATGAAACCTGACTGATAAAAAAGCATATACCAAACATCACAGCCCTACAAAACAAATTAAACATGACACATTTTTGCGTCAAGCTAGGTCGTCACTTCCGTACAGTTCAGTTAATTCTGCTTTTTTCATTTACTAAGAGAATTACATCTGGACCAATGCCAAGATCAGTTTGAAGGTCAGATTACCGTAATCCAATGGTTAATCTTAGATAGTCAGGATGACGTATATCCAGGACAGGGCGGATGAGGTCAACACAATGGCATGTCGCGACAGTGGGTGTCTGGGTAGTCCTGGACAGATGATTGGTTCTTGGATAACCTGTAGATAATTGATTGGTTCTCAACAGATGACTTGGTTCTGGACAGATGATTGGTCCTTGGCAGATGACTTTTTTATAAATAGTTCACCAGTCAGAAAGATGACTTCTCCTCAACACATCATCCGCGAGTCCTCCACAGATGGCTTGTCGTTTGCAGAAGACTTGTCGTTTGGGGATGACTTGTAGTTTGCAGATGACGTATCGTCAGCACATTCACGAGTCCTCCACAGGTGACTTGTCGTTTGCAGGTGACTTGTCGTTTGCAGATGACTTATGCACGACGAACTACTTGCCGTGGTCATATGACGGTTATGACAAATTGCTTTTCACGGACAGCTGTGTTATCCAAGGTAGATGACCTTTCTTCAACAGGTGACTTGTTGGGGACAAATGACTGAGTTGTTCGGATTGGTCACGCTGGTCAAAATAATAGAGGTGTAGGTCACATCTGTTGTGGGCTGATATGATACCGTATGAGCTCGTTAAATATGTCAGATCTTGAATAAATAACGCTAACATTTGTACTTGTGCTCGTCAGTTCAGCGAAACAACAGTGTGAGTACGATATCCCCGCGGGCATATGTCATCTGATATTGGACAGGCATATACGTGGGTCACGTGACTGACTTATCTCGTCTGCCCATCAAAAATAATGAAAACGACTTCTTTTGAACCGCTTTATGTAATTCATTGTTTGTTTTTTTTTTTAACGGAATGGATTTCTCTGCCCTATGAGGCTGCTTTCAAATTGTGTGTTTATTGCTGTATCCTAACATACTCTGACTCATCGAGGTGTTCGGATCACCGTCGTTGATCAATATTGAATGGCTTCGGATAATGCGAGAGCGCGCGAAGTACATTCACTTCATATAGTCTGGTGCTGTTACCGAGTTCATACCCAGCGGTATAGGCAGCAGATTAATGGAGTGGTGTGAATGGTAGGATGTGAATGAATATAAATTAAATTACAAACTGGCAATTATAATTTCAAAGCTCTGTTTATTTATTACATGTATAAAAAATCAAATCATTGCAAATGATACTTTCAACTCCTGATTTATTCTATCCAATGGACAATGGGAGAAAATTTACCATAATACTAGCATGCAGCCTGATAAATCTACAGTCCTGTTGAATAGAATGGGTGTTTGTCCATGGAATAAATACACTCATGTGTGGACGAGTTTCAGTATAGAGAAGGAAACTCAAAGGATACAATTCTATGCGTGGAAAAACGACTTGAATTATTCATACGTTAAGATGATGGTACCATTGAGTGCACAGGCATCAGCGATGTGACAGGGATACTGCCTGATGCTGCCTGCTTCGGTTGAGCTTTGGTCGGCACGGGCCGGATGATCAAACAGAACTGTTTACCTGTGAGGCCATTATTATGGGTAACTATAGCCCAATCGATTACCCAGGCTGTTTTAACATGACCACAGAGTCAACAGAGCACATACAACGGTACCCACCCCCTCAGTCACGTGAATTCTCAAGAACCTCGATGGATTAATTGGTACTTCGTTATGGACACATCCAAAAGAATCAGGCAAATACATTCGGAAATTATTCGGACGTTCGTGTAGATGGATTGTTTATACAAAGTAGAATACATACAAAGACTCCGGTTAAATAGGGCTATAGCTTTGAGTGAATGACAGAAATAAAAACATATTTGCAGAGGTCTATGTTCCTTGATTGAAATCAAAATGGACTTCAAGGGGATCAGAATTGAATTTGCCTTTCAATATATGATTACACATGGGTATGTCGAATGGGGATTGAGCTGAGATTAAGGGATGATGACGGCACAGGTGAATTATTCCACGTTCTGACCAGGCTGGGAAAGGATGAAATGCTAAAGTTTGATGGACATCATCACTGATATATTGGAATTCCTATCAACTGGAAATGATTTCATGTTATAAGCAAGATTTTGAAGACTGTTATATTGAAAACCATGATTAGTTGTGTTAGCTGAGGACGGGAATATGTCGCTTAATTGAATCAGGAGATTTGGTGTTTGTGTCAGATTTGTACAAGGCTTGCTTATGTTAATACATTCATTTGCGATTGGGTATATAATATAGATGTTAGATGTTATAAATAAAATGGAATTCTGCAAGCCAGATATGGTGAGAGATTGAACTTTCATGTGCCTGTTTGGCATTGGCTCTAAAGATAGGGATTGTGACAGATGAGCCCTAACAGTACTTGGTAGTGTCTGATTGATATAAGGTATGCTTAATGATGGCCATCCATAGGATTTCCTGTATGTGCACGGGTAGCTTGTTTTTGATATAGTGTCACACTTGCATTGAGCCAGTTTGATAAGATAGTGTCAGCTGGGGATAAGGTGTGCTTGAAAGTATCACAGTGGGATAAAGTGTACACTTTTAGGTTGAGTATGCATTCGAGTATAAGGATGGGATTGGTTGGGCTTGATTATTCTCACAGATTGGGATATAACCTATTTAGTATAGTGACAGTCTAGAATAAGGTGTATATAATAGTGACAGACTGGGGTATGATGTACTCAGTAGTGACAAACTGGGACATAGTGTACTTGGTGGTGATGCAGTAGAGATTGAGGGTATAAATTGGAACAAGGTGTACTTATTTCATGATGACAGGCTTGGATAGGGCGTGCTTGATGGTAACAGATTTGGATTGATTGCACGAACTGGGAATGAACTTGTTTGATGATAACAGATTGGGAAAATATGGGCTTGATGGTGACACACTGGTTGGTAGATTAAAGCGGCAACAAAATGGAAATGTGGTGAGTGTGGTCGATTTTTTGGGACAAATGAGAGTTGTAATGGTTTACATGTAGGTCATCCTGAACGACGTGGATTATGGGTTACAGACTACAATGTGGAAACCATTCACAGCTGTAGTAAATAGGGTCAAATCGTTTTGGCCTGTTTTCATTCCTGTCTTTGCTATGCCCATTTGTCGGCAAAACATTAACATATATACGGCAGTACTCATGCAGTACAATGGTTATTCCAGCTTGGATCTTTGTCGCCATTTAAGGTGGGGGGGGGGTGAGATTCATTATGGCTCTCTAACTGACAGATGCAAACTGGAAGGGGATGGACAGTGTTAGGATCAGGAGGGAAATTAAAAGACATAAAACATATTACACATGCTATAAATCACCGAGGTTGGACTTTTACAACTGAGAAAATATACTTGTGTCTATACAGGATTGGGCCATTTCCGCACATTAATATTGAACCCGAATCTTCCAGATTGGAGAACTACTCCTGATTTCAGCAGTAGAATTGTAGTGTAAACATGCCTCCTGCCTCTAACCACAGTCCTGAAGATCTCACCTTACAAACCATTTAGGTAAACCAATTAACCATTAGACAGACTGTGTTTGACGAGACCGGGTGATTAGCAGAATGGCACTCCCTATGATCCGCCTGTACGAGCAAAGCTTTCGTGACCACAGCTATTTCATCAGCCTGAACATTTGCCAGCGTTGACCTTCTGACACCTGTGTTCGCGACGGAGGTATACTGGACCAATGGTAGCCGCCAGCTTTTCACGCCTAGCACAGATTTATAATATCCTGTGTGTAATTGTCTCTGTCAACTATTGTTCAACAATGTTAATGATTGGCATCCAGTCTTTGCCCCTCTTGCCCGGAATTAAACTGTAGCTGATCATTAATGGCTGTTGGCGATACGCTTATTGCATATGTCTTTCAACACGTATGTTAACATTGGTTTAAGACATGTATAAGGTGAAAACATCTAGCATAACGCAAGACAATGACCATGGCGTTCTGTAACACACATCTTGGTACCACTCAAGGTATAATACGTCTGGGACCGATTTCACAAAGCAACTTCTGAATTTAGTCAAAATTTAAATCTTCAGTATGTCGCGTAGTTTAGGTGTCGAGAAGTTCAAATTGTGATACATTTATAGTTGTGATTTATTTATAGTTTAATTATTTTTAACTTGGATTCCAGCGTTTGACTCACATTCGACATTTTGTTTTAAACCATCATGGCTATAAAGGAGATTAAGTAGTGGTAAATCTATACTGTACCCACATTTCAGTGTTTCAGCGAGATATATAAACTGTTTAGAGAAATAAAGCAGTTAAGCCTTAGCCAATGCCAAGGCCAAGACGTATCAAGTTACAATGAAGTATTTTAAACATGAAAATAAGGGTGAAAAACTACATATGGGAAAGACAAACACGCACCAGACAGTCAGAAAGACGAACAGACAAGCCAAGGGAAATTATAGAATTCCGTCTGGTTTCACCGGAAAATATATTGTAGGGGGAAAATCTGTCTGGATGTCTAGTTGTGCATTCACATCTTTTATATATAACACGGCACCGATTCTTCCTACAAATAAAGGCCATAATGCTACTACATTCATTACAATATACATCCACAAAAATCACAGGATCGCCTTTGAAGCTTTGATTTACTTGAAACTCCAAGGTCTAAAAGGCAATATATATTGATGCACCGCTGGAAACATGTCACAATCCTGATGTACAATCTGTGATTAAGCTTAGGTGCTGTGCAGTTTCCTGCAATAAATCGTGTTGATTTTTAGACCTTCGTCTATAAGCGTTCTTAAATAGAATTGAACCTTGCAGGCGGAGATCGGTGCATTTATATCGGAAATCGGTATGTATGCAAATCATAAGTTGGCTCTTTTTCGTGAGACCTGGTAAGACTTGATAAGAACTAAATGCTGCAGCGCTTATTCTTCGATCGATGGTTCTGCATGTTGCCGTGACCATTCCTTTTTCATTAGCCCAAATCCCCCGCCTCCAAACTCAACGGAACACGAAGTACGCGGACTGGACGCACAGTAGTGGCTGTAGCCAGGCACGCGCACAACACATTTGTAATGACCGATGTTTAATCGCGCATGCCATCTTTAGTTTCGCACTGATGAAGTCTCGTCCAGTGACATGTTTTCCTGTCCTGCGGAATATTTAGCTATTGGCGATTTATCTTTTGGTTCTCCAATAGTTGCCCCACGCTAAAATGTCGTGCAATTGAAATAAAACATAACTACAAAGGGTTTAAGGTGGAAATTCGAGGTCCTTGTTTGTAAGACCTCCTTTAAGTATAAATTAACGTCACATTGGCAAACAGGCATTTAGTGGCCAGAAATGCCATTTGCCAGCTTAGCCACGTATAACTTGCTCTACTAAATCTCGAATGAATTAGATATAAGCTCAGCGATTTACAGTTCATGTAGATTAACAGAATCGCAAATTCTTCAACCGTTAATAATTCAACGTGATATGTGTTTAGTCACAATGTAGTCAAGATCGCGGTAAGCGATATTCTAACTGATTTGCGTGACTGGGGGTCAGAGCGTTACAGAAAAAGCGTAAATGTTATGGTGGTCATGAGCTCTGTAGTGAATATCAGTCTATATTAATATTAACCTTGCAGAGCTGTCCGTTTATGACAGTTTGGGTTTTCTGATCATTTCTTATTTTAATGATATATTTGTACAGTGCAATTCATATGGGTTGAGAGTACTGGCTATGCCATACTCTATGTAGACCGCGATACACGAACACTATGTCTGGGAACTAGTAATCAATGGGTCAGAGGTTAATTGAGGAATCGTGACCGAGTTTTAATTACGCCATACTAATATTTGATTGCTCTAAACCAACCGGCTTTACAACTGACACATCAAGGCGTGACGTATATATATGTGTATAAATATATATACAACTGTGCATATAAAGGACAGGTATAGATATGAAATTTTTATGATATGGAGTTATTGTAGAGTAAAAAGAAACACTACTGAAGCTTTCTTTTCAATAGGATAACGAATTTATATATATATAGACTCGAGCAATTTATCATGACAGGGGAGCAGGTGCGATAAGATACAACTGATGGAAGCGAAGATCATAGAATGGACCGGATTAAATCAAAAGAGGGCACACAAAAATCGATTCATGGTAAAGTTCACACAATTAAACATCGCAATTAATGATATATACATTGAGTCTGTCATAAATGAGACTTTTAAGACGGATATAATGTAAACTTATGATGAATTTATTGGACTATGGAAGAAGACACTATTGTTTGATTTATTTCATATATTACATATATATATATATATATATATATATATATATATATATATATATATATATATATATATATATATATATATATATATATATATATATATGCTTGACGTGGATGGAAGAGAAATGTCTTATTTCTGAATCGATGATATATTGTATATAAGTGGTGCCCCGCTCAACCCATCATACTAAACAAGTATTGTGTATAATATATAGCGGAAATACTATTTACCCTCTCTCACTAATACGGCATTAATATTTTACTTGTAAGAGAAATTAAAGGTACTCTATAGGGCCTGCACGTACAGGACTATCTGTAGTTAATTCACAAGACACATAATTGAATTATTTATGCGTTTGGTGAGGGTGCGCGGGTATATTATCACATACAGCACGTGGCCCATGTATAGTGAGGTATTTACCAATGATTTGAAAGTGGGGTCGTTTGAAGAACTTAATACTGCAAGATGAATTCTTGGAAAGCAGTTATTAAACCTTCCAATATATACGTCAGTCATTCGTATTAAACAACCACAACAAATGTTGCATGTCAATAATTGCAAGGGACCTCCGTGACCAAGGCTGCGCGAAATGCAGTACAGCGTAATGACACATGCGCTCGCTGTGAGTTCAAGTCCAGCTCCAGTACGTGGGAAGGTCTGCCAGCAACTTGCGGATGGTGGTGGGTTTCCACCGGGCTCTGCCCGGTTTCTTCCCTCCATAATGTTGGCCTCCGTCGTAGAAGTGAAACATTCTTGTGTAAGGCGTAAAACACCAATCAAACAAATAAATAAATCAATAATTCGTAGACTGATTTCAAACCAACGTCTAAATAAAGCACCAAAGAACCACGACAAAGCATGTAAAGTAAGAAATTAGGACAAGATCACCTGAACAGAGGCAGTTATCACATTTTCAATGTGGGTGGAAAGAGCCAATGAATGCCCTAAGCGCGCAATTTTAATCACCATCAAAATCGTGCACCATACACTGGTTTTACCCTGTCGCCAATCAATTATGTGTATCTCAGTTGCTCACTGGCTGTCCGAATGCCAATTAATGTTGTGAAATCATTGCAATATCTGGCTTTTGATATCTGATTTATCTGTGGTTGTTGTCATTCGGTTGAATTTATTTACGCCTTATTCATTTGATGTGATTAGTAAAACCCCTTATCTGTGATGCGAGAATTTGTTCACAAGTCTTCGTATTAACTCCTCACAGCCTTGGTCACTAGCGCTATATAATGCTCAGGATACATCTCTTCACATCACTTCTTTTCTCTCAGCTTGGCAGGTCTGCCCGAGTGAATGACCGTTATACATAATGCAGCTATATAAATAGGCCTGTAATTTCTTTAGCCGACGCTGATGTATGAGTAGTTTTGATTATCTCTTTATTCATGAATAATGTTTTTTGTTGCTTGTTTGTCACACGTCATAGGGCAAGTGACAGATACTTAATTTGTTCTTAACATTATTAAACTGACGATGAGAAGGGAAGAGGGGGCGCGAGCTGGGGGGGGAGTAACCATTTATGCACCTGACGATTAGTAAATACATGCTACTTAGGATTATTTATAATGAACCACACAAAAAGATCATAGAAGCTTGCGTGTTATCATAGAAATCCCATATCGATAACTGCCAAAAGCCGGACTAATCGCCCTAAAGCAGCCGGGTCTGTCTGCAAGGTAAATGCAGTTGTCAGTTGCGTGATGACGTGTTGTGTACGTTGGGTGGCGGGTGTGTACGTGTAGCCTTGTGCCCCCACCCTCCTTCCCGGTACCCGACTCAGAAGGTGATGCCGTCAGCCAGGCAGTTTGAAGTGTGGCATGGTGCGAGGAATGTGACGACCATGTAGACCACGCGGATGTGGTCTGTGTGAAACGGCTGAAGAGAGAGAGAAAAAAATTCACAGCATGTCATGTGAGGGTATTGCGAAATACACATAGTACACAAACTCACGAGACATTGAGAAATACCTTAATATAAACTTGCCGATGTGACATTCCGGCTGTATCACCCTGACCTAGATTTTATTAAATACGGCGCAGACAAAAATTGGTCATTACAGGCAAAACACTACCGGCGTTTACAGGTCATTTGACTACGCCGGACAGAACGAAATGAGCAATGAGTAACGACAGGAATGTGACTGACCAGGTTGGGATAAATGTTAAAGTGGCTCGTTCGGGGCAAGATAACGGAGGAAATCAGCCGTGTGTGACCTGAAGCCAACCAAACGTGAGAAAATTTGGCCCTTTGCCAAACCGTAAATCAATTACGCGGAAAAAACATTACTCAGTTCCCACACTGACTGGCAGTGACGCGGCTCTTCCATTTCCCTCCCCATGCAATAACAACGCAGTGCACTTGCACACGGTGTGGCCTCGCAATCTGCATGGGAAGGTAATTACGTGACAGGAACATGGAGACTCCATTAGTGTTTGTATCGGTTTGACAGCCGCGTAAACACACAGGTATCATTATTACCTGGGAATGTAACCGCGTGAGTCATTCAAGGCTGATGTCTGGGAACATCATGAAAAAAACCCTGTCACTTTTTCACACACACACACACACATAAATGTACAGAAAATTCCCCATGGACCTGTATGGGTCAAACGTAGACTTATAAGAATCAAGTGCTGGGTGTGCATTTCAGTAACTGTTGCCTAAGACGGCGTTAGTTTCACTTCCTGAAAGGCGTTAAGTCAACACGTCTCACAATTAAACAGCAAGGTTTTGTAAAATACACATGGGATATTTTTACAAAATGCAGTTCATTCTACCCTCGGCACTTTGCTGTACTATTACAGTGCGTCGAATAAAATTGCTATATACAGTGAGGCAGTCTGAGCAGATTCTATGTATATAGGTGCATGATGTTTAAACGTATATCGCTGTCTAATAAGGATGTCTTCCCGTAATATTTTGCTGTCCCAGTACGTGAATATAGAGACATGGGCGTTAAAATTTTAAATCATTCTATGTTTGTAGGGCGATGATGTAGCCATATTTATTTAAATGTATGGGTTCTAAACTTACTTAGTATGCCCGGTATTGTCTGTAAACTCCTCGGAGGTCAGTTCTTTTGTTTATTTATTTACGTGTTTATTTATTTATGTATTTGTTTATATTTTACTGTAAAATCTATTTTTTCCTTTCTGGGGGCAACACGACAGTCTTCGTTGGAAACCAGTTTCTGTATTTAAATGCATCGCGGACATTCAGCTGCGGCTTGAACACCCCGACAGGCTTGGCTTTGATATCACGGCAAAAACACTCTCCCATTACCGACTTCATAGCATTTCTTGTCCCATTATTTATTCATTTATTTTTTTGTTGTGAAGCCGAGATGATCAGAACTTCAGTGTGATGCGCAGAGCACGTTGTCGTCTCAGGGGTAATGACCTAGTGTGACTATATATCCCCTGCTCGCCACATTCCATCATGTCCTCCGTAAAGAGGCGAAGTTTGTCCACTCCGAGGAGAGGCAGATAGTTCTCATTCCACAGCAGTCCTCATTTACACTCTTAAAAATATGGAGGCATGCGCGAGTTCTGAGTGACCTAATTCGCTGCTGTACAGACGCTTGTGAAACGGAGTGTAAAGAATGCGAAGAAAGGTGAGCAGGAAGATATGTTTTGTACAGACTTGGTCACATGAGACAGGCAGGCTATGGTCAAGCTCACGAGGTATTTACGCGTACCTGTACAGCCGTACACATGTTCACAAGTACACAGGTACACCTGTGCACTTTGTCACACCACTTGTGTACATGACTGTCATAGAGGCCACAACACGCCGAATATCATGGTAAAATAACATGGGTAAAACAATGGGGGTATGAAGATACATGCAGCACGCCGGAGGCAGGTGGTTTTGAAGGGAATCTGTCAGTGTAAATTCCACAGAAGGGATTGGAAAGTTTGTGTTTTATTTTTATAAACTTCCTCGTATGTATTGTTACATTATACTGAGACGTCACCGTTTCAAAAATACCACGCATGATTGTGGCTGACGAAATGTCAGACTGGGGAAAAAAAGAGAAAACAACATGTACAGACTGACAGAATAAACCAGGCTTATCTGTACAGGTTGTTACACGCTTACTTCACACAGTTTAACAGAGCTCTGAAAGTAAAAAGGTAGGCTGTTGACACAATGTCGGAAGTGTGTGTCGTCGATGTAGTTGCATGGAATTGATTATCCAGTAGATCAATGAGGTTACATCAAAGCCATGGATATAACTGATGAACAATGAATTACTAATGTAGTTGCTTTAAGGAATTAGGATGATGATATATCAGACCAGCTGGTGATATGACAGACCAGGTGATGATATGACAGACCAGGTGATGATATGTCAGACCAGGTGATGATATGTCAGACCAGTCGGTGATATATCAGACCAGCTGGTGATATGACAGACCAGGTGATGATATGTCAGACCACCTGATGAGATGTCAGACCAGTCGGTGATATATCAGACCAGCTGGTGATATGACAGGCCAGCTGGTGATATGACAGACCAGCTGATGAGATGTCAGATCAACTCATGCTATGTCAGACCACCTGATGAGATGTCAGACCAGTCGGTGATATATCAGACCAGCTGGTGATATGACAGACCAACTCATGATTCGTCAGACCAACTCATGATTTGTCAGACCAGTTGATGATATGTCAGAGCAGCTGATAATATGTCAGGCCAGCTGGTGATACGACAGACCAGCTGATGAGATGTCAGACCAGCTGGTGATATGTCAGATCAACTCATGATATGTCAGACCACCTGGTAATATGTGAAACGAAATGATATGTCAGACCATTTGATGATATGTCAAACCAGTTGGTGATATGCCAGACCAACTCATGATTTGTCAGACCAACTCATGATTTGTCAGACCAGCTGATGATATGACAGACCAGCTGATGAGATGTCAGACCAGCTGGTGATATGTTAGAGCAACTGATAATATGTCAGGCCAGCTGATGATATGACAGATCAGCTGATGAGATGTCAGACCAGCTGATGAGATGTCAGACCAGCTGGTGATATGACAGACCAGTTGATGATATGTCAGATCAACTCATGATATGTCAGACCACCTGGTGATATGTCAAACGAAATGATATGTCAGACCATTTGATGATATGTCAAACCAGCTGGTGATATGCCAGACCAGCTGATATGTCATACCAGCTGGTGATATGTCAGACTAGCTGATGATATGTCAGACCAGCTGATATGTCATACCAGCTGGTGATATGTCAGACTAGCTGATGATATGTCAGACTTGCACAAAGGATTGCATTAAAACAAGTCTCATATGCAGTGTTTGTTGATTCGAAAGGGCAAGTTGTCAAATGCCTGTACAGAGACATTATTACTTACAACTGATGGCGACATTTTATTGTGTCTTAATACCTTTCTATTCGTGTGATTATCTGAGAATAGCTGGTGATCGGATGAGGAAGTAGTGCATTTGCAGATTTTTATCTTCTGATATGGGTAATGCAGAGCAACAAATATTTACCACCACCACCACCGCCTCCCCCCCCCCGTTCCTCTCCTAACGTCGTCCCTCCAAGAATGTAGAATCAATGTTAAGATATGAAACTGTGTATCCATGCTACATGTACAGTCGTGACTAAGAACATTACGTAACTCTGGTAACAATAAAAGCCCGTCTACAACTGGCTGAAAAGGATTGAAACCATCAAAGTCTGGAGCACGTCGTTAGACCGCTCGCCAAATATTGACACTCCTTTATTGGTCGGCCACGGGGAAAATAAAGTTGACCCGGACCTGGAAGAAAAGGAAAAAAATGAAGGCGGGTCTTGTAAGAGGTGCTGTGGTAGTGTGCTCATGACATAAGCAGTAGACAAGCGTCTGTCCTAAGCCACTGGGTCTGTGTTGACAGATCGCCATGTATTAACCCGGGGGAGGCTGAGACCAAACAGAGCGCGTGCGTGAACAGCTCGTTAAAGATTTGTCAGCAGAACATAATAAGGCAAAATCTTCATGGCTTAATCTGCTGGAAGGCCGCCAGATGAAATTATACTGAAGTGTTTGGCGTGTAAACTTGGATGAATTACGTGAGGGTCGAGTTGACCTGGCATGCAGGTGACGTTAATTCTGCGTTATTTACTGCGGGATTACATCCTAGTACGGCTGCAGGTTCCAGCTACCAAGTCGGACTGAATGGAATCAATGTAGCTATAACAGAGGAGGCTCTAGATGGAGGGGTATCGCTATGCGAGTTTGAATAGCTTTCGGTTTTCTATAGACGCACAACTGTACATTTGTCTTTCAAACGCAATGCGGAATAAACATCTTAATCGTACTTAAAAACTGGATCGTGCCTCCTTTCGAGAATGTCGATCTGCACTGAAATCTTATGTTGAGCTGAGATCCTAATTATGAATAATGACCTCTTATTAATTTATGCGACCTTGTTATGCAATTTATTTTGTTTGCGCCACCATAGCCATAACTGTGAAATATGCGGTGTATATATGAGTAAAGCGCAGAAGCAAACCAGCTTAATTAAACCATGTTCAAATCCGAATAATCAGGCATTAATGCTACTAAGACAAATCAACAAAATCCGGTTTGGAATGTCTGTTGGTATGTCAAGGTAAACAAGGCAGAGCATGCAGTAATGAAAAGGCAATCACGGCGGAGATCAGCGCGCCACATGGCTGCGGCGATGTATCCTTGACTCCTATATCGCTTATTTCACAGCAACTAATCGTTGTATAACGATGTCTGTCCAAGACCTGACAAACACTACATTATAAATTCAAGTGTATGCCGAAGCTTCATCATTTGTAGCCTAAAGCATTAATCCCTTATACTACACATCAGTATGTATGTCTATGTGTCTTTGGTGCATAAAACATTGGTTATTTTCGAGTAGTTCGGTTGTCTGAGTAAATATACTACATAAAAACTCGCACTATACAGTGGCGATACGGTGTTTGGGAGCAGCATGTTTGTCTGGTGTCTTAAGCATAGTGTTCTAGTGAGGCAGCACTTGAAATATGTCTGGCCTACAAGGAGACAACCTCGTGGTGCTACCGAAAAACACATTGAAGGCTACAATGGCACGAAGATGGTCGCTACAGTTTACCTGAACATGGTTAAAGAGTAAAACTATAATTTCTCATTCTTTTTCGGAGAAATGAAATAAAAGCTCCAAGAAACGTGATTCACCATTATAAGCGTGTTCTTATTTTTAATCTTTTATCGATTAGCATGTTTGATTTTTTAAATAAAGACTTGGTAACTGTGGACATAGCAGGTGTGGAAATTACATATCTATATGTGGGCAGTGGGATCACCATGTTGCAAATGGCGTTAAACACCAAACAAGCAATCTGATCCTTTGGTCCAAGTATCACGTATTTGTCTAATACTGAAGCCAGACCTCAAACCAGCTTCTGCTCTAAAATGCTGACTTTCCGTAGAAAAGTTTATTTTAATACCTAGAGTTGTCTTGTAGACTTCCGTGGCAAGATTGAAAATTGTCGCTCGATTCTTAAATTCAGTAATAGTACAGTTAACACGATGTCTGACGTAAGCTTAAGCTTTGCTAGTTCTTGCGTTATGCAGTAATTAATTGCATACGTTTTGGCCCATGATGTGCACCAAGCATTGTGTGGAAGCAGGTGTTTTGATGGCTTTGGTTGTTTAGAGTTAGAATAGAACTACTGCTCTCAGCCTCACTCCTCTGCGATTCAAACTGGTAGCCTTGTAAGCCGAAGTTACATTAACTATCATCAGAACTAGAGCTGGGGTCCCTACTGAAGCCCTCCATTACGTTATCTACATGATTTTTTTTACCTTCAAAGAGAGAAAACTACTTTACAAAGCTAAGCACGATGACATAAGCAATCTGTTAAAATGGTAGCCTTAAAAGGCTTCTCAGTCTTGGATGTTTAACTATTAAATACTCAAATAACAAGCACTTCCGCCAGAAAATTGAGATTTTTTACTTAACCATAAGTAAAGCTCTTTGCTTTAAGGTATAGGTTGTGTAAATGTGTTCTTTTCTTTTAAGTGCGGTGCATGATGTAAGAGCTAATCATAGGAGTGCCTTCCCTGTGCACTGTAATAGCTTTGCGAAATACATGGTATGCAAAGCAGACGTTCACAGCTACATGACTGTAATCTGTGCATATGAGCATAAACATATTCGGGGAGTGATAGATATATTCCTTCGTTTCTTTGGAAGCATCGACAACTATCAACTTTCACATATCAAAGAAAATAAGGTCAGTATATCACCAGCAATATATACGCATCTGTTGCGCATATTCGTCTTAACGGTTTTGAACGTGGCGCCAACCCGAATGTTTATTGTGTTTTTCGGAGAACTCTACTGATAGACACACGATCTATTTAAATGCTGTAATTGTTAACCAGGGTAGCCAAGAAAATGAGTTGCTCTACTCACGCAAACATCTTTTGTTGCCAACTTTTATTTTTGTCTGAGAAACTCGAGGAGAAAATCAAGTGTAATTGCTAAAAAATTAGGAACTTTCGTGTTACGATCGAAAGTTTAGGTGATATCAGGTCGGTGTCTCCTTAAGCTACCTCGCTGCAACGCCATGCCGAACACACTAGACATGATGACATCCAACTATGGAAACAGGTTACAGCCATCATCTTATCGTATCGAGTCATCACTAGCGATGAAGCGATAGTGCGATTGTACAATGATGGCCTTAACCGGCTTCAATACCCGACCGTAGTCTTACAAAAAGCAGTATCTTACAGATCAGCTTTGGTCCTCTAGCACACACTTATGCAGTGTCAAGCAAGCAGGTTTCAAAGATTGTCAACGTATAAATCTGAAGCCTGACTCTTATTCTGGAGCCAGTCGTGGTCGAATAATTAATATGCGCGTTTCATTCCCTGAGTCACAACAAGAACAGCTTCAAACCTGGTCTTAGTTCAGAGTATTTTTTGATTCCTCTGCTCTCAGTGGGACTGGTACCAGTGTACATATTTTCAACTACACTGGAAAGTTCCTTATTAACTTAACATACCAAACGTCGGGGTTTGACTCTGATTTTCCTTCATCCAGAAAAATGACCACCATCACGGGAGTGGAAAACTCTAGAGTATATAATACGTGAATCAACAATCACATAAGCAAACAAACAAATAAATTAACTGTCATTCGGAATCAAAACCTAACACCTTATTTATTAGTCGAACACTGCAATCGCTCGCTTGGGAAAGCCATGACTTTCAGCTCATTTAAGTCAAAAACCAAATGTATGAGAGACCACAGTATACATATAGAGCATAACGAGAGCTGCAACAATAGTGTAATTGTTGGCAAATGGTCACACGTGACCGATGAAATCCGTCCTGTTGTCAGTCAGGGTTTCATTCTAACTGTTCATGTAAATGAATAAAAAGTATTAACTTACACACACCCTTGCTCCATGACTTGTGCGAAATTAGGTAAAAAAATATGCAGTGTTAGTAATTGCAATTTATTAGATGTCACCGGTCTAGAATTACTCAAAATGCCACTCCGCCAAGCTCCATATTTAGTCGCATTCTGTTTTCAGTGTGTGCAAATTTTATAACTTCATGTGATTTTTTTCACTCATAAAGAAAGTTTTAAAGATGAACCAACTATCATATTGCCATTTCCCAGAAGACAAAAAAGTTTGATCGAGTTTCATACTTAATTCCGTCTTCTTCATTTTTGGGAGATATGTCGGTATATATTCTGGCTACGAGGTATACATGGGGGGACTCGGTGCTCAACATTTCCTGCAAACGTTATTGTTTATGACACACACGTGTCCGTTTCACAAGAATAAGCTTCGTAAAGATCGCATATAATGACAATTACGTAACACTTTTGTTGATGCTTCTGATACAATGTTGACAACATATGTCAGTGTTGTAAAACAAAACCCATAACATGTGCAAAAAAAGGTAGAAAAAAATCTGCCACCGGATCGAAGTTCTTTAAGTGCAGTGAGTCGCAGTTGCCATGGGCTTGTTATGATAGAGTGTGTGCATTGTGTTCTTGTTGAAGGGATGATTTTTATTTTTCGGCTATCATTAGTTTTATGGTAGCATTGATTATTAACACCATTTGGCGCAGAGACCTGCCACTGAAGAAGAAAGGCCAGCGATTAAACACCAGTTAATTTAGACCAGCCAGTTTTTCGTTAATAGAATATTGGTAGACATCGACACGAGTTGTCGGTGTCTCTGCCTTTCTCATAACTGACTTAGAAATTCTAATACCATCTCAGTTCACAAGGAACCGGGTGTCCAGGCTTCTGATATCATGTAAAGTCCCTGGGCAGCAAGGCTCAAAGATTGTGATACCACCTAAGAGTCACCAGAAACCATGACTCAAAGGTTCTAGTACCATCGACATGTAAAAATCGAGTGGTGGGTGTCTCTGCCTTTCTCATAACTGACTCTAATTCTAATACTGTCTCAGGCCACATGGAACTAAGGCTTCTGATAGCACGGTTCAAAGGTTCTAATATACCACCTAAAACTCAACAGGAAATCGGAGCTAAGCGGATTCTAGTGCCGTCTAACAAGTAGAAAGAACGACGTCTCAAAGTAACTTGTAACTTGTTTGAGTGGCATTTAGAAGTTGGGATGGAAGTACACTAGACAGGTCTTTCTTATGGATATACAACTTCTTGGTTTAGACCTGTCTAGTGCAAGTCTCAAAGGTTCTGATGCCATCTAAAGCTCCGTGCGCCATGTTCACCATAAACTTCTAACTTAAACACTTCGTAGTTTCTTTCACGTTGCCTTCACGACAAGAGCGACAGTTTCAAATCCGAAATTGTTAATCATCCTTAATTAGCAAATAGAAATATACTGATAATATTGACCTTGACGTATGTCGCCTTGTAGCATTTGTGAGATTTTGTGTTCTGTACAGCGATTTCAATCAAGATGTTATTATTACTACAAAATCAAGAATATTGCATTAAATGCCCTTACTCTCAGCGTCTTAAATGTTACACTGGCTGTAATTCTCTTTTCAGTACATAAGGACGGATTTTGCCGAACCTCGGTGTCCTCTGTCCGATTCCGGGGATAGATGTTGTACACATCGTGTTGCCACGTTGGATATAATGAACAGTTGTATTCTTAGCGCAATGGGAATACGCATTCCTTTTTATCGACGACAACTTTCAGATCCGTGTGTTACAAGATTTGGGCACCCTCGTGAAATTTACGCATGTCTTTCTACCATCACTGATAACCCTTGATCGTTTTCTTAACTTCTTGTTTTTTGTTATTGTGCTGAATGTCATTTTGGATGTTGGTGTTATGATTAATGACGAGGGCTTACTTGCACGAAACCACCTCAACCCCATGAGCACGTAACTGTCGTGCCTGCAATGCTGGTTGCCATAATAGTTACGTGATCGTAAAGTTAAGAGTGCTTCGCGTAAGTGGGCCCTGGACGATTGGGCTACGACTGGCTGTCACGGCTAAAGTCTGACTTAACTAGTATGTTGTTTCCGCTCGAGATTTGAGTGCAATCATTCGTTATCCAATAATCCATAATTTTTATACCACCTACCATACCTCCCACAAATCGAAGGAGGTAATATAATCATTTTTGGTCTTATTAGATTTTAAAATGATCCATTTATCCACACCGGTCACCGTACCACACCCATGCACTCCTCAAGGGCAGCCACACCCACTTCAGCCCCCCAGACTCTAGAGCCTCCAAGCTCACGTTCATGTAGGCCGGAGTCAGCTGACAGGTCCACGGGAGGTCTGCGGTAGTCAGGTGGTGGTGGAGCAGAGCGGATCGAGCTGAAAGACACTTACAACGCATGACACCTGACCAAGTTTAGCCGAGCGGCGTACCGCAGTATATAGGTATACAAGTAGGCCACCGACTTGCTATTTACATATCACATGTCTCTGCAGTCGCTATTTTACTTATCTCTCCCAGGGAGACATATGACCTTAAGGGTCATGTTTTGACGTAGAGAACAGACAGAGAAGTAGGTTGCAACAAATGAGTAAGGGAACGGGAAGGAAAATAAAAATAAGGTGGAGGTGAAGGTGAACTTGCCTGTTATGTTTTGTATATGTTCAATACAGATAGAGCATTTCTAATATTATATCAGTAAATACACAGAGCATACAAGCCAGTATTCCTATTGTAAAGGCAGGAGAAACGGGTAGAAGCCATGTGTTTACTCTCTGGTATTTTCTACTGAACTCATCTTAACGCGTTTCCAGCACGTTTCCAGCACGTTTCTGTTTCCTATTTTCCACGACACAACCAATCATGGCATGTTAGTGTTCCACAGTGGATGTTGTCCCCACTAAAACCGACCATTAAATCTCTGACCGTTGATTTATGCATGCTGGTTTTTGTTATACACGTAAGCAATTGTCCAGTATTCAGATCTGGACGTCCTGTGGCCATGTGAAACATACTTTACAACCCCGCTTACGGCAGATGCAGAATTATCATTTACATAACATAGCGAAACCCTCGAGGCTAACATATTGCGAGTCTGTATGCAAATCAGATAAGGTATTGTTTATTAATGGTCAATTTGTGCCCTCTACCAGGCGTCTTGGCCAAATCTAGTGCAAAAATGACACCTGTACTGATATTAGCCTACTAATTACCCGACACGTGCTTACCCGCTAATCTCGCGGCAGACAGCGAGAAAATCATTTGCATATATGAGTATGGGTGCACCCGTCAATACAGTCGTTTAAACATGCATGTCACATATATAATTTTGTTTTATATGCTATATAATGTGTATATGCTAGTTAAATCGGATGCTTTTCCTACACTAATACAATGGTACATGTAGTTGCAAATGAGATAACGGGAAACAAGGCAGTGGTTGGTAAGTCATTATGTTATGCTGGAGGCTAAGTTACTTTGACAGCTGTTAAACAGATCCTGTTAAGACAGGTTTGAGATCTGCTGCGGGCTTTTTATTAGATTATGTCCTTTCATCCCGAACGGCAGGGTAGTCACATTGGCGCAATGCCGCAGTGACATGTTTTCTCCTTTCACGCGCTCAGGCCTGGTTATAACAGTGTATGATCACACTTTTAATAAAGAGGCCAATTCAGACGGGCCTTATTTACTTAGGTTCCCAGGATCGTTATATTCATGTCCCAAATACGATCCACAGTGAACATGTAATACACCGATTATATCCTTTTCTCTGCTCAATACCCCTAATGTGACAAGATGTGCTCGTTGAAGATGGGATTGTCCTCTTTATCAACTCATAGAAGGTGTACGAATGGACAAGCGTATACACAACTATAATACCCAAAGAGAAATCTTTGCATGCGCATTGGCCTAAAGGCGAAAATCTCATCAGAAAACAACTTCAAAGATGTTCAATCATTCGTGGAAAACGCGGGTTTCTTTTTGGGAACTAAATGTCAAAGAAAGAATGGCTCCCCCGATGCTGACAGTCCGTTAGAATGATAACATAGCCCCCGTGTGAAATCGCCTTATGGAACATTAGGCAGATTTGCTGGTATCACCAAAGGGGACATAAACGTGGAAAAGCCTTTGAGAAGTATTTTTTGTTCACATCGTTTTATTTTAAAGCATGACCTTTATCTAATTCTAGCGTTGTTCCTGCAGATTGGAAATGTTTATATCAAGAGAGGGCATGGATGCTTAGTTTAATAGTTCTTTGGACTTGCTGCTTCGCAGATACCGATGCTGCAGGCTATTATCGTTTATGTCTGAAAACATGCACCTGGGCCTAGTTAAGCGTTCAATGTGTATTAGCCAAGTTCGGTATTAACTTTATAGTCTGGCTTAAAGTTTAATTAATTTATTGTTAACAGAGGTAGAAAGATTTCAATCTCACGACTTTTAATACACTTTTCAACGACATGAACCAAATCTCAGCAGACACAATCGAAAACACGGATATTTGTATGCAAAGAACTCTCCAAAATGCAATGTTTTATCCCCAGTTTTGGCTAATCTGATAAAGTCACACCCCACCTCGTGGGACTTTGTGAGATGAATTTTTTGGGCTCTCCTGTCGGATGCCCTCACTAAAGACTTCTACCCAGAAAGTCCAACCATAACCCTTGGCCTATGGCATCTTTTAATGCATTTTCAGCGGGTTCTACTACGGTTTTAAGTAGAGAGATTTGTCAACCACCTTCTTGAGAAAAATAGACTCTGACCTGCATCATATAAACCTTGATCATGACGTAAAATACCCATAGAGTAAATAAATAAATAAACAATATAATAGCTTGGTGCCGTTTTCGAGTCGGTACAATATGGTCAAAACACATTTTTCGACTACAGTTGTAATCTATTCCTCAATCTCCACAAAGAACTACGGAAAAGTATAACAAAACAGTGTAGGCTAAGGATATATATTTGTTGATAGTTGAAACGAGCACCGGTCATTTGTGGTTTCAAATTTCCGTAATTACGATATGTACCCAAGAGATGAACGTTGTTTCTATCTAAACTGATTATTTGGTAAATGCACACAGAGTGCAGTTGTCCAGTACTGCGATCAAATTAATTCATGAGAACCAATATCAGATCAGGCCTTTTGGGAATTGACATTTCTGACATTTTACGTGAAACCATTAAATGCGGTGTAGCTGATAGGGCAAAATTATTTGAAGTAGTCCTACAGCCATATTTCACTCTGAACGATCGTTAGAATATGAAATGCATATATAACTAATATACACATACAGTGATAGTGAAAGAGTACCAGTTGTGGCCGTAATAGTTGACACAGAATCCTGCTGTTACACTAATAGTGAGATCTGTCATTTTGTTACAGTTGTAACTAAAGATCATGGTCATCGTTGGATCAGATGGTTTCCTGGTCAAAAGCAGTATACGATGGTGCCTGTATAGAGGAGCTCGTTAACGCCAGTAACACAAAAACCTGGCAGTTAATCCACTACATTAGAAGAACCGGGAATGTACAGTATTCGAGTTGCCGAAACGTATGCAAATGGATGGCCTTTTTAATGGTAGTCTTACATACCAGGGTAATAACCACTTACATGCGGCTAATACACTCCTCAAGGACATTGTGTTGATTGATTGTTATTTGATGGGGTACCGTAACGTGAATGGAAATCGTATACGACAAGATGAAAGAAACTCGAAGGCCTGTTGTGATGAGAAGCTCCATACGTGCATGTATGTGCTTATGTGTATACATAAACACGGTAAACGACATCTCTGCCTCCATTGTTCGGCTTCTGCATATATAGCCTTCAAACGATGAAAAGAATTTATGCCCTATTCGTAAATCAGTTGAAAGATATATAATACCATCAGATGTACATTGTATAAGGTATATGGCGTTCAGCTGCTGAGCAATAGACAGGAGTTCAACTCCGAGCCAGGTCGCGGACTTTAGACTTCAATATTGGCAGTTTTGGTACATAGGGTCAATGCACTGTAGGAACACAGACCAAATGCTCCAAAGTAAAACTCAAAACTTAAGAACGGTATAATATGTTTCTTTGAACTTGGGTGGGCAATAACGCATCGCTTAACACCTATTTCATGAATATCCCAACGACTGTGTCATGAAAGAAACACCATGATCTATAAATCATAAAAGACAGATGATGATCTATTGGTCATGAAAGACAGACTGAAACAATAGTCAGCGACAGGGTAACACGTGTAAAACTGTCACGATATGAGAAGCTTTCCAGTATTTGTATTGTTCTGATTATTTACATAGTTAATTGCTGTTTAAAGTTGTACTAGATGGTTTTCACTCCGGAGTGTGACGAATAAACTATGACAACCTTCTGTAGCTATCTGACAAACCTCTTGCCAAGGCAGGATTCGAACCCACGACTTGATTCATTGCATTTTGGGACCAATGTCTTCCACTGTAACAAAGCTTAAACAACTTAGACCGCCGCACCCCATCTCCCACTCCCCTCAAACACTCCCCTATAAAACCTATCGTTAATGATTTCATGGAAAAGTTATCACCCATATTACACGACTCCCTGTTTACTGCGTCTGTCTAGCGTTTCACTGTTGTCGAAATGTTACTTAGCCTATAAACCACAATTATATACATATATAAAATTAATCGTGCGCCCGAGACAATTTGGCGGCTGTTCAAACCACGTACTTGGCCATGTCACCTTATGGTATGTGTCTGAGCGAATGATGTGCTTCAGTCAGGCTAACGTCTCGACAAGTCCATTGTTATTACGCATTCCTGTTACAGCCGGGGATAATCTGGAAAGTGCTACAATCAGTCACATTCTGCATTATGCGTGTTTCTCTCCTCACAAGCTGTTTAGTAACCCGGTGATAATACGTCCTGAGCGGGAAGGGGAGGGAGGGGATAAGTCAGCCTTCTATCACTGCAAACCTGACGTCCACAGCAGGTATCGGTTCGTTTAGTTCATTTGCGGTTTGTTGCTCTGGATCAGATCAAAAGAAATACGTAATTAGTCTTAAAATAGCAGAGATACGTGTCAATCGCAATTGGTATGAAATAAGTGGCTCTAATGAATAGCATTTAATCTGCCATGCAGGTGATTATGTTCCTGATAAAAGTTTGTTTATTTTTGATTTTTATTTTCGAGTGTTGATATATTCGCTCTACCCTATTGGAAACACATGACAAGCAGCTTTCTGTGACACAAACTATCCTGACCTCATTATGCTGGCCAAGTGGTTAAAGTGTCTGCCTTGTGAGCAGTATGTAGTCCCAGGGTTGTGACTATGTGACTTTAAAGTGTACAACTTTGTCATTGTATGTAGTCCCAGGGTTGTGACTATGTGACTTTAAAGTGTACAACTTTGTCATTTCCTTAACTGGCTTGAGACATGCAGAATAAGATGTTAGGACAGGACGTTTAATGCCGGAAAAACACAAGATTCATCTCTTAAACCTTAGCCATGTGATTGAAAACCGTGAAATTTAACAGATGTGATTCAACCACCAACAAAATGATAACCATTTAGAATGCAAAGATTTTTAAAAAGACTACATCATGAAGAGAATATGGAACTAGAACAGCGACAAAAGAATGGCAGTTGGCCAATAGTCACAATCGCTGAAATCCCTCCTCTTGTCACTTGTGAGTATAGGTCACCTGAAAGCAGAAGTAGTCAGCAGTTTCAGATGATATCGGAGAGACATGCGTGTGTAATAGCAGAAGCATCAAACCACGTAACATAGTCCCTTATCCATTGTGTTGACACTTTGGAAGGTACATATATGTATTCCTCAAAATAATAGCCCATGAATAAAGCAATGATTCCTATAAACACAGCGATGACACAGGATTTACACCATGTTTACACAACCCCTAGTGATCTCGGGTTGAACAGAATCAGACACGTACAAATCCGTGCCTAGTTGGAGATCTCATAGATGCAAGATTTGCATTTGGATTCGAAACCCGTGTTCACTGAGAGGATTTGTAACCTTGTTGCCTAAAATTGGAGAGAAAATAGAAGGTCAGTCACAAATACATACAGACAGATAGACATACAGAGAGACTGAAATTCCTTCAGTTATTATTGAATGGTGAGATACAGAAATAGCGAATGAAAAAAAAAGACAAAAAAACAACGAAGACAAAATAGCCAAAGACAAAGCTAACTAAACCCAGTCAGATCTGGTCATACATAACTATGAAGTATTCAAATATTCAATATTTTACCACAGTCTGAATTTTATTTCTAACAGCTCATGACAAAGCATTAATCGTAGCACCGAGCAAATCCTTTATCACTACAGCTAGAACGAAATTAGATAAGGAGTAATAAGCAAAAATGTGATGATAGAACAAGGCGTTTTTCGTTCAGACTCATCTCAAAGGACACTTCAAAAACCTCGTAATTGCTCCCCAATAAGTGAAAATCTTTGTCGACAAATGCGGAATGTTCTGCAATCTATATCAAACAGCAGATCAACCGTTTGTTTAAAAAGCCGGGAACAAGATGACGACCGAAGCATGATTTATGTAAGCCATACACGTAGCCTTTGCTCTAGTGAAAGTAATTGCTCATGTAGCAGTGCCTAGATAATTCAGTCATCGTTTATGTGCTTCACAATTACACGCTTCCGGCTATATTGCTTTGTCCTCGAATTGGCTTAACATTCATCCTCTTATGTCTTGATTTGCCAATTTTAAGTCCTAATATATTTTATCACGATATTTTTTTATTCCTCATACAAACGTTCTGTGTACATCTGTGCTATCAGCCGTATTGTCAACAATTCCTTTTCGATGCTGTAGCTAATGTAGCCTTTGTCTCTCATTCACTCAAACTTGAACGCGCTAGTACTTTACCTTTCGGACGTCTTCTGTGAGCCGCAACCTCTAACTTACCTACCCATATCTTCTACCTGACTCGGTGAAACTTGATGACAGTTATGTAAATAAATGACTTTAGTCAAAACCCGAAAACAATAATATGCGTTAATTAATGAATGAATGAATTAATTTTGATTACAGTGTCACAATTTAACGTACAAGCTGTTGGTAGACTCAACAATGCCATTGGGCCTCTTTGTTTCTACACTGCTATATGTCTGATTTATCAAGCATATACTTCTAGAGGCACTAATTATCGAAACTTTCGACAAAATAAAGGAAGTCCAGTACTGTTGATGGAAGGCCTTCAGACATCAAGCCAAACATGCATCAGTCATCTTTTTACATTTAGCGGATACAATTTGGGGATAGCGGAAAGTTGGAATTTAATCTCATTTTGATTGGAAAGTCTACTCTTTTATATCTATCCTCCACATGTATAACCCTCATCTGGTAAAGCCTTGTGAATTGTAGCTGTAGGCAGGGACTTAAGTCGTTGAAAAGACGATGAGAAAATAACGTGCAATGACTACTCTAATTTTTTCATCAGATTTTATATATTACTCTTGATTACTGCGTTTAGCTGCTGCTGCTGCTAAGCTGCCTTCTATTCTGACTTCCCCCCCCCCCCGTACACAGGTTACACATGTAAAAGTCAAGGTCAACGATGCTCCGGGGCCCACCATCTTGTTCAGAGCCAGTTCGTGAAGGATCATATATTCAGGACTAACTGGTATTATTTGATCTGGGTTAGCGGCGTTCCCCTTGGAGACACAGCTCCTATCAGACTAATCGAATTTAGCTTCTGCTCCACAGAGGTATAAGGATTCTGCAAGCTATAGTCTAGACACTCCAATATAGAGGTAGTTCTCTGGTCCAAACTTCAGACCAAGGCTCAGGGGTCAATCCCGGATTATTTCGGCAGCCTTTCGGACCAGATCACGCCATCATTGGTCATTTGACCCCGCTCGAACCAATCTAACAGCAACAATGAAGCCATAACAAGCTTTGGTTGAAGGCCGACAAATGACTATAACAAACAGAAATCCGGGACCTCTGATATCGCATCAGTATAAGATTCTGTAATTTAATCGAATAGAAGGTCTGATATCAGTGTTGCAGCTTCCACAAAACACACATGACGTTAGTGAGACAATCGTGACAGCCAGAGGGGTGCCAGGGAAATTATGTTTGCGTTATGCGGACGCAAGCGCCATGAAGACCAGGACGGAAAATTTAATATATTTATTTATTTACTTATTTTATTTGTGTCTTACTCCGTACTCAAGAATTTTTCACTTTTTCGATGACGACCAGCATTATGGTGGGAGGAAATCGTGCAGATCCATGGGAAACCCACGACCATCCGCAGGTTACTAACGGACCTTCCCACGTACGACCAGACAGTAAGCCAGCGAGAGCTAGGGTTGAACTCCCAGCGATCGTTGTCGCTGCATTAGCGCGCCAACCGCGCACCGGTCGCGGAGGCCCCGGGAAAATTTTACGCCGTCTTGGAAATCACATTCATGTTACGCTATGCGAGCATTTCCGTAGACTTGCATAGGTCTTTTATTGCTGTCATGTGAAGCCACGAGCGCTTGACAATACGAATCCGCGAAATGAAGAAGACGGAGAAATAAGGAAGACACACAACATCCATGGACAAGAGCCATGGGGACTTCAGACGAAGCCAGATTGTATAACGTTGGATAAGCAAGATCTTGTGCTTCTTAATCAGTAGCAATCTAAAACCCTTTTACTCTTCCCGAACGCTACTTAAACGTTAAGTACCGATCCGTTCTCAACTCTGGAAAACGTCGTCTGTCGTTTCTTCCCCTATCCATTCACGTCAACTTCCTATGACGCGTTTAAAAGCAATATAATAGAGACCATCTTCGGTTTCCAGCAAACGCTTTGAAAGGGCTGGATCTTCAAGAACCAGCAACCTTTGATGAACGCGCCAAGGATCATTTGTGGATGAATATAGTTAATGAATTATGAAATTGTGAGTCTCTGTCAAGTTTTTGTAACCATCATGGAACTAATTGTGGTGACCGGCCAGGGACAACATTAACAAGGTTAAGTGACAGAGGCTCGTTATTACACAGAAAAAATACAAGAACGCATACACGTGCGTGAGGTCAGTAAATTGTGATTGACTGTCATGCGCTCAGACGAGTTCCTGTTCTCCACGTAAACAAGCTCACTTGCGAAAATCAATTAACCAGCCAGAATTCACTTAGGTCATTGTATAAAACAGGCGAATTCCTTTGGCGTTTTGTGTTTTTGAAGCAGGCCGCCCCCTAGATGCTAAGTGACCCAAGAGAGATGACATTAAGCGAAATTATGACTAGTGTCTCATGCTTTTTCATACCAATGATCCACTAGATGGAAATTATATATATATACTTTCAGCTTTGATACAAGATTTGTCACTAAACACAGGTAATCTCACGTGGGTACATATCAAATGTCACGGGACCGAACTTGTGTCACATATGAGCGACTCCATCAGTTGAAAATGGCTATTACGCAACGACGTGCTATACGGTGGTTAATATGATCCTGTCGCCAATAATTTGACAAAGTAAGTGAAATGCCGTGTTTTTCTGTGGTCATGGCAGATGAAAGGCTCGGCACGGACAGTCATCTGGTCTCCTGGTTATTGCATATGCATATAGCGAATGCTTCCCGTGGGAAGAATGTTTCAACTCATGACATGTTGTCTGGTTCGATACATAGATGAACGAAGTCATGGAGAATTAAGGAAAGTCCACTGGGAATCATGGGGAAGCATATTATAATTAGTATGCATTCCAACCCATTCCACGCCCCATTAAGGTACTACTGCAGGCGACGGGTCACATGGGACCACTATACAGTTTGTCACGATGCATGCACTATTTCGTCAGGCGAAGTCACGGCCGTCAACACAGGGCTTAATGTTCGTTATAGTAAAACGCACGTGGTTAGTGAGTAGTAAACCGACTCGACCTCAGCCACCTATATCGTGGTAAACAGACAGCGCAGGCCCGATCGGGACTCAATCGATACGTCTATTTATACGCCAGCAATAAAGAGCTTCGCCAGGAGACCGGTCCAGGTTTGGTGTAAGGATATGGCGCACTTACTTCCTGCAAATAACTAGATAGCTGTTACGTCTGTGGCGTGGGAATATGACTGTAGGCGATGTTCGGTACACACGATGACATAGACCGACGTGGTACTATATATTGCACTATATAGGGCGCATACGTATACCCAGGGAAGCGTGTCACGCAGTTTATGCATTCCTCGACAGTTCGCCGGGTCAGTTAGCAGACCTGATGAAGATCTTAAACAACATGACTTCCAAATTAACTGCGGATGATGTATTCACTCCATGAATAATTCTACATCCGTTTAAAGCTGCAGCAATTTGATGCACTGGCTGTGAGATGGGTGCACAAGATTATTAGCTCACCGCAAATGTGGCGATGCTAATATCGTAGATAATATCCGTACGGCGAATGATTTACAATTAGACAATGAGACACAGGGTAAACAAATACACTTGAAATCGACATTATGTAATCTTAGCTACTCATAATTATATTCGGGTCTTTCGGGCACTGTGTGTTACGTATGAGCTTAAGCCACGCTTAACATGCCGACATTGCTACCATCATAAACGACGCACTTGGTACTCGAATTGCAGAGCGACTTCGCAACCAATAAGAAAAGTGTGTATTACGCCGTCCGATAAAGCTAACTAATTGACCAATAAACTAATCACTGACTGGGTAAGACTGCAGCATTAACAGCGAATTCAGTTGAACAGTTCTGTACAAATGAGGCCATCAATATTGTTTGGCTTCAATACAGACCGTCATTACTGCTTTACCGTGACCATTAACTCTGTTCAAACGAACACATGTTCCATGCTTACGCCTTGTGAAGGATTTACGTTTCTAGTTAACACGTTTTCCTGATTACTGTACTTCCCGTTATCACAGTTTTAAACACTTTGCAATGTTGTTGGATAGTGGACAATTGGAATGCTCAATAGAAATTGTGTGTTTAGCCCTCTTTTTTTGAAACGATTGTAAACCGTTCACGTGTAAAATTGTGAAGAAATATAGCTTGGCTTAACATTTTTGGTCAATTCATTTTTGTTAGGATTATATTAAAGATGACGTTCACAAAGGAAATCAGAAGGGCAACTGTTTGTTAACTTTTTGTCGAGATAACGAGCCTGTGTCACTTAATTCCACGGCAGGCAAAACGTTTATCTGCCACCGTTGTTTTTAACGCTGGTTCTAATAAATTAATTCTTTCGGCATGGAGTTCACAAATCTAACCCTCGACATATATTTCAAATTAATCCGCAGCAATTAAGCCATGTACAGTTCTTGTCCAAACTGGCCTTAGAAACTGTTGCTAACAAGAAGACAGGCCGGGGTCTGGGATCAGAACAAAGAGCACTGTGTGATTTATTGTCTGTCTCATACCATTACTCACTTTTAAGGTCATGGAAATGCGACATGCAGTATGCTTCGAAAGCTTTTGTTGCATCTGTTAGGTATGAACAAGCCTGTGCCTTGAGGTATTCTTGAGTGAGTGAGGAAGAAAGGTGTTCTGTATATGCATAAAGCAATAAGATACAGGCACGAAATAATGGTGGGTGTGATTTATTGTCAGGTTCATAGCATTACACCCTCGTTAAGGTAATGCCACACTCGGGTCGTCCTTGCTAGTCTACGAGCCTCAGGAAGATGGTAAACCCTCCATACCGGACGTTCTTGTCAAACACGATGTCCTGTACACTGTTTATAATCACGTCACTGTTTAACTTGCCCTTTCTCCAACAGCTTACTCTTAAGATGATGGAAATGCGACATGCAGAATGCTTTGAAAGCTTTTGTTGCATCCGCTAGGTATGAACAAGTCTGTGCCTTGAGATATTCGTGAGTGAATGAGAAAGGAATGTGTTCTGTACATACATAATGCTGTAAGATTTACCCATGCAGAAAATGGTGAGGTTGGAGAGACATTGGCTAGAAGCGTGTTGAAGTATTGCCAGGTAATTGTGCAATTAAGGAAAACTATGACAAACATTGGCTCGAGAAAAGTCATTTACTTAGTGTTAGAATTAAAGAGAGCAAAATAATATCCAGTAAGCAAGTCCCCAACCACCCCACAACAGGCTGTTTCTGTGGCGAAAGGACGCTGTGCCTGCATCCCAGTTGATTTATTTTGAGAAAACTGTGGTCAACCTTTGATGATATTTGGGTATATGTAGGCCAGGCAGCTAGTTATTTAACATAATGTATCATTTGGGCCGACAAAAAGTAGGGAATGCAGTTCTAGGTGGATGTTCTGTGTGAAATTACTACATAAACAGTAAGATTTTTGTAGCATTTTTATACTTAAACCGTTAAATGTTTCACCTTAGTTTAATAATTCGAAGCAGTATGGTTCGTCTACAAAAAAAGTTTCGTAGGCAAACCCTATCAGTCGTTTTTATCATTGAACAAATGCCAAGAAAACTCTTTGGCTCTCCTTAGAACACATTTTCCTACAGGCGCAGGTAAACCGAGATTAAATGTTGTCAGTTGGGAATTTCGACTTTCGATCCGCCACGTGGCTTTATTTGCCATTTGAACAATTCGTATTCTATATGCTATGACCAATGTCCCAATCCATTTTAAAGTGTAAGACATCTCATGTCGAAAGTTAAATTTATCAAAAAGGTTGGACAATATCATGTGTATTTCGGTAAAGTCTTTTTTCTACAAGCTACCACGACAGTGGAAATAGACATTTAACCGTGCTCGGCTAACATGTAACGCAGCCATTCTGCGTGAGCTGCGGCGTAATTGTTCCAAGTGCGGAACACTCTTGTCACCTGAAACTGTAGTTAGCTGTTAGGGTCGTGGTTGAAACTTAAGTATATATCTAAATTCATAACCTGAATAATCAAGAAACTTACTCCCTCCACAACACCATGGTGTGGAAATATTTGGCAGTGTTGTTAACACGTGCACTTGTTATCATTAAAATATATAACATTAAAACAGTGTCCTGTCCCTAAGTTATTACATGTTACATTGACGGTCAACTCGGAAAATTTACGCCACAGCTTATAAACAGCTGATATCTCCTAGCTATCTGATTGGTCAGTCTCTCATAAGCTTATAAGCATGGGCGCCTTCAGATCCCTTGTTGGCAGCATAATACTCCACACTTCAAACGAAGATAACAAATAGGTTTTTGCATTCAGGAGAGAATTTTGTAATCTTTTTAATGAATATAGTCGCAGTCATGAGCTGCCTTTTTACATTAATGAAACACGATTAGCCGTGCACAACCAAACGGATAATAACTTACAAATAACGCTGACAAGAAACATGCGACACGCCAGGCTTGAATGATTTTTATGATTTGTACATATTGTAGTTATCTTTCTTGTTGGACGACTCAATCATCTGTACTTTCATGCTGATCTCTGGCAAGGAGGGCAAAAAGTTGCGGATGCCATTATGGCTAGGCCATGAAGTGGGATGCCTGTGCGCGAGACACTTTGACAGCGGTTACATGCGTCTAGAATGAAGACCGTTCAATAGTCTGGCAAATCACTAGATTAGTTTGGTTCAGTAGACAAATACCAATTTACACTACCCTGATGTAGCTCAATTGGTCTTGGTTTACTGTCACTGGCGATGAATCGCGACGTTGTCATCCTGTCTGGCGTGAGCCAGAAATCATTACACAGGACTATCCGAGTGCCGGTGCTCGGCGAGCCTCTGATAACACGACCACTGCCAGTAAATCCAATTCAGCAACATTTAACTCATCGGATAGTGCTATACGAGCGCTAGAACGGACCCGGTATTAAATAAATCGCTGTCTGATACAGTCTGCGAGAAGCGCCTTCCGGAGCGTATAAAAGCCGGGTCTTAATATATGTGACCAGTGGCGGCCATTCTGCGACTTTTCTGGGTAAATATCGCCCGTCAAATAGTTGTATGGGTTCAGAGACTCAGACGGAATGATAATGTACCAGAGAAACGATTAAGGCTGCAAGAGTCTGGCTAGAGGTGTATTATTACGCACGTCATCAGACAGTTTTGTGGTGACAGTGGCTGTCTGAGAAAAAGGGAACTCTCAGGGACAAAGGTGTCTCGGGTGTCGCGGCTCAAGCTAAGCCATGTTGGATACCAGACGAAGAGAACAGACATAAATATGTTGAGATTTCTTATATAAGCAGTAACTTCAATCAATGTGCAACAGAGATACATATTTGATTCACGACTTATGAACCACATGTATAACATGCATGGTACACGAGCTGGATACTACATGGTTTGATTCATTCGCGCGGTGGGCGCGGCTCGTGACCGTGGTATAAAAGGCGCTCGCCTTTCAGTCGCATGGACACACGAGGTACGGTTTCATTCTTGGCCTTGGACAAGGAACTCGTACATTTTCCCGCTCAATGGCTGTTCGTGGGACCCCCATCGGAGGCCATCACTAATGTGGCGTGCATACAGGTGTATCTGCACGTCACATGAGAGGAAATCTCGTCACTGATGTGCCAAACGTGGATGGTTTATGCCGGGCGCTACGGTTTTCTCCAACCATAAAAATGATCGCCATCGTATAGGCCTAAGTGATACAACAGTCAAATAAATAAACAAATAAATAATTAATTGCTGAAAACATTGCAAACTGCTGACTTTGCGTGAATCCGTCCTGCATTTTGTTACTTTTTTATACTTTCTTAGTTCTTTGGTGGCTTACCTTGAATGCTGTGTTTGTAAGCACGAGCCGCTAACTTATTGGATCTGAGTCCCAGTTTGCAAGAAACACAATGCTTTTCCTATACTAATGCCAAAATACAAGCCGCCACCCTTTCCAGTGTTAACGCGAGTATGTATGTATAATCATTCTATCCAATATTAAAAGCAGACATGCAAAAAGTTATACGTTATTAATCTGAACATAAATAAATATATCCTATTCAACATTAAGGACATACATGAACCACTATATTCTATCAGATACTGTTAGATATTGAAAGAATACTAAAACTGTACGTAATACTAATAGTCCATTATGCATTAAGATATTCATGTATACGTGCTGACGAAAGTTCGCGACAAAGGAATAATGCGAATGCAGCCCGACGTATCTCTGTTCTTGAATGACAGCTTTCTTAAGACTGTTTTGCTAAATAAAGTTACGTCATTTTGAATTTAATGCGTCATTTTGTTATAGAGGTATGTGACCGTTGTAATTGTTCCTCTGGGATATACCAGGTGAGATTTAGCAGGTGTATGGATCTACAGAGATGGTTCATAATCTGTACACAGATGATGACGATTCTTGCATTATCTAGTCGATCGGATAAAGCATCGACATCTTTAATTCAGTACAGAGTACAAATACTGGTGCCCGCAGAATCGTCAACGACGGAAAGATTGGATGTCCCGCGTTAAACAATTCTAATGGGCCGACAAATTTAGATATCATAGAAGGCTATAAATATTAAATGAAGTTTTCTGCATGCTGTATTCCTTGCTCCGAATACTGCGTCATTTGCGCATGTCTGATAGTGGCAGACGGCTTCTACGAGGCCTTGGCTGGGACGGCAAGCAGCTGCAGTTAGAGGCTATTGCATAATGAATAAACCACAGAAGACATTACGTCAATATAGCCAGACATAGAGGCCGACCATTGGTCAAACTTGCTCCAGTAGATACCTCTGAAACAGATGGGTTGTTGCCAGTTACGCCAGATGTTGGTAGAAACACACAAATTTTGGTTTATTATTTTGTTATTTTTTATTTTTATTTAGTGGTTTATTTATTTATTGGTTGGTTTATTTGATTCCTCTTCAACGCCCATCGAATTTTTCTGTTATACAACGTTAATCCCCTTTAAATTCTATAATAGTCCCTGAAAAATCTCTTGACATAAAACCTGCACGGTCAAAGTTCACAAGAGCTGGACTTGAGCTGGCGACGGTATATATACCTTAGTTGTTATATTCCCGGGTTAAACTTCATTTAAAAATCATGTCACATATTCCGTTAAGTTTCAGTTGAACTAAGTGCACCCAAGTGCAAAAACAAAGAAACACTTTTTCCCAAGAAACCATAATCAGAGGAACATTTTGCACTGCTCTCAATAATTAATCGTGTTGAATCTATCAATCATTTAACTTGGTCACTTCTTTCAGTAAGAAGGTTCTGGAAGACTCGTTCTCTCTAATTCCTTCCAGTGTTAATTGTAAACATGAACTTTGCCTTTCGTGTTGAACAGTTCAAATACAACAGACGTCATATGAACGACATCAGTTATATGTTCCTATATGAATAATACATTCGTCAAAAAAATATTGGAGCCAGGTTGGAAATATTTATAATCAGGGTTGCCAAGTTTTCCAAATGCCGCTGGCGTAAGTGGGAAATATGTCGCAATGTTTTTGAATATGTAGAACAAGATTTAAACAATTTTTAAAATCTGAAATTTTGTATTAACGTTTATCCTCTATTCATTGTGAGAAACGCCTCAAAGACTCTTCGTGATTCACTTAATCGTGGGTGTGGTGGGCGGAATATCTGGCTTCTATGTAGCCCGGGACACTGACCTATAAGATAACTCAGAAAATTTAATTTGCGGATTTCGGTCAGTCACGTAATTTGTAGGCTGAGAGATAGCACTGCCTTGATGCCTGTTGGGGTTAGGGTGTGGGGAAGTAATAGAGGGATGGGAAGAAATCGTGACTTGTCTAGGAACCCAGATCAACCAGTGATCTCATCTTATTTACAGGAAATAGGCTCGTGTTATGCAAAGGAAATGATTAAATCGTCTGCTAAGGTTACCGTTGAGCATGAGACACTGCTCCATCGGGCAAAATGAGTCAGTGAAATCAGAAGTACATGCATGGGTGTATTTCTGAGTTGTAAGCACACGCCCAATTATATATTCGACTACATCATTCAAATAGAAATATACCCATAAGTATTTTCCCATGCATCACTGACAACCATTAACAATTAAATAATACCTACAACTACATTTAGTTTATCCAACTTTTATACAAGTGCATACGTTCAGGTTACATTTCGGTGCTTAGGTTGGACAAGAAACGTTCATCTTACATTCCCAGTCGTTATAAATTCGTGGTATTATATTGTAAAGTTTCGAGGGCCTCTGTGGCTCGGTCGGTTAGCGCAGCGCAATGACCTAGTAGCCTTCCATCAAGTCTAGCTCATGCTGGCTTCCTCTCCGGTCGCACGTGGGACGGTCAGCCAGCAACCTGCGGATGGTAGTGGGTTTCCCCCGGGCTTTGCCCAGTTTCCTTCCACCATAATGCTGGCCGCCGTCGTATAAGTGAAGTATTCTTAAGTACGGCGTAAAACCCCAATCAAATAAATAAATATTGTAAAGTTTCCTCCCACTAATGCGGTCGCTGTGAGTTCAAGTCCAGCTCATGCAGGCTTCCTCTCCAGCATGATCCCTAACTTCCTGTCTGTATATACACAATAACCTCCACCTATTTGGGCACTCCGCCAAACTGTATTTGAAGGCAGCTTTCTAGCTATACCAGGAACTTTACAGAGGCACCCGAAAAAGACTCATTTAGAGAGAACCAAAGTTAAATGAACTTTTTTTTATTTTATCACTTGTTACTAACTCAAATTGAGCCTATAAATCGCTGAAAAGGTTTTGAAGTCCATTCAATATTTGTTTTTATGTTAATATTATTCATGACTGACATTCGGCTTATGTTGTTACAGTACACAGGGACCGTTATTTATGTTATCCAGGTATAAATGTGGTAAAGAAGTTATTTTTAAAAAATGGAACTACTATAACCCGGACTAGGTTATACAAAGACTGCATAGTGTGACTAACTTGGTTCAAGATTGAAGACGTTATATATATATATAGCATGTCTTGGAAGACTGGCCGACTGTACAACGTGTAAGCTATCACTGGCATGTCTGGGGGAAAGAGATAGGGATACTATTAATAGCTCAGTAATGTCTATTTCCAGAAGTGTTACATCTGATACTTTGCTTTTAAAAAGCCTGAACCCACGTTGTATGGGCGGGACAAATTTTGAGCACATCACACACCATCACATGTCAGCTTCCTGACTAAACACTTATAAACTACTTATAGTCGTGTACGTCGCGCCCGAAGATAGCTCTATAGTATATTAATATATTTACAATTCAAACCGCCTGTGTAATATCCAAAGTAATCTATTTCAATGCTTATATGCATGAGGGTGAAAAAAGTGACAGCTTCAGTCAAGTTAATTAATATTTTCCAATTAAAAATAGCATCGCAATGCAATTAACGTGGGAACACCTGCGGATTATGTGTTATCGGCACGTGCTACTTATCTTTGTTCTGCTGCCAAAATTAATTTATATTTTTGCCAAATTAATTATTTCGACACTAACGTGCAGTCGTATTCTTTTACCCTTTTGGTCGATCCGCCAGTGCACGTGCTTGTGAGAGTTACCGGATCATCAAGTGTAGTCTGTGCACGCCGAGGAGAGATATTAAACTCAATGCTAATCAATTCAGGCTCTGGACGTATTCGAAACGAAAGTCGACAAAGTGGAAGATACCTTTCAAGTCATCTGAACAACAAACTTCTTATACCTTGTATCTATAAACCAGTGGATTAGAGCGTCTATAAAGAGACAATACACACGTTGTACCACATAGCAGCTATTCATTTAAAGACTTAATATTAGATTTATGCATGCTTTGATTTATACATGCCCAAATAGTTTTTTAATTTAAACAATTATGTAACTATGAAAAAAGTTGTGAGAGAAGGGTTTCTTACGTACGGCTGTTAATCACAAATACGAGTTTTGACAAGGTTACAAATCCGAATATCAAAGTACAGACATATAATCAAATAATCTTCTGTGCTAACGTAATTCCAATGCTTCGTTTGATGAATCATGTAGAAGCTTAGGTATGTCCTACCCTCCGTATATTAAAAACACATCTGCCTTCTCTGAACATAATCTGGCAGATCCACGCTAAAATGCCACTGTGTTTCCAGGCATATTTGCAGATACGACTTAATTACATGAAAAATAGGTTGTCGTCCTAGACAAAGAAGCCGACAGCACGCGCGACACAGAGCAGCTGCGCATGCAAATGGCGATCTAGCGAATTGGCGATGTGGTGAGATGTGACAATGCGAATGTCCACAAGGCTTGCAAGCACATCAACAGACATTTATGCACATAACAAAACACTCAGTTCCCGAGGGGATGGGTTGAGGGGGAGGGGGTGGGGCTTGTCCGTGATAAAGCTTATTACGTAACCAGCGAGGTGAACGCATCGACAAAAGGTGAAAATGAAGCAAGTAGCGATTGTAATGTTCGCTAAAATGCCCCAGCCTCTTCACACCCAGTCGGCCCGTTAAGAGTAGTGAGGAGTCTGGACTGAAGACATTGGTCACCCATCACAGCTGTGTGCTAAAGCCTGGGTGTGGACATACTCCATCCGTCAGGATAATTAGCTGTACAGCGGAAAGGTGGGAAAAGGGAGGCGTAAATCCAATCATCTTCGTCAGGACTGCTACCGTTATGACCATCTGAAGCATCAAAACCATCATCATACAGATTACTCTCTTCCTCATTATCATCTTCATTAACAGCAGCATCAATATCATTATCAACAGCAATAAGAGTTTCCACATCAGCAATAGCAACATTGTCTTCATCGTCCTGCCTATAATAAACATCCTCATTTATATGTGGGTCGTCACAAAATCATCGCCATTGTATGTACCCTAGATGATTTAAGATTTCGTCCACGGTGAAGTTGCTCATATTTCCTAATTCTGAGAGTTCTAATCATTTTGAAAGGTGTTTTCAGGTTTGTTTGGAAGGTGGGATGATATCCTATTGGAAAAACGTCAGTTTCAGGACTAAAAACAATAGTGTATGATATTCTTTTTGCCTCTAAAGATGCCCTTTCATGGACAGAAGTTTAGGCCCTCTACAGCATGTCACGCTCACAAACATACTGCCCTAAACTGGAATTCTTGAGATTTTTTGCAGATACCTCCAAAGAACAGAATATTCCTTCAGCGTTACAAGAAAACCAACAATACACTCTTAGTTGTAAAATTATCGGGCAAATTGGGTTCACGACGATTCGTGAAGAGGTGATTGCGCGTTCCCGTACATTAAGAAGGTTTTGTCCTCGTAACTTGAAACAGGACGGGTATGCACCTGCCACAAACGTCTCTCGAGTATTTATTCCGTTTCACGATAACCACAGCTACTTGCGGTGTCATTTATTCTTGTCCATTTCAGTCAAGTGAACAGCAAGTTGATGTTGCGACATTGAGTCGTGGTACAACCAGTTATACCAGCGTGTTGCGTGCGTATACTGTTTGATATTTCGTCGAGAAGATTAATATTTTCACGAGCCAGAAGGGCGGGTGGGAATATTGATCTTTGAGACGAAATATCAGGCAGTATACCCACGCAACACCCAGGTATAACGAAATTATCACCATGAAGAGCATTCCGGGCGACTTTTGTTGATATTTCTGCCAAACACGCTGCGTTTTAATGAAGGCTTTGCCACTGACTGAACGACCGAGATGCTACGACTCACACGATGACAACAGCACAGACTAACACCGAGACTCTGAGGGCGCAGAGCCAAAACTACTTGCTTTAAGTCGACTGGTAGATTTTTTATTTGATTTGCAACGGTTTGCAATTTAGCTATATCAAAATGATGCTACGAGAAACTTTTCTACATGCTGTTGTTAACTGCTGAATCATTAGAATTCTTTGGAAAATAGAAGCTTTGATAAGCGTTGGTATTCCTGGTTAGCGTTTTCTCTAAATTGTGATAAATATGTATTCTACCCCTCCCACGGAGTTACGGTAGGCTAAAATGAGAGTAATTACCATGGCAATGTCCTGTTGTTATGCTTTTGTTGTTGTTGTTGGATTTTTTTTTATCGGAGATTGGTCTTTTGTTTTCTTTTTTTGTTTGTTTGTTTGTTTGTTGTTTGATTTGTTTTGCTTTTTGTTGTTGGTTTTGTTTCTGTGTATACTATGGGGGCGTTATTTTATTTTTACGCTAAATATCCAGCTATTTAAAAGTATAAGTGGTTGTGTATTAGAATGTATATCTGTTGTGACTGACCTTACAAAAATAACGGATTTTCCAAACCATATTTTATTTACTACTAAACAGGGAAAAAGAGAAAAAACAATACTTAAATTCATCTAAATTACATATGGTAAATCACTCAACTGTCAATAAGAAAAATGACCATATAAAACCTAACAGTCGGAGTGCCAATAAAAAAAAAAACAAAAACAAAAAAACAAATGTCCAACTTGTAAATGAGATCCCCAACGCTCCAGCCCGGCCGACTTAAGACAACATATCGCAGCAACGACGCTCCAGGTAACTCGACTGGTCCATTTCCAGTTTCCCCTTTGAGGACCAGTCATACAGCTCTCGCCAGTGTCATCCAGAATGAAGATGTTCTCACGGATTTAGCTCTTATTTTTTAACCCAGTCACTCAGGTCTTTTAAACTTCTTGGTGATCAAGGTTAATATATGGGAAAAGTTTTGCAACAAATATAAGCGGTATAGCTCCAAAGACAACATAATTATACAATTCTCAACATACTCTTGGTGGCCACAGTGCTCTATTCACATCCTCACCTCCAACAGCGATAAGAATGTACTTGAAACATTTCACGAAACTTGTACTACACAATGCTACTAGTATTTACGCTCAGCAACAGATCTAACCCCAGAAATAATAAAAAGTTTAACACCTACTCTCGCTGGCAGCCATATCATTCCGCAAAACAACAACAACATAGAGGAAAGTAGCCCGTTTTCAAATCGCCCTCCTGTATCCAACATGGCTTGTTTACAAACGAATATTGCTTATTATTGTTCTGAAAAACATTGGTCTACAAGCTAACCAGTAATCATTAGCTATTGGCTACGCTCAGTGCATAAGTTTAACTTCGATAAAGATTATAAACATAGTGAGTGCGCCATGTGACACAAATGGCACGTGCTTGGAAATGGCGTTTAGTGCAGCTGTTTGAATTTTTATTTTTTCACGGAGTTAGTTATTGCTGTATGAATATGTTGGTAACACTGTATAGGCAGCAATACGAGAATTGTTACCAATACACTTGTATTGTTGCTAGAGCTAAGGACTGCGTAGCATCAAAAGGTAAGTTGTTCACCTGACAAATGTGTTCATGTGTTGCCGACACTTTTGATTAGTACTGCAAGATATTCTCGTAAGTCTACTGTATATGTACTTCCAAAATTCAAGTGGGCGAAAGTAAAAAGCAGGGTGCTGTCACATGGTAGAGTGACGTCAATTCATTGAAGAATGCCCTTTTCACAATGAACATCAGAAAAGTGGGTCAGCGGCTAACAAAGGCCCAACCCTAATCTTTACAACCCCCAAGGCCTGTCCTATGGCACAAGTTTCCAGAACTTCTACGATTCCCCTTAAGCACTCTAGTGGGCCACACAAACACATGTTTTCAGCAAATTTGGGTTATATAAACGCCGGCCGCACAACGGTACAAACTGGACAGACTATTCTGAGTTGAAAAGTGTCTCCGTTTATGTTAGGAGCCTCTCATGAAAGATTAGCATGCATGTTCAGGAGCTACGTAAAGCCTAGCTGCTAATACAGGCGCTATGTACAGCAACACGAAATCCAACTAATGTATAGGCAACCTCAACAAATATCCTTCCCTGACCCACAACTTTCGTGTTAAACGATACGTTTGCAGAGCCAAGGCCAATCTGATTGCTTACTACTATTTCCTAATTACAACATATTCACCAAAGGGTCCAATCATGACAGTGTCTTTTCCGGTTATGTATAGCAAGGCTTTAAGTAGGTGTTCATTGGTAACTATATGTACTCAACAACCTGTAAAAGTTATAAGCACCATCAACAACAATCGGCTCCGCACCACCACACTTTCCCTTAAATGAATAAATGTACTTTTAAGTTTCCCACGATTTCCTCTAATTTAACTTTTGGTCGTGGAAAAGGTAATTATTAAATTTTGCCGCGAGTATATAAATAGCTTTATGGAGACACACAGTCACTCCCACCGATTTCAGCACTTTAGTGGTACAAATGAGAGATAATAAATACCGACCCAGTTTACGGCGAGCTGTTGACACAAGTTATGCTGTGCCAACTGTAGGCTTCTGCTTTACAGGTATGCTAAAGCAGGTTTGTGTTTGTATTTCCCATGAAGATAAGGCTCGCACAGGCCTCGACATGTCTTACCATTTATCTTGCTCAACCGTTGTTTGTACAAGCAGCAACTCAAATACGTTTTACTTTCATGCGGGAGAAATGTTTATTCTAATCTGATTTTCAAATCATGAATTAAACAGCATGGTTTGACAAATGCGGGGTGTGTACATTTCACTGACCTGACGGTATTTTGATGGTGGGTTTTAGACTACACGTACGCATGCAATCTGTGTCAGTCATGAATGACGGGTACTGGGACAGTAAAAGTGAGAGTATGGCCGTAGATTTTTGCTGAAATATTATATGCTGGCAATTTGGGGTTTTATTTCCCAAGGTTGGAAGTTCAAATTAACGCTGTCCACAATAAACGATTTCAAGAGACTTGTGTTTAGTGTGCCTTTGCACCAGTGTAGAAAAAGCATGAACTCCCGTAACAAAACCATGTTCCACATGTTGTTATGGCTCCATTCAAATGGTTTTGGTTCAGCTTACAGGTTTAACATTTGCAATTGCTGCAGTTCGCTTTAACCAATACACTGAACAGAAGAGGGTAGATTGATATCAGTTGTGAACTTAGTAAATGGACAACTTGCTAATATGTGCATTATGATTATTCAGTGTTATTCAAGACAACTTAATTATCGCAAATCATTTTTTATACCAAGTATATTTTACATTTTAGCGTTCATTAGGTATGGTGGAGCAAAAGAACCAACATTCAAGTCAGGAAGGGCTCTATATCAACGGCAAAAGTTATACTTGCGACAACACTAAGCATGTGTAATCGCAATGCGTTTAACTCTCAAACCATTATCTTGAATGAAACGCTGAATTATTTATGGGCCTCAAATTGAAAATAGGTTTTTATTTTGTATTTAACAAAAATTCATATAAGCTCTATTTAATGCAGTGCCTGTATCGCATTTTCACTAGAGATAAGGTATATAGGTGCTTGTTACAGAGTGTTAACATGAAAAGAATGCAATGTTTAAAACGTGCTTCAGGCGTGTGAACAATAACTTGCGAAATTACCAAACTTGTGATCGATGAAACATCTGAACAGCCATGAACAACCCTCACGGATCGTCATTTACTGATTATTCAGCTGGTAGAGGGTTGACCCTAAACGCACCGAGCAAACCCTTCATTCTTTAATCAATGCACGACGTCTGCTTTTCCAAGAAACTACATGCATAAAAGGGCTGATTCCGTGAAAGATAATAGAGACTATGCTGGAGATCGGGTTAAGCCTCTGGCCAATCTCCCTCATCGAAACACTACAGAACACGTCCCCCAATGTGACATCAAAGACTTATACTGGGCTGAGAGTCAGGTCAGGTGGAACCGCTGACTGGGAGTCCAGCACATTCCGCGCGCTGATGGACGGCACCAGTTGATGACGTCAGCGATGCTAGCTCCGTGGTAATGCCTGCCAACTGATTTGACGCAGATGGCAGCTTTCGGCTGGGGAATAATCGGACGGTGTGCGCGAGGCTGGCCCGACCCGTTGTCTAGCCAGCCCACGGACATTGATTAAGGAGCCCAGGTTTGGGGCAGGCGTGTCTATCGAGCGCTCTGGGCATCTGCAGAATCGATATTGCGGCCTGCATGGCCTACTCCCGAGCGCACAAGGTCACGGCAGAGGGAAGCGTGCAAGAGTTTCGATCAGAATCCACATTCTCAAAACGTAATTAACAGCATCTTTTCCTCACCTTCTGATCAACTCGACTAGTTTTGCTCACGTGACTAGGGCAATTGATATCCAAAACAAGCCATCAATGGGGCTTGACCCGGAAATGATTCAATAAGGGACAATAGTGGTCTATGGAATTTAATTGGTGTGAAAAGGCAAGGAATTGCGAGACAGGACAATCGCTCCACATCAAGACTAAGAAGGAATTATTTGAGGCGGATGCCTTGTATAAATTCTGATAGCACAGAAATTGCCGGCCTGTCAGTTAGTGGAGTAGCTTCAATTGGTATAAGCTTAATAATGTCTTACGGTATTTATTTATCTTTTCATTCTTTTAATTAACGCCGCCTAGAGAATTCTGCACTTATACATCAGAGCTCATGTTTATGTATGCTGAAAATTGGAGTATCCGAAGTAATAAACTACCGTCTTTCGGCAGGTACCTCACAAACCTTTTGACTGAAACACGCGAATTAACCAAGAACAGGTGGATTTGAGGTACATTTGAGTAAGCTACATTTCTTGCAGACGTATTCAGAAGGTCAACACAATGCACCGTTCCGTACAATTACACTTGAGGTTACACATGCGCAATTTGAGCAATTGTGACCAAGATTTGCTGGATCAATGATTGGATAATACTGCCACACAGACAGTCTTGGCCGTTCATGCACTAAAAATTTCTGTACAATCATTTTTGCACGTAGTTAAAATATATTAGAATTTTGTCTGCTCTTGATAAAACTAAAAACTCTTTCCTTGGGTTATTAAGCTTCCAATCTCCCGCTGCCATGGAGGTTACCAAGGAGACAAAATGCTATTATATGACTTCCAGGAACAACAGCTCAAAAATTGGTGGTCATGCTACGTTGATTTTGTTACCTGTTGTAGAGAAAAGCCCAACCTGTGTGTAGTGGTATGGCACACCACCACGCGAAGGTTTGGGGATATATAATTTGTTGGTTGAAGTAATATTCCCATAAAGTGTCACCTCAAAGGAATGAATGAACAACAGACTACCCAGCCTTGTTCCGAAAAGGGATCTTCATTGACACTATGAAGATCGTGGACATTCGTTCTGTGAAATGTTGACCTTTCATCTTGCTAGGAACACTATAGTTTGCTCTCAGGGATATCCTTATATAAAAGCTTCCGAAAAAGACACACATACGTAGATATATACAAGATAAATCTGTTTTAGGTCAACTCAGCTAGGATAATTTTCAGCTAAAATAGCACAGTGAGGAAGTCAGAAGGATGGCAATGATAAAATAAGCAATGCAAGCTCATTCATCGATGACAACTGGTCACAAGTGAAGGATCATCTCAGCCTCTGATATCCCCACCAAAATGTGCCACTAATGCGTTACTTGGAAGAGTGTTTAACTTTGCAGGGCAACATTTGGTACCATTGAAAAACTATCTCAGTGTATCTGAAGAAAACGTGTTCAAAGATGGCTAGGCGTATTTTGTGATGGATTTAGTCCAAATAAACAAAGAGAATTTTCAGTTTTAAAATTTTATAGCACAAAGTATTGTCATCAAAGAAGTAATTTAAAAACACGTCTTGAGGTGAAAAAAGTTAGAATGATATTTCGGTCCTCTTTATGATTATGTTAAATGATTATCAGTTATAAAATTAGCTGGATAGGATCCACTACATAACATTTACACAGAACAGTTAAACAGATATCCAATTAATATCTGTCTGTGCAACCATAAGCACATTCATCAAGTTCGTAAGAAAGAAGTGTACCACGCATGCCATCATAATGCGGTTCGTGAAATAAGAACTGATTTTCATCGACATTTCACAATGATCAGGATGCGTGTGCTGCCACAAATGCTTTGTGGAAATTGTTACTTTCAGTTTGAATGAGAGTCATTTCTATTATTGTACAAAATGTTCAGTTCGCTGTCTCCCTAGGACAGTCCCTATATCGACGTGTATAAATACCCGGAGAAGATGCATTTGTTCCTTTTGCTGATGTTTGACGCCTAAATGTAATGAAGGCTTCGTGCATTAATTATGGCGCATTAAAAACTTAAATCTCGCATGGTACATGATGGTGTTGTTTGTTTTGACAACGGAGAATACAAAAGACGTTCGAAGAAAACCATATTTAGGGTTCATATCTCCAGATTCAAGACAAAGCTCATACACACTGAGTAAGGGCGAAGGGCGGAGGCGTGCAGACCCAGTAAGTCGTCAACTGTGCTTGATTGTGTCCATAGCTCCACGCGACAGCTCGCCGATGTTGTCTGCCAAAACAACAGCATGCCGGCCAAACCTATATGGCATTAAACCAAGACATTGCCTGGAAATTCTCCAGGTGTGATAATACCTAATGTCACTGTTTCAAATCACAATTACAGACCTGAGTAGGTTGCAAAGTGTTTGGGATAAAGGATATGGAAAAACTCCCTTGGAGGCCATTACTTTTGTAAATAATTGGGTCATTACAAAAGGAGGCTCTCGTGGGTAACTAAACATGAAATCTGTCAACATTGGCCCTTTGGCACGTTCTTTACTACTATAAAGGTTACCGCATGTCTGTACACAGATAGAATTAAAGGCGTTATAATAGATTATTGCTCGGGGCTGCTGCAAGTATGGCAGAAGCTGATTGAGATAAAAAAAAAATAAAAAATAAAAATACCAAGCATAAAATTATAAGAAACAGGGGTGGTTCATTGGGAAGAGTGCCTTGTGGGTATTACTGAGGGTAATTCTGCCCAGGTTTGATTGGGTGTTAACAGGCGGGCATGTTCAGTTGAACAATGCGTCTATGAGGACGTCTAGCTGGTCGGCTGGGGACACAGACAGCTGACTGGCCATTTACCAGCACCTTGCAGTCGGCGTTACATCATAGCCTAGCCAAAGACAGCACACGATCGATACCCACAGCACGATGAAACTCCACAAGAAGCGAGAGAGAAGGGAGGAAAAAAGGGAATTCGCCCGATGTTGGCTTTTGTGTCTGGGAACCATGGCAACCGCCACCTGACATCCATCGATGGCATGTGTTGACAAGCTTCTGTTGACTCCTTCCCGCTAGTAAGACGCCAGCATAGAACGTAATGGACACCAAGTGCCGATTCCAGGTCCTGGACATCGTTCGCATTCCTTCCCAATGTTACATAACGAAGAAAGAGATTGATCATCATGCCTGAATTAACAGCCTACAAATTCAGCTGCGTGTAATGCTTCAGTTTCGTATTAACAAGTTACTTCATTCATGGTTTGCATTACTATTCTATTCCAGCCCAGTCGTATCGTATATGTGTATATATATACCTCCACATTAAAAACTGCGTATTCCTTTTTCTTGAATGCCAGAAATATCTTTTATGTTTATCTTGTATAAAAGGGAAACTTTTACCCAAGAAATTGCACAATTGCCATGAAGCCTGGTGCATATTTTCCTTTAGCAGAAGACCAGACATGTTTTCTTCTTTATCAGTATGTTGGCGCGGCGTTTTGGTCTAACTCCTTATTACCACCATAGAAATGAGAGTCCAAGGCTTTCTGTATGGGGAGTGTATTTGGCTATAAAACCCTGGTAATCCTTTAACAGCATGGAAGACGCACGCGGGAAGCTGTAGACGCCAACGTCAACAGTAATAGCAGTATTCATCATGGTTTATTTAAATCGTGTCCTTATACTTAACGCCTAGGCCATCTGAAGCCCATGGTCGTGGTTTGATGGACAGGCCAAGTCTCTTGGCAGTCTACATTTGATCCAGTCCTGCTCACAAGGAAAGACACCTCATTGTCTCGCCAACTGACGGGCCATAACGCATTACATATTCCTTCTCGGCTTAGGTCGGGATTACGTGAAAGTAAAGTTGTCTGGGAAAAAGGAACTAAGATGCCGCCTATACATCGGACATCAGCCATCTTGTTGAAGGCATAGTGATTTGGCAGTATTTACTTCCAATACCTTTGTAAAATACAAGAAAACCACATAAGCAGCTTCACAGAAGCTCATTGATCTTGCAGGAAATGTCTTTTCGAAGCTTATGTTTTCCAGTTCGCTTCAATGAAGCTCCTTCCATGAACTTGCTCGCGCCTTCTAAATGGCCTCAATGAAACTAGCTCCCTTCGTGAGGAATATTCTTTTGGAGTGTATGCCTTCCAATTCACTTGAGTGAAACTCGTACATTTTCAGAAAAATGTTGTTTTGAAGCTTCTGTCTTCTGTCTTGCTTTAAACTGAATGAATTAACCTCTTTTTCTTTGCATGAAATGTTCTTTTAAAGCTTATGTCTTCTTTACTCCATATACATATGTTATCTCTAAAATTTTTCGACGTTGTTGATGGAACTGTGATGGAATTTGTGGCATGTACGAGTACTCGGTTTGTAGACCGTTGAAAACTTTTATTTATTTATTTATTTATTTATTTACTTATTTATTTATTTGATTAATGTTTACGTCGTACTCAAGAATATTTCACTTATACGATAGCGGCCAGCATTACGGTCGGAGGAAACCGGCGGACCTTCCCCACTACAGTCAACACAGTGTTCTGACTGGCAAACTAGTTGACTAACATATATGCAGTTTTATTCTTTAATTCACATAATTGTAACCTCCCAGATATCTCTAAGCATTAGTCATAGAAATACTTGTACAGAAAACATAGGCTAACGGGGTAAAATTAAGACAAATGTGGGTTATCATTCCACATTTAAATCAACGGCATTTTTATTGATGACGTCATTTTATCTTTGTACAGTGAGAACACAGGTATAGTTATCTCTTTGATCATCGATATCAGAAATAAGGAGGATGGTTAGTATGATAAAGCCGTGGGTTGAACGTAGTTTTGTGGGTACATATCAACATGGATATGTACTGGTCTGGGATGGCATAAACATAAAGATAACATGTGCCTCCGATAATAGCCTGGACAGGCTCACACTGGGCAATGCGACTATAGCAGTTTGAAACATATTATACAGCCTAGGTGGCTTGCTGTAGATACATACACGCCTTTACGTACACTTCGGTTCAACCATTCATAAACTTAATTTGAATCCCGTTATTATTTCACTAAATCGCACCGGATGCTCATTAACGTCAATTAGTGGATCGGCCTTTCAGCGTTTGCCGGAGTGGGCATGTACATAGTCAGCTAATGCCACAACAGTTTATTAGATCTAATTACCCTTAGGTATGTCATGATGATCTAGCTGATGCCTGCATCATTTTGTCGTCGCCGTGGCACCACTGACCTACTCCAGACGGTCACGTGACCCTGCCTAATCTCAGCCGAAATAAATGAATGGGTGCTAGCAATGGGTCACACACACACACGAAGAAAAAAGTGAAACATTTTATTACGATGCTTGATATTCCCGTTCCACAGGATGTGCTTTAAATAACTCCAGCAGGTCGGCGCATGATGGCAGCGTTTTGCTCGCGTGTACCCGCCCCGAGATTCTCCAGCGAGCGAGTTCATCGAAGCACATAGTACATGCGTGCATGTATAAATATATACGCATGGCGTGTGTATATGTCTAACATACACATGTTCTCGTGACAATGCGTCACTCGGATCGGCAACGATATCGCTTCATTCAACTCGCAGATGTTTTCTCTAGCTGGAAATACCCCCCCCCCCCAAAAAAAAACAAAAAAAAAACAGGGTGTGTGTAAAACAGATGCGGTTAAGACAACTGAGGTCATAGCCGTCAGGAAAAGTGTCCCATACTAACAAATAAGCATACACATCCCTATACCAACTCGCATGCGTCTGGGCTGACATGCATTGAAAGAGACAGATACTGGGTGTGGTATACGAAAGATCGAGGAAGAGGAGGTAAAAGGCGTACAATACGGTTGACATTTCCGGCTGATGAATAAATTAAATGTTCAAAAATATGCTAACAGCTGCATTGTTAACACAAAAGAACTGTGTGCAACCTGCGCATGCTTAAGTGTAATCCTTAAGGGTACCGACTCTATCTTCACTTGAGTCAAATTTGAGATGTTAACATTTAATTTTTTGGGACCAGGAATCTGAACATTTCAACGTTGTTTTTGTTACGACAAACATAACGAAATTTGAAATTCTGAGGCCATAACCTGGGTATGATGTTAAAATTTTAATTTCTGATTTAAGTAAAAAATCGATCGATATTATCATTCCAACACTTCCCTGCACGTGCACATCGAACTGGATCAGACTTATTTCCCTTCCTCAGTTGATGAAGCTGTGCATGTTTTGGGCATACGTGAATGCGTTTGATATATACTAAATCGGCGTACAGTGCGTGAGAAAACAGGTTTGGTTTTGTTGTTTATTTCCAGGTAAACGTTGTCTTTTCCTGTAAGGTCTGACATATTGAGTGAGTATATCATGTTCATATTACAAAGATTACTGTGTCAAAATGCTGTGACTTGTCGGTCGAAACAGCTGACAAAATGAGTTCTCCAGCTAATTATAAAGCCCCGACATTTTTAACCTGATGGGAATTATTCTTCTGCTCTAAAGAAAACAGACAAACACCATGTACGAGTTAAAGCATACTGATATATTGTGGTGATTCAGGCTGGATCCGGGTATCTGAGCTAAAAGCTGTAAAAATGTTGCTGTGGCGCCACAAAATGGCCGTTTGATTGTGCAAAGAACTAAGGCCAGATCAAAGTTACAGTTTGTTCTATGATTCCATCGACCGCACTGCATGCCTAAAGTGACAACCGCAGACTGATAATAAACATTGGACAAGATGGGGGAAATAAGGATGTTGTGATCGATAAAAAGAAGTTAATGATCAGAGATACAATCTTAATGTCCCATGCAGCACTGACAACACAGCAGTATCATTCTCCCAATAGAAACTTTGAAATTATAATTTCTTGTTATCAACAGAGAAAATTAAAGAGAACTGATTTCATCTAAACAACCCGTTTGTTGCATTGCCCTGTTTCACATAAGGGAAGATGAAGTTGAAACTGTGATTTATGTCATATACTTCTATATGCAGGTACAGTTCCGTGTGATATTTATGTAACGCTATACTTAAGAATTCTTCAGTTGTTCCGTGGGGAACAGTAAATTTATGGGTGAAGGAAGTAGGAGTGTCCTGGAGTAAACCGCTGGTCTTTGGTGAGCTCGACCGGGCTTTCCCAAGTCAGTAGAATGTCACATTATGGTGAAGGGCGAGCTTTATGTTCTCGCTCAAGACAGTAAAATTGGCAACCCAGGCGCTTAGGGTATATATTGGGAATATAAATGAAGTATTGGTCTGATGTCTTCGACTTGAACTTGCTCAGTGAAGCAGCACCAAAAAGCCATGTCGCCCTTGGAACTGTGACCTGCTTGTTACCTATTTTCTTAAATAGAATCCACTTTAAAAGCCAAAACCAAACAAACGCAACAAACGATGACGCATCAGAAGACGGTCAGCCGATCAGTCATCACCAGAAAGTTATATGTACCTATTATGCATATACGAGAGATAATACTGCTTTGAGCTAAAACTCAACATGGACTATTTTGTGAGACTTATAAAAGTGTATAGCTCGGTATACCATTGGTTCCTACATGTAGAGCTGTGATTGTGGATATTGCAATTCACCCAGAATTAAGAGGTATACTAAAAAGACAAGAAAATATACAACAGTATATATGACAATGTATTATACGTAGTCTTATATAGATGTATTTCCTGTACGGTAAATCGCATTTCAGTTGCATGCTTAGAGATTTTTTTTCACACATACATTGATGCGATGTTATCATTGCCCTTTTTTGTACCTATAACCACCATATACAGTTTTTCTAATGCTCGGAACTGCACTCCCGTAGATCCTCGGGAAGGTTCATAGACGTCACTGGTCTAGAATAACTCAAAATGCTGTGTTGCCATCACATTTATTAAACAAAGGATCACGTGAAAACAACACAAAGAACCAGCCATTGCTGTACTATGTCTTTTTTCCCGTTCATCCTCAGTAAAGTGATGCACCTTTAAACATTCCCTTATATATTGTTTGTGGGATACATAGGCATCGCATACACAATCCGCGTATACAATATCTAAAAATACTGGGTCTGCGCCCAACGCCGTCAATCAAATATTCTCGTTTTACATGAAGTCATTCATTGCACAGTGGCAAATATTAGGTGTAAACAGTGTAAGAAAACACCTCAGTTTGTATGAACACGCATGGCTGGCCTTTAGAAATTGGTATTGCATTATAAGGATTGCATTATAATACGGTCATAGTTTTGAAAAGGGCAACGCCAGGTCTGACACAATTCCGTTCGTTGTTGCCTGAAATGGAGGTCCTCGTGGCTGTCTATGCATGAAGCCTCGACAATTAATGAATGCCACTGCAGCGAATGCATACTAATGGCGGAAGATGCAACAGGCGTGTTCTAGCAGCAAGCATGTACACAAATTGCGGAGTGATTAGCTTCATATCCGGCAACAGTGTGGTAATCGCAGTATAATTTGTGTAGGACACCAAATGGTGGCGATGTAGTATTTCATTAAAACCACAGTCTCCCTCCTCATTTAAACGGGTAGCCACTTAGTATACAATCAAGTAGGGCTCATGTAAATGTCAAGGCACCTCTCTAAGGTAATGAATTGCATCGCAGTTACATTTTTTTTAGACGCCCCTTACACATGTGCTTGTGATCTTTCAATCTTTCCCCACGAGATGACAAGGTACATATTACGAGATAAATTTATTTCGAAAATATAAAGAAATTTGGATAGCTCCATAGACGCTTTACTTATATATTTCAAATAATTGCTTCATAAAACAGAATCACAGCTGAAATACAAATTGTGCGTGGCATACTAATATGGAATGTTAATGTACCTCTGGGATATATTGAAAAAAATTGTAAGCACGTCTGCAGCATACAAGCCAGCACATCATAACAGTCTGGAAATCTGAGGCAATGAATATGTGCTGTTACAATAGGGGCTCTCTGGACTGAAGCCAGCAACAGCTGTCTCGTGACTTGGCTTACACAAAACAGGTTGTCATACAGATCCCATGCAGACCTGTTCTGCAAGGTTAAGGATTGTTATCTCCTCCTGGTTTAGAACTCTTTTGCTTTTTATATACTTCGACCAGGAACATAGGCTACGGAAGCTCTTTCCGGGAAGACGTCCCGTTTGGTGCTCTTCCAAGAAGCAGTTTTGTTAAGATACGTGCGCGGAAACAAATCAGGAGATGGAAGGCCGAACAAACCTCACATTATTCAGAGGTTTTAAATCTGTCTTAGTTTGTTAAAACAAATTACCTGCGTTGCAAATATCTGATTTCTATAAAGCTTATCATGGCCCCCAGTGTTATCTTTACAAGTGCAATACGGTTTATAACACCATTAAACTTCCGCATTATACACATGTGTGCCGTGTTTACATTTAGCGTGCATGCATTTATCTGCCAATCTACATGACATCGTCGCTATTAAACAAGGAAACTATACATATATGTCTCTTCTAGGAAAAATCTGTTCTCCCCTTTCCTATGAAATACATAATCTAACATGCAGATATACGTGATTGCTTGTCACGTGATTGACATAATGTAAACATATACCCCTATCCATTTATCTGTTGCGCCTTCCTACATTTGCATACCCGAACAACACAACCTTAATTGTTTCAGTGAAGAGGAAGATAAAGGTAAATTTTGGAGAGTGAAAAAGCAATTAACTAAAAGGATACCAAGGACGCACCGTCCCTCCCCTCCCCACCTTCCCCATATAATGGTGTCCCCAGTGTGTACCGATAAGCCTCTTTTCTGAGAGTGACACTGGATCACATGACATCAGCTGATCGCCACTGACCCCCTCACTCCACACACGGGGTCATTACACGTGTGTCTATCTTTATTCAACTCTCATATCAGTTATGCTTACACACTGGGCTATGTGCTCAGCTGGTCATGGGGATCATTTAATGTACGTAAATTCTGAATCCAGAATATTTGTTCAGGTGTCAGTTTCAGCTTGGGAATTAATTCCTCCCCACACAAGATGCCCCCCCCCCCCAACACACAGTATCACAGAATTAATCAGGGTCTTTGGAATTGTCATTCAAGGATAGGTTTACATGGGTATGACAATGGCTTTTTTGCCCACATGTATATGTATTATTTCTTTATTCCTTATGCGATCAACAAGGCCTTTACATACGCCTAAACATGTATATCAAAGGCCCATGCGACGACTAAATGCAAGCACTATCCATATTATAGCGAGTATATTCAATATTAAAGTATATTAATATTGTATTATGCCATATAAATGCTAGTGAGGTTTATACATGGCTGTATGCATGTAGTGAGTCAACGAAAACCTGAATTCTCTTGTAATCCGGCCCAGGCCTACTTGTAGCTCATTCAAAAAGGTTCATTTGTCACCAAGCAAAGTAAGCCTATATAGTACGCCGCCATGGCGACCCACCGACCACCCTCAACTGGTATCCGTCCGTCCGCCGGCAATGTCAATATGACTACACGACGTGACCTACATTAAATGTTCTAGGACGCTATGGTGTCGGAGCACAATTAATCAAGCGAGCGACATGCATGGGCTGGCCCTCGGTGCGTCCCCCGAAAGTAGTCCGGTTGATGTGTAAGTCACGTGACCCAGCACGTCAATCATCCTATCCATTGACAGGTACATGTACTTGTTGTGAAGCGCATATGTAGGTGTCGCTGAAAGTTGTTTGCTTACCGATCTTGCATGGCGTCGCTTGGTCGTAACTTGTAATGCAGCGATTATTATTGTGACTTTAATAAGCAACTGGAGTTAAACTATTAAGTTAGACTATTAATAAAGTACGTATATACCGGGCGTGACGATCTTTTCTATGAAACATTGTACAGGCAGTTCTTGTAAATCGCTGTTGACTAGTTTCCTTAGTAAGGCCTGCATAAGTTATCATATAAAAGTTTAGTATTTCATTTACCGCTGTAAGCTTTTTTATAGAGTTTCTTTAAACCGCGCTAAAGAGAAGGCAATGTGAGGGTATAGGACTATCTAGTGACTTTGAAACGTTTCAACATTGGTTGCCACGATCTACTGGCTGTAACCACCATACAGACAGTACCAACACATCTAGCTGCGATGCGTGATCCAGTCATTTTCAACCGAGTTGAAAAAGTCTGACAAACCGCTGATGGGAGGATTGGCTATATGGGCCATATAGGCTAGCTACATGTACTGCTGATAATATTTTCCCTATCACAACATCGAACTGTTGGAATAGGAGAAGATTGGTGTACATGTTATCTGATTAAAACATTCAAAACTATTTATAGTCATCCTAACAATGACAACGGGTAGGTTTAAAGGCATTTAATTCTGTGATCTTTTCGAATTGTCATGTTGCCTGCATCGTTCACGCTGGCCAGGCCATGTGCGGGTATCATAGGGGGCGGGTCTGGCAGCGCCCTCTGGTGTACTATATTTGTGTTCGGCTCGGGACCCAGTGACCTCGACTCGCGGTAGATTGAGAACAGCTTTGTGACCTAAATTTATGTGTTTCTCGTGAGCTGTATTTTAGGCCGATGCATTTAGCTTATGTAAGCACTCCAAACAATATGAGTGTCAGCCTAGTAATTAACGCCATGAAATATAGTAGGTCTAATATACATGCAGTACCGGTATACATGGTTATTTCGAGATTGCGTATTTACATTTTCACCCTATTTTCTGTCAGTAAAATAAACGTAAAGGTTATCTGGGGGGAATCTCTGAGCGTTCAGAGGCCACCATTGGGCTTTTTTTTTTTTTTCCTTTTCCTTTTTTTTTTTTTTTTTTTTTTTTTTCTTCTTTTTTCTTAATGGTGGCCTATAGCATAAATTTGTTAACTCATGTGACTTACTGTAGAGGTTAGGTTTCTGTTATCCTTCTCACTCTGTATCACTCTATCTGCGAACAACGGGCATCTATAGGACTGCGTGTAGATGGGCCCACGGCTCGGTCCATCTTCAGAGGTTTGGCCAGATAAGCTGTGATTTGTCAATACATGAAGGCATGAGGACAAAGTCAGTGTTCAGTTATGGATGTTTATAACTTTGTTCGCATGCATGTGGGAAAGTAACATGACCTTCTTTACTATCTAGAGACATAGATGTAAGCACAAGTACTTCACACGTAGTGAAATATACTACACGCTGGTGAGCGGACCACGTGGCTGCCAGCTTACAACGTGGGCATGGCTTGGCTGTGAAGACATATGCGTCGCAATCCTGTTATCCTGATTTATAACATGTCAAGGCAACCTAATCATCGATTATTATTTAGTCATGGGTCAGAATTCAGCTGAAACAGTAAGTTGTCAACAAATGTTGCGTTACACAAATGTACTTTACATAATGGGATCGATTGTTAGCTTAGGCCGGTTAGCTCAGTCGGCAGAGCGTCGTGCTAATAACGCGAATGTCATGGGTTCGAGCCCCATATCGGCCAGTGCATTTTTTTTTATTTTCGTTCTTGATACAAACTTTAAAACCATGTCATTTTAGACACGGATCCCTGGAATAAATAGTACCAAGTACTAATAATGATATTGATCAATGGAAATCAGCAAAAAGTTTATTTATCACGACAATTAAAGGAAATAACGTCATTTTACAAACCCCATTTTGTGGCTTACAACATTTTCAAACAGTTATGTAGTTTAACTTTCAACTATCATTGCTATGTATAGTAGTGATTTTATTCGAAACCACAGCTACCCATTACCAAAACAACCTAAAATACCATTCAGTAAAGCAATATGTAAGAAATAATAGTATCAATATTAAATAGGTCTGGCTGGTAACAAAGCCGAATGAACCATAACATGAAGAAAAGCAACAAGTAATGGTCATGTAATATGTGTCTTAAATTCAGTACAATTATTACTAAAAGATATTTGGCTTATTTGATTCATATAATCTAGACTTATATACTCTAAAATCTATGCGGTTGAATAATTGTACAACTATTGTAAATAACAGTAGTTGTTTTTGTTGTTGTTGTTTTCTGAGTAATGGTAGAACAGGCTTTGTTACCACAGGAATATCCCGTTGCATCAACAACGTCATTCTGTAACAGTAATACAGGGCATTCTTCAACCATTCAGAAAACACAGTGCTCTGTCAATTTAATAGATTATTATTAATAATATTTTATTATTATTTCGAATGTACCATGCTATAAAACTGGTGGTGCGCCCAAGATACATCAAAGCGATACGATTTTCCCCAGGATAGCACTTTCATGGTGTGTCAATGTGATAGAAAACGTACTGCACATGTACACTCACTCACTCACACACACACACACACACACACAAATGCGAACAGTAGCCCACACGTTTTCCGCCTTTATCGGAAAAAGTAATGTAATATATTTCACGCCTTTGTTTTAAAGACTCTAGCACAGGAGACAATGTGTCGATCTGATGTGCTCTAATAAGTAAGCAAAGGACAAATCAAGCCGACATATCGCCTCCTGTACTCGTGTATATATGTTCACCATACACGGTGTGTTTTTTTAGTATACACGCAGTATTTCTCTGTGGAATACGGTGAATCCAAGTTCCGGAATAAATGACCGGTGTTTACTGTGATAACAGTTATTACACTAATTTCGCATCCTCCACACACCATGGCATTGTGTCATGTAAGTAGGTAAGCAAGACGTCCCCGTCACTTGTCCCCCCCGGGGGGGGGGGGTAAGAGAGCGAGGTGGTCTTGTATTGCCGACAGACGGTCTAATCATGGTGATAAAGAGATTGGGATATTATACATGCTCCTTCAGTGTGGATTGAAAATGGTTTGTTGTCTATTATATAGATATTATGGCAACAAAATTTCATTGTGGACGCCGCAACCACAACCACAACCACAACGAGGCGCTCGCGGTGAAATGGTTTCCTCTATGACGTGCGCGGTTTGCTCATCGTGACGTGGCGCTGTATAGTCAATTTAATTCGCCAATGAATCTATCAATCATACAATTTTGAGTTTAATACCAAAACCGATTTTAAAGCCTTGTCAAAATAGCCAGTCATTTTTACAATCGTATGTATATCAGTGATCACAGTGATAAATCGATGATTATAATAAAACCGAAGATCTAAAACTGTAATACTTATAATATTTTGAATCAGCTCTTTATAGGCAAAACAGTTTATGATTCGATACAATGCGCAAAAAGCAAAGCGTTAACGAAGACAGTCAAACAGTGCCAAAAAAAAAAAAAAAAAAAACACCAATGGTTACATTTGAAGTTCATAACAAGTATTACTGATAATCTTCTTACCCCACTCCCCACCCACCCCACTCAGTGTTGGTACGAATTTTCGTGACTCGTACATGTAGAATCATTTGATTGACTGAAGACCCTCTGGTTGAAGTCCACTGTCTTCCACCAATATATATGACCCAGTCTGCAAGTCTGTGTGTCACACGTGAGAAAATTCGATAGTAAATTGCCAAAGGCCTATGGCTCACTCACTCGGGCACTCCCGTTTTCACGACCCATAAAACCGGCCTCCATGCAGCCTGACTATACAACATTGAACATTAATCAATCTTTCTATTAAAATAAATGTACCTATGTATAGGGATACACTGTTCATTGTATGGTGTCCCGCTTACCGTGTGCTGGCTGTTCAGGTTCAGGAGGCATTTAGGGTGTTTACTTGCTTTGAACATAGTCGATGCTGGAAAGCTTATTATTTTAATATACTGTGTATATATACATATGTGTTAAGTTCTCAGGAGAATGATTTCGTAAGCAGCTGTTGACGTTATGAGTATGTACCGAGGATGCGGAATTGGGCCAGCTGGATATTAAATGCATTAAACGATGGTTGTTCGGACCTATACAGAGAGAGAGACGTTAATTGAAAAATGGTAAATCTCAAAAGACAAAGCATACCGTACTTGTATGTATAATATGCACTTAAAATTGGAGGCACAATCATAGTATTATACAACTACCTACATTAAGCAGAAAAACACAGACGTAAAGAACAAATGGATGGTACATAGCCGTAATTGAAGAAATGACTATACAGAGATTGGGCCAATTCCTATTTCCGTACATCGAAGCTTTTGTTGAGCGTTTAATCGTAAAATGAACGGAACGTTTGACTTTCTCTACATGATTGACAAGCCCACTTCTTGAAGATTCTTCGATTTGGGCGGGGAAAAAACAACGGTTATAGTAATGGATAAATATTGGTACAGTCGGAATCGTTGGAATGCCGGTGATTAATTTAATGGAAATTTTCCCTGGGAAACCCCAATACCTACAGGACCATTTCGTGCTCCAAACAATGAAAAACCGTTAGCCGGGCTAGAACCGTTATCATCCTATGTTCCTGTACAAATAGAGAGTCGCCCAACTGAACGCCAGGCTGCCTCCGGGCTTCTTGGATGTGGAGTTAAGTAAGGCAAATGGTACAGTTCCACTAAACATGATACACACAGACTAATGTTAAGGTATCTCCTTTAATGCTATTAATTATATTAATGACATTTTATCATTAAATATATGTATTTATCGCCCAGACGTATTATTTTTAAGTCGTATATGTATAAGAACCTGTCATTTTTATATGAACATAGTGACAGTCTAGACAGATAGTGTAGTGTGTAAATATATATATAAGTATATATATATATATATATATATATATATATATATTATGTATAGACACATAGAGTATGTATGATCAACCCTCAGATTTCATGTATTTATTTATCAGACTGGTATATAGTATAACGCCGTATTCAAGATTCTTAATACGTGCATAAGAGAGCTGTATATATTGTTGACAATGTTATTCTGACCGGTTGATACAGGGACCCAGGCTATATTGGTGTTGTATAGCGCCGCCCTGTCGAAAACCTGTACAGGATGTCCAGACGAAAGTTGTTGATTACAGAGATCGATAGTCACCTGACCAAACGCTAGGCGGACCAGGGACGTGTCTAGACAGTATGATATAATTCCGACCCCAGATCTGTGTTTCCTCTGACCGGCAGTCTAGAGAATCTGTGGTGAGGTGACTGATCCCGGCTCTGAGTTCCAGATGGAAGCTGTCTGCTCTTCAGAACTCGGAGTTATACGGGTCAGGGAAATGGTCGTGGTAAATTGTGAAGTATTATAGTTGTGAAAGCTTGATTTTTATTGAGTAACAGAATTTGTGAATATAATAGATCTTGAGTGATCTCTCCTCCCCTAACCCTCAAGGACACAGAAAACCATGGTGTATATAAATTCACAATCATTTAATTTGTCATTTATAAATAATCAGAGGGACTCCGTGGCTCAATCGGTTACCGCGCTAACGCAGCGCAATGACCGAAGCCTCTCACCAGTGCGGTTGCTGTGAGTTCAAGCCCAGCTCATGTTGGCTTCCTCTCTGGCCGTATGTGGAAAGGTCTGCCAGCAATCTGTGCATGGTCGTGGGTTTCCCCCGTGCTCTGCCCGGTTTCCTCCCACCATAATGCTGGCCGCCGTCGTATAAGTGAAATATTCTTGAGTACGGCGTAAAACACCAATCAAATAAATAAATAAATAAATAAGTATATAAATAATCAGGTTTGGGCATAGAAATAACAGAAACAGAATTACCCTAAGTTTACCGTATTTGTTCAGCCACGATTTAAAAATATTTAATAACAGATTTCCATGATTTTAAAAGCTAAATTGTCTTAAAATCTGCCCCACAAGTTGGCTTACATTGCAGGAAAAAATCTAGTCTTGATCAATTCTCTTCAAGCCGTCCATTCCTAGGTCGCCACTGGTGTGGTTTTCGGAAAACAGCCTTTTGAATCCAGACGTTATAAATCAAACAACTTAAATGGCATTGCCCATGGGCAATAAGAGTTGGCTTGAAGACAATAACACCGGCTTCCAACAGGCAGTTAAGGCCACGACGGCGTGTTATTCGCCAGCCAAGTGTCCCATATAACTTCCTGAACCGCTACAATACCGGAAGTAATGAGTTCAACACTCCACTTGTTAACTCATTATTTTTCTTTTTCATAGGGCCGTTTTAAAGGAAATGGTATAACACTGAATGAGATAAATGGCCTCCACCTTGCTTTTGCGCGTAGAATGTGGAATCAGCTGTAGGCGCATACATTTCAAGGAAATATACGCCATGGCTTTTTCAACAAATATATAATAACATTAAAAAATAAAATGTTCTCCTTCAGAGCTGCAATAATCTGTGATGATTATTACAGGAAAGCTGCATGGCGGAAAATGAATTCAAAAGCTATTCTTTGACGATTTACAATTCAATGAAACTTTCCGGAAAACAGTGCTCTTCCACACAGAGCAGGATTATCACAGAAAAGATGTCTCAAGTATTGACAATACGAGATTAACTGACATATTTCCCTGCTCTATATGCGTTTTACCGCAATGGAGCATGCTTAAATACAACGTATAATGTTCAAGTCATCTATAATTTTTCAGAAACGATTGCCTGTATAGAATGAAAAGGACATATTAACAAAGAAGTATACATCTGCTTGACAGAAGATCAGGTCCAAGTCTCATTTATTATTGAACGTGGTCAAACCACTATCACAACTGACATTATTGTTCTAAATGTGAAAAATTTGATCGAGGAAGTTACTGCTGGTTATATAAAAAAAACATTGTACTTAAAGGCAAAAGGAGAGCCAAGTTGGCAACAGTGGTGGACTACACAGGACCACAGTGCTAGATTATAGGACCACCCTTGCTGGACGATAACCACCCTGGCTGGATCATATGACCACCCTTTACCAAGTCAACATTATAGGAAAGTGGGAGACTATACCAGCTTTTCTATAGTAGCCACGATTTACAGTATACAATCATTCCCACATTAAATACTTCTGGCCTAAGGTTCGTAGTCTCTTGTTCATTCCCGCCCCTGCGGTGGCGTTTTGTGGAGAAAATGCGTGACAATGTATTATACTCAAGCACTGAACGAGAACAATGATCAGTTAAACTTGGACCCGACTCGCCATTGCATGGGAAAAGGAACGTCCATGACGTCTGCAATACCTGAAATCGGGATACATTTGCGTCATGTCTGTCGTCACACAGTTCTTTACATTTCGCTTTTTTATAGCACATACACAGGCTTATGTATATGTCACATTTTAAGGACACCCTCATGTCTTTGGTAACCAGGCTACTGGACGGCCATGTTTTGACAGGCGTCGGCGAGGGCCACTACTTCAGTCACTGCTCAAAGCGTCGTCCGGAAATACAACCCACTGCTGAATCATCGGCGACCTTGGCCCATTGAAACATGGAATAATGTTATTCCGTCTGGCTCAAGAATTATCCGTATTGCTACTCGATGTAACTGCTTTATGATTTGATTTTCTGACAAAGATAAATATGAATAGCTGGGTGAATGGAGGCGCACATGCTTTTGCACCGACAACAGATGTGAAAACAGATGTACATTTGCGTATAGGCAGACAGTTCCCTACCTCAATGTCTAACTTAATTTACAATACAAGGATGTCGAATAATCGCGATATTGGGGAATATTAGAGAAAGGTGTGAGTCCGAATGCCGTCTAAATTTTTATCCTTAAAAATAATCATTTTTTATGCATCATACATTAAACACTTGAGGATTGTAACATTATAATATAGGCTTATATACACGTTTCAAACAATTATGTTTAATACTTAAATATGTGTGTATGTTTATTACGTTTAATATTTGAGGTTAAATCACGAGTTAAACACGTTGGGCGTTGGTCATTTTACAGTGTATAAAATTCAAGCGAGACAAATGTTGTAAACGCTTTAACCAAAGAAACCCCATCGCCAGTGTCAACCTATCAGAGACGAATACTTTTGCATCCCTGCATAAGATCAAAACTGCTCAAAGTCTTTAATCTGTTGGAAAATAAAAAGAATGTTGTAATTCAGTTGCAGAATTCAGAAGATACATGTATGTGGGGGTGTGTATATAGCTCACGGAATTCATCCCCACTCGTATTCTGCCCAGTGTCGTGGATAAGCTCTCCTCCAATGAGAAACCTACCATGCAATCGCCCGGATGAAGCCTTCAGGGATTCAAGATTTCACATCCGGCGAGAATGTTTATCTCCTTATGTCAGTAAATGCTTCACTTCCGGGACAATGTAAATGTTTACACGGACAAGACTATATACACTGTGTCCATGACACTGAGGTTATATTCACGTTGAATCATGTCAATTTGTTTGATTGGGGCCTAGAATCTCTTTATTTCGGTCTTATCACAAGGGTGACCCCTTATATAAGATGCACTCCGGACCCCATGCCAACATATTTATAACGCTGCCTCACTGCATCACGTTAGGGTTTATACAGCTGCTATAATATATCTTCTATTTGATCAGCTACCCATACAACTCTTCGTCGTCAATAGTTCACTAAATGTACTGTCTATGCAAAAACAAAAGCGTGTCATTAAACTGATACATACTCGAGACTAGATCCATACCGAAAGTTTACGCACAATACAATTTCGTAATCTATACTCGTATTGCAATAAGACACATCATTGACAGCCATGATGCATGTTTCACTGGAACTGCTTTGGCATCGTTGTAAACCACACGCAATCTTTGCTTTTCATTGGCGTACTTTGCATAAACTTATCTAGCTCAGAAGCCGTAAGATGTGCATGTAGGTCTATATAAATGAAAGATATTACCAATACAAAACGCATTGTCAAGTTTTGACTTCCAATGATTACAATGTACATGTCGGTTTCCCCCGCACTATACCTCTCAAAAAGCACCAAGGGAGCCTCCGTGGCTCAGTCGGTTACCGCGCTAGCGCAGCGCGATGACCCAGAAGTCTCCCACCAATGGGGTCACTGTGAGTTCAAGTCCAGCTCACGCTGGCTTCCTCTGGCCGTACATGGGAAGGCCTGCCAGCAAGCTGCGGGTGGTCGTGGGTTTCCCCCGGGCTCTGTCCGGTTTCCTCCCACCATAAATAATGCTGGCCGCCGTTGTATAGGTGAAATATTTTTTAGTACCGCGTAAAACACCAATCAAATAAATAAATAAAAGGCACCAATAAAAAGAGATACATAGACTGGCCACAAAACTGCATGTATGACTTACTTATCCGTGTAAGATTTGCATGTATAACTGCCAGGTTAGCGCACAACCTTTTGCGCCTCTCCGCAGCACAGGTTGGTCAGGAAAAGAATGCTTGATGAATGGAGGCGACTATTTTTTTACTCCTGGAATATGTATTCACCATATACCTGAATCTGACAGGCGTTGCTTAGGTCTTGGGCGAGGTGTGTTAGCGTCATTTATAGAAATAAATAAATAAACAAAATTTCATCATTTTCTTAATAAGGCAGATAATTTATCTTACGGTTGAATAATTTCCAACATTTTTATACATGTATAATGGGGCATATGTGTAAACGAAAATGTTCTGATGACAGCAAGGAAAATTGTATGCCCTAAACAATAAAAACTGATTTACAGGCGGGTCATTGCCCGCTAACCACCTCGGCCACGGAGGCCCCCCGTTTCCGTTTAAATCTATAACAATATGTGCACTATTCCACCATGAACGCTATCTCAACCACTATACATCGAATGTTTGCATTAGATCCATCATTATCAAATTAACTGATCTCAATAACGCTGTCCGTTACATTTAAACAATTTGATTTAAATTGGTTCTTAATAAATTCAAATTGGGGACGCCGTAATAGGGATCATCATCACAGGCGGTACATACACACCCAGGATGCGATTCTACCAATTTACTGTGATGGCGGACGGCTTTGGAATTCGGTTAGTGTGGTAAACCGACGAGTTTTCCGGCCTATATGCAATTGCCACGTACACAATTTCTTATCATGCAGCCAATCCGCACCAATTTTCACAGGCATTCGTATATTCTTGTGTTGTGACATATCGTTCTTACGTATTCAGTTCCTATGGCTTAAAGTTTACAAATTTATCCACGAAAGATATACATGTAATTTCCAATGAATAGGAAATATATTTCCAATTTTTGACCTGTGAAGGTTATGTATTGTTTGCCTCCCGACGTGTACATGAGATCTTGGAGCTGACTGAAGCAGCTTCCTTGTGTCATGGATAGGTTTATAGCACAGCGGATGCAGACAGTTGCTTTCCCTGCAAATTAACGCTTTGTGTGAGAGAGGATTCGTGGTTGACTTATCTCGAAACGCAGGAATGCTCCACCCTACTTCAGCGTTCATCTGTCCTCAAATGTGTAGGCCCGTACAAGGCCGATCTGCTATGTTTTTGCCAGCCTTCTGAACTCGTTCTCAAAGTTCGCCACAGTTCTGGTCATTTCTTCTCCAGCTTATTATCAATATCCACAGGTGTTCTTTTCGCCAACATCTTTATAAAAGAATCCGTCAACACGCATTCACCTCACTTGGCTCAGTTGTTTTGTCGAATGTATTGAAACGTGTCAGCTCGTGTGTTCTTCATTTGATACTTCTGACAGTTTTTTGTTGGGGAGGGGGGGGCAGCGGGGAAGGAGGGTCTTTCAGTGAACAACAAATGCCACTGTATCCTACGCGTAGGATTACTTTTGGTTATACTACCGCAGTGGGTTGGTAATCCTTTATGGGAAGAAATATGCAGTATTGGAAAAAAAGTATACAGGGATGTTCCAGTAAATACCTGTTGAAAGTTTCTCGAAAATACCATCGGTCATTACCAGTCTTGGTAATCATCAAAACACACAAGGCGTTTTGTGTTAGACGTGCATGTACAAGCACTTGCTGGTGAATCTGTCGGCATTTCGAGATTTACATTCAGGCTTAAATTTGTCAGTCAGTTTCCATGCATCGGACTGATTAAGTAGTCCTTAAAACTTGTCCGTATCTCCTTCTGTCTCCGGTGTTATTTTTTTTTATTTGTTTGATTGTTGTTTTACACCATACTAAGGAATATTTCACTTGTAAATGACCACGACCATGTAGCGTTATGATGGGAGGAAAACGGACAGAGCTGGGTTTGAACTCAAAGCAAACCCTGTGTTAACATATATACAGGCATGTGATGCCTGTGCCTTATTTAAGAATATGCACTTCTCTTTGTTAAATAGTATATCTGGCTAGAAAACATCTTCTTCTGTTTTTTAACGAATGAATGATTATGGTTTAAACCTTGTTGTTTGATCAAGTACATGTATATCTTCAATTATACGACGGCGGCCAGCATTATGGTGGAAGGAAACCGGGCAGAGCGTGGGGGAAACCTACCACCTTCCGCATGTTAATACTGTTACTTATATATAAGTCACAGTAGCTTTCTCATTAATGGGTGCTAGGTTTCGCGGTTTTCACGGCCACACTCAGGCAGACGTCTTTTCGCGGTTGATTACACGAGAACAGCTCGGAATAATGTATCCTAGGTTAACGACAACTTTTTACCGGGAAGGCGTGCGGTCTGCGGAAATGAAGTGGTTTTGGCGGAAGTTGTTAGGTCCCCCGGTGGGTGTGAGGCAGATAAGGGGCGTCTGGAGTGAACAGACCTACATTTAACGGAGTAACAGGCAGCTCACCGTCAGCTGGTTCTACCAGTCGGTCCACACCTAGTCACAGGAAATGGCAACCAACTGGAACAGGCATTGTCACAAAATAACATGCACCGTTATAACCGTTAAACTTTGTACTGTAGTGTATGGGTTGTGCATGGTTGTCATCAAGGCAAGTATATTGTGACGGGAAGTTAGACAGTTGTGAGGCGTTTGTCGACAGTTAGGGCCTATAACAGCGTTTCAGAGCAGAGGTTACCGTGTTTATCATGTGTATGCTCTGTGATCTTTTTACGCGTTGCCGTTATATACAAGCACTCGTGTTATAAAAGATGAAACATGTATATACAGAATATCTATATCGGCGAATTTCTCGTGTTACGGGGTTATATAGTAAACAGCTTAAAATGATGTTGTGATGTATCACCTATTTAGGCCTACACTTGTCATCGTTATATTAAATGTATTGGGAAGTTACCAAGCATATTTCTTCTGGCTTTATTTGATGGAAAGGCAAATATGTTAAGTTAAACAGATAGGGTGGATGTTGTGGATGCCTAAATGCGCCCCATCTTGTCTTCCTTTTAAAGTATATACGGTACGCCCGAAAAAGCACATATGAAAATCAATATTATTCAGACCATTCAAATGTCGTAACTTTGCGCACTAGACGAAAATAAAGCAACCTTAACCCATGCTGTACAAACGAACCCAAGTTGGGCAGTGAAGGGGAGCCATTGTATGTATACCTGCAACGTATAACCAAAGATTATTTATCTAGAAAAAATTTTCTATGTAGTTGCAACTCCGTGAATACCTGCATGCCCTGAAAAATTTAATTGCATATCACGTGAAGTGTTTGATATAAGTGGACTCTTAGAGTGTACCAGTATATCATCCATCAACGCTCCTCTGACCAATAATGCAGGATGCGTCGTGAAGAACGATACAGAAAGTGTTATGAAAAGATCATACTGTGTCAATCGTCAACTCCATCTTTATGTCAGCAAGGCGAGCAATTCCGTTGAGATATGATCTCCAGTCCAAATCAGATGAGCAAAGGGAGGTGATTATATTCCCATCCATCAAATCTCTATCGGGTAAGGACTAGGGGATTGAGTGACGTCTAACGGCTTAATGATAAATAAGATGTTCTACTTGAGGCTCTCTGGTGGCCGGCAGCCTGCGTAATGGCTTCCCAACACAAGGACGTTAACCTGATGCCCCGGGGGACAGTTCTGTCGCCAGCCCCAGGGGTCAGGCGTCTTGAGACTGGGTTGTATAGAAACGTTTCCCGAGGTTCACAACTAAAGGAGGGCTCTTTCGAAATACATGCCCACGAGGGCAGCATGGCTGTATGATTAGGCCCGCGGTGTATATACTGATATAATGATTAGTTTCTTGATTGCCTTATTACTTTGTGTCTAGGCTATTAATTGACTAATTGCCCTGAATAATTGTCAACTGCTTTGCATTACATGTACTTTTCATATGGGTTGAGTTTTTGGAGCTTTAAATTTATTGGGTGTCTTTACTTATTTATATGAACTTGTTGACTGCTATCTGGAGAGAATGTATGACTGATTTAGCTAATTTTAACATTACGGGATGCCGTGAAGTAATTTTAGTCGCCTATATATATATTTACACAAATTCTATCTTATGGTACGATGTACATATTCCTATATACGCCTGGATGTATACGAAAACTATTTATGTTAATTTAATCACATTATGGTTTTGGTTCAAATAAACGTAGTCCTGTTTGCACAAACAATCATTTATCCCTGTCGTCTGATTGATTCGAAATCGCGGTATTTGAAATGTCAACACCATCATTACGATATAAGTCCATGTAGACGTGCAATGCTTCTTCTCACGACACGCGTCCAAAGCCTGGTACTTAATATCTGACTTAACGTTGTCAGATGGGCGAAAGGGTCTAAATGTTAGTCTCTTAAATGTGATGAATTATACGACAAAGAAGGCCTCCTGAGAGCTTTATATAGGTAGGCCCTATGTGTGATGATCTATTGAGTTGCTCAGTTCACCGCATGTGTATCACATCACTCAAGGCATATACTGTGCAACTATTCCTTCAGAAAAAGATAGGAGGAAATCGGACAGAGCACGGGGCAAAATCCAGGACCATTGACAGGTTGTTGGCAGACAACACGTGTAGCCAAATACTGGATCGAGTGTTACATGTAGCAGTTTCATAACCAGTTCACAGTTACATAAGACGCTTAAACTTTATGGTCGGCTGTTAAATTGGATCCTTGCACAACTGACCTATTAAACACCGCCTACGTGAGCAATAAATAAGACAAAGAAAGGTTACCTATTCAATGCGTCTGACATCCAAACACATGGTCCATTAACCCACTGTGCTATATGTAGGCCTATAAATGTTGGAATTAAATACAGTCAAATTTACTCTAGGTCGTTTGGCTTGGAATACGTTCTGATCAAAATATATCACAAGATGCATGAAGGGTAGATGTTCCGAGAAGATAACCGTAACTGTAATTATAGGGTACAAGTTCACATGCATGACGAAGTACGTTTACCAGTCATGGGTGCTACATGTGGCCCACCCATGAGGATTTACAACGTTCTTTGTGTCGTGAATGGAAATTGTCCAAAGTTAAATTATTATATTTCTCCAAGACCTTAACCCTGACTGTCTTTTATAATAAAATATGTTAAAGGTATAATATATGGCAAATGCAAAGTTCATTTCATGCCTTGGGCGTTAATTGCACGGAAATGAAACATTGTCCACGGGTTCCGATTGAAGGGAGGTAATTCATACGTAATGAGGACACATAACTTGGTAGTCTCCCCTCTACCTTCACCCTAAGACTGTCTCTGTCTCCATTGTTAATCAGCAGTCAGTGACTTGTTTACATGTACTTTTTCATTTAGCAACAAGTACACAGGTGCAATATGTGTATGCAATTTTCAGTAGAAAAACAAAAGTTTCTCAGTTTCTTGGTACTTTCTTTTTATGCACTGTCATGTTTATTAAATATTTCCTTATATTGATAAATTTATTCAACGTGACTGCATGAATTGTAGTCAAAGAACACTTTCTACGTGTTAGGCTATCAGATTATACCAGCACCCAAATGTTCAATGCAGGTTATCCGAAACATACATTTGTCTCACAAATATTTCATTTGACTAATGCATAAAATATTTAATAAAAAAAATAATAAAAAAGAAAAAAAATATATATATATATTGGCACAGAATGCCAATGGCCAGAAAATGACAACTAGGCTAAGTAGAGGGGCTAAACATAGGCCTATATACACAGATATAAATGAAATGAATTCTACATGCCCATTTGCTAAACATAAGTCAGCTTCAATTAAACCCCAAACCCATAAAAATACGTTCAGGATGTACCATTTTCTCGTCTATACCCCCAAAGCGCAAATTCCTGTTAAGTTGTCAATATTTTCTGTACCAGTTAAAATGATGAACAGAATATTTTTTCTATATACATCCACTATATTCCGGCACTATCATCTCTGGAATACAGGACATATGCAGGCCCTACTTGCATTTATGTTGCTTTGATGGGAGCGGGACGAATATGGCGGAGCCTTGTAAAGGTGCTTGTCATTCAATTTCTAAGACAGTTTCATTGAATTCCGGTCTTGAACAGGGAAATTATGCATTCCTCCGCTCTCGTTGCTAGGGGGCGCTTGATGACAGTAAGCAGTCGACGTCACTCGACCGTAGGACAGTCTACACTGTCTAAAGTACGTTCTTTCAAGACCCCAAGAATGCCTTCTGCTGATATATTGTGGAAAAGTTCATCTGTCACTTGTCAAAGGTTGTCATTCCGTTTTCCTCCACCCAAAAAACTGAGCGTCATCATACGAGTGAAAAATTCTTACGATATGGCGTTAAACAACAATCAAATAAATAAATAAATAAATAAATAGTAAGAAATACACTACACTGGTGATCCCTGTTGTATGCTGGTTTAATTTAGTTATTTATTTAACTTATTTAGTTTATTATGTCTGTACTTCTGTATTCATTCATATACACTCGACTAGGGTATCCGCCGCGCGGGTGGCCTAAATATCTTTTAAATATTCCCTTTTTTTAAAGTTTACATTTGGGTATATTTTAGTGAAAGATCTATATAGTGGCAGGGACCCTCTTTAGGAAAGATATCCAGCTTAGATAAGATCATAAAAAAAAAAAAAAAAAAAAAAACAGTTATAGCGGTCCTAACTGCGAAAATGTCAAAATACAGGGAACACTGTACATGGTATTCATGGATTGCTTAGACATACTGGGATGAACGATCCATGTTTTATTTACAATGCAAGGAGATAACAACAATACAGATGACATTGTAATCCTTAAAGTGTAGGCCTACTATAACTCGAGATACTTGTGCTATAAATGTCAGGAGGTCGCAGTTTCCAGTGTTACTTCCCCTGTAATGCAGGGGAGATAAGCAAGTGCCGGATCTCAGACAGAAAGCAGATTCGACTGTGGAGCAGACGACATTTCGAGCGCACTTTCGATGAAAAATGAAATTCATTGTTTAATCTGACATTAGTTCTTGGCAAACCTGTTGCGAACAGTTTCGGGAAAGGAATCGTCTTCTTTTGCTGTCGGATTGTAGAATTATCACCGTCACAACAACGCGGCTTCGATGCCCTTGATACAAACCGAGTGCACTCGTCCACACAGACTGATATAAGCGGTCATGTGACAGTGAATCACGTTTTCATTGTGAAAGAAAAACAAAAGAACAGAAGATAAATGAACAGGCTGGTGTTGAAGAGATGCTTTTGTTCTGGAAATGTGCCAGTGACCGTGTGATGGTTGCTTGATTGTGGTATTTAAGCGTGAGAATGGGTGGCCGTGCCGTGGTGTGTGCTGTGGTGACAGGAGTGGCAGGACTTGCTTTGCTCGTCACTGGCGCTGTTCTGATTCCCGTCCTCGACAACATCACCGTGCAGAAAGTTGACGATGTAAGACATCAGGCATGAGGACAGGTGTACTTGGCCCAAAGTGCCAGGCTGCGCCGCACATGTAGTAAAGCCTGGCTTGATACGTTGAGGTTTATGACTAGATCACCTGAAATGAGCTGGTATTTTATGTATTTATTTATTTATTTGTTAGATTGGTGTGTGACGACGAACTCAAGAATATTAGGCTACAGTTAAAACTAGGCAAAGCCTGAGGGAAACCCACGACGATCCACAGATTGCAGCTATTATTTATACATTCCATAATAACATGTGACCGTTTAATATATGGATGCATATCATATACTAGTAGCAATTAATATGTGCATGTTCAGTTAGGCCAATGACACTTGATCTCTTGTTTCCCATCATAATATTTTGGAAAACTGGTGCGTTTGTTAGTGGAACAATTTTAATTTATATTTTCATTACTCAGGTTCATTTTTTGATAATAACGACATGCAGATGGTGACAGGAATTGGAAACGAAGAGTTAAATGGGAATAATCAGAATTGTTTCTCTCTTGATTCCTTGTTTCCTGTCACTGCCTGTACATCATTTTATCCCACGCATCAGAACTCATTATTACAGTTTTTGCCCGAAATTGTCACGAAGATGAGATTATCACAAAGTCTAGCCAAATAAGGTAAATCAATATTGGTCTGCCGCCTCCACTAGTTTTCGATAACATTTTGATGAGAAACAATAAGTCAAGTTTCATCGGACTAAAGTGTACAATAGTACGAGACCACCAGACGTCATTTTATAATAGCAAGTGTGACCTTTAAGTTTAAACATGCATTAAGCGTGTTAACTTAATTTTATGAAAAGCTGGCTGAGAGTGGATAGTCATAATTGGCTGAGGCATGTGGTTATGCCTGTGAGACACTGCTGGCATTGCAATCACTATATTTGGCATGATTGGTCACAAGAGATGTGAGTTCAATCCCACTCATGGACAGGGAATTTTTATGGTATCACTGTTTCCATTATTGTTTTCTGGACCTTGATGGTAATTAGCGCATAGCGATGCTCTCTTGTATAGTTGTGCATCAAGCTAATTATCAGGAGACCACTCGCCTTCCACCAATTTGTAAGTCTCTATGTAACGTGGGAAAGTTCCTTGTACAGATAGTATATAACTTGCCACAGACAGGGGTTTCGTTTATACTCTGGGGATCTGGTTTCTTCTGGGCACTCCTGGTTTCCTTAGCCCATATAACATAATGGATGCTATCAGATAAGGGCAAAAATTTACATAATAAATTTATGTATTATATAACAAATTTAAACAACAATAACCCCCCCCCCCCCCCATCAAATATCAATGAGCTGTATGATTTATTTCTACATATGTTTGCGCTATATAAAGTATGCCATGTACATCTCTGTGGCCCGGACCTGTACTTCACACAGATGTGGCTGATAGTAAATTATAGGGTCGAGCCACAGAGACACTTAGGGCCCAAAATGCATAGGTTTAGTTATAAGGGGTTGTCTTGGTGTCTTTGAGAAACCCTACTGTAACGAAATTAACATGGGAGAGATAGGGCCAAAAGAGGGAAAGGTGGTTAAGTGAGCCACCCTGATTTCAAATTCTGGCTAAATATGTAGTATATTAATAACACTGATGTAATATTGAATTCTGTTTCCAGTTGAGAGACATGCATGTTAATAGGTTGCTTTTTGATCAAAGATAATATTCACTTACTGTACATTATTTATATTACATAATCATAGTATGCTGCATCATCATGTCAATGCATCTCAGTTGGATCTACAACAGTATGTATAATATAAATTCTAATCTTTTGCATAGTTGTTTTTGTCTATAGGTCATTCATACATCGCTACCCTTTCTTTCATCTATTTTCAGACCATACCAATAAAGGAAGGGTCAGTGACATACGATGCCTGGAAGACCCCGTCAGACTCAGCTCCAATATACTTCCAAACTTATCTCTTTCACCTGGTCAACCATGACGAGGTTATTCTGGAGGGAAAGAAACCAATCCTGCAGCAGAAAGGACCTTACACCTACCAGTAAGTATAACCAGTCGGCAGTAGTAAATAAGTATATATCATTACTTATCCTTACATTTGTATAGTGTGGGAAGATCTGCCAGCATGCTGCAGATGGTCATGAATAGTAGTATACAGAGTAGGGGTTCTGGCACACTTCCAACCAGGCCCCTCCCCACCCCCTTGGAGGGCCCCCAACCCAAGCTCAACCCATATGGTGTTCACATACACAACTTTTTGCCAAATTTCCATGTAGACAAACGGGCGTTCCTGTACAGGTAGCTAATGCCAACCCCAGAAGGGAGCTTCTGTTCCCGAAGACGAATAGGAGGCTTTTTGTCTTGATGGCCTCAGAAGGCCACTTTCCAGTGAGTCGGGTCACTTCTTCATTCAAAGCCGCCACGACTGCGTGTAACAGTTTCACCCACTCAGAAGAACGCCCAGAAGAGAGCCTCATCTCTTGGGCATATTGATGCCCGAACAGTCGCTCGGCCAGGGTCTGATTGAACCTCTCAACGACCCTGCCGCCAGAGATCGAGCAACTTTTGTGCGTTATCAATCAGTACATGGGCCAGAGGACGAGGAATGAAGGCGGAGTAGCCAACCCCTACCATCGCGTAGTATAGCTCTGTGGACAAAACCATCATCACGCAATATTCAAGTGATATATACAAATGGTATGGAAAAATAACTAGAGCCTCATTACTCATGTTGTGCCAAGTAGCCCTTGGGGCTATTGTATAGTATGTCTTTGATAGACGAATAGACAAATGGCCGGCCACAGTAGTAGACACCATAAGCAAGGTAATCCAGATTCCTGATCAGTCTCCAACACGCGGAAGCCACATGCTCACACAGCTGCCTGGCCCTATCCCAGAAGTTATTGAGAACGGGACCAAGTGCTGCTGTGAAACACATCACGGCTTTTTCGGCCTCCCGCCAGAGAACGAGCATTACGAGTCATCAGACCAGGAATCTCGCCGATGCAGGCAGAGTAGTCAACCTCTAGCAGTGCGAGTATAGCTCACAATCACACAATATCCAAGCGATATCTACAAATGGTATGGGAAATAATTCGAGTCTCACTGCTCATTTCACGCCTGCTATTGCAGCAAGGAGCTCTTACTAGAGTCCAGCACAGTGTTTTAGGATTACTCGACGAGTTTGGAGCCCCTCTTCCTTCAGTGGTTTTGGGAAATGTTCTGCTGCATTGGGGCCACGGTGCTCAACTGGCGGCTCTGTCTGCCCATCAAATCACACCACGATGTATCGGTAGCTGCAAGCCTCATCTTCCTGTGTTTTCCTGGTGTTGTTTTTTGTGGGGTCCAGCCCGGCGTCCTTGATTTTTGTGATGAGAACTTTGAAGTTGGCATAGATGATGTAAGGGGTTCGAAGTTGCTTGTTGGTGCTTAAACACCTCACTCACACATAAAATAAATAATAAATATACATTTATTAGTCAATTCTAATACTAATGCTGTCTGCCAGTAAGGCATACAGTCAGTTATAATACTGTCAGTAATGCTGTCAGCCAGTAAGGCATACAGGTACACTTACATGTACAGATTATCCGTAGCATGGAGCTATTACCAGTACCAACATTCATCACTATCATTTTGTAGCAATTACACATAGATCTTTCAATATTAACAAATGTTTCAGTAGACTATAGATGTAGTAACATTAACACCTATCAATATGTAAAGCTGTGATCAGTCAATGAGAAAGAACTGTTAACATCAATTAGTTACTGTTCACTGCTATGTAACTTACAGGAGAGAGCCTGGGGAATACCCACAACAATCCTCAGTTATTGGCAGACCTCAGATGAAAGAAATACCTTGAGACACATTAAGCCTGAAATATGTGAATTTGACTAACTTGCGATTCTTCATGTTTTTACTATCCCATTTTCCATTGTTACACTGTTTTAAATTTTTAAATATTCTTTATTTATTTTTTGAATTCAGGGAGAAGAGACAGAAAGTGAACATTACCTTTCATGACAATGGCACGGTATCATACAGAGAACTACATTACTATATATTTGACCGTGAGATGTCAGTAGGGGATGAGAATGACACATTTACAACAGTGAACCTACCCATGGTGGTAAGTACATCTGATAACCCAAGGGTGTAAGCAAGGCCATGTGTATTTTAATTGTGTTTCAGGGGGCTCAACTTTGAGTTATTTTCTTTCTCTTGGATTGTCCTAACTTTCAGAATCACAGTAGTCATTTAACAATGTGCCCATTTAAAGTCTCAGTTGAGACTCCTAAAAGTAGGTGTGGTTTTTTAATTGCATAATTTTAAAATTTTACACCAACTCATATTTAGTTTGCCTTTTAAACCCATTAAACATATATACAAGGCCATATTTACCGTTTCATTATGAGACATTCTGTTTTTCCTACTTCTGTAACATTAGTGGTTAGAAGTGTGGCCTTAATGATGTGCATGGTGTGTACTTTGGGTTATAGGTTATCTGTGTGTCTGTCTGATACACCAAATAAACTAAGTCATTGTTGACCCTGTTGTATAATGCCAGATCAACTTCATTATCAGTCTGCATTTCTAGAGCATACAAGGTGGCAAGGTTCTGTTTTTATAGGTTTCACATAGCAGGGGTAAAAAAAATCCATGTCATCTTTGAATTAGAACTAGTTGTACATGTCATGGGTTCAAGGTTCAATTCCAAGTTGGGTCATAATGTATGTGAAGGAGTTAAACTAACATCTGCCTACCTGCCACTGAAAGTGTAATTATAATTAAAAAAGAAATCACATTCACATCTGTGACATGTGGCAAGTACATGTAAGTTTTCAGAAATTTTTCTACCCATTTTCCTTCCCACCATAATGCTGGCTGCCATTGTGCAAGTGAAATGTTAATGAGTATGGGGTAAAACACCAATGAAATAAATAAATAAATAGGAAAGTAGAGGACAGGTTGAACACAGGTAAGTTTTTAAGCCATAAGTTTGAGCATTAAACCTTCATCTTGAGATTGTACCTGCACTAGTACTCTTCTTACATTTTATAACCAAGCAAAGCAAGTAATCTACACCTTAAGTTTATATTTATTTGATTGAGATGTTATGTCAGTTTTTCTGAATAATTCATAATTTTTGTGAGTCCGAAAGCCTTCTGCTCACTGTTCAGTACTGTGGGTGGTAGCTCTGAGATCAGTTGGCCAGCCATGTATCCAGCTGCTGTGAATCACAACATTCACTTACCTGTCCCCTTTGCTGTTCTTAAAGTGTCATACAGGTGTACCTGTAAGAGACAAAAACACGTTCTCTGTGACCTTTAATATAACTCTGAATTAGTGCCTAGCACCGCATTGTGCAGGAATAATAAAGACTACACATGTAATTTTGCAATTAATACAGAGTTTACTTGCACGTCCACACGACAAGCATCTGAAATTCATAAACTGCCATTTTTGAATGACATGACTGTGTTTTTAGGGTGGACTTCCCAGAATTATGATAATGTTCTTTTTCACATCAGCTGTGTATAGTTCTTTCTGTTGTTCAATTTGCCAGTTATGCTTGTGATAGTTGTGACATTATTGGTGTTAATTATTCATGAATAACTAGGTGACATGAAGTCAGAATCGCTGTAGCATTATTGAATGAAACATGTTTCTTGCGTAGAGTTTTGACATGTTGAATGAGGACACACATTCGAAAAGACCGAGCTCCAGATTACTAAATGGAAGAGAACAGACTGATCTGTATTTCTGAAAGCTAAGCTATATGGGAGGGAACCGATATATATACAGCCATTTATCTCTCACGGTTATGTACAGTATATTTGCTTCTTCACTGTTGCAGACCCTAGCCAACATGTTGAGGTTTGAGTATGGTGTAATTCTCCAAGCCTTGCAAGCATTGTTCAGCACTGTAGGGGAAAAGCTATTTCTGGAGCTGTCAGTGGCAGACATTCTCTGGGGTTATGAGGACAACCTTCTGAAGGAAGCAAAACATATCTTAGCTGACTACAACCTTACCTTACCTATTGATGATAAGTTTGGACTCTTCTATAAGGTGAGGCAGTTGTTTCATCACAGCTCATTTGATCATAACCTGGCTTGCTTGATCTCATAGAATTATAATGGTAGTAAATAGATCCAATGTGTAGTATTTGTCCAACATATAGGTTTTAGCAATCAGTCCTTTGAGAAGTTATGTGTAAGTGCCATTTCTGCAGAGTATTAAAAAAAACAGGAGTTTACACTGGAATGTTGTTCAGTGTGAAATGTTTTACTGTGATAGTTGAGTTAAAAGTAATAATAATCAAACTTTCTTCTGCAGCAAAACACCTCAGATGATGGGGAATATTCAATATTCACCGGCGAGAAGGACTTAAAAAAATTTGCATATATCGAAACTTGGAATGGAAAGAGGTTGGTTTGAATAAATTATTGTAGCTTCTGGACATGTATATATCTTCCCATGAACATGTGTAACCACAAGGCATCTGTGCATACATGTTGCATAAATGACACAAATGGCACATTTTGTTTGTGCTCTCAGAGCTTTGTAGGTTTGTCTCAACAATAAGAATCTTAGAGTAATTTTGTATCCCTTTTTATCATTTATCGAGATGCAGTTTGATGTATAAAAACAGCAGATAAATTTTTTTCTTGTGGAAAAATATTTGACTGACTAGTGTATGTCTGTATGTGTTTTACTGTTCAGATGTAAACTGTGAACAATACTTTAATTGTGTTGGATTTATCCTGTGGAAGTGTTATTAATGGTTCAACATGATGCATGGTCATCATGTTCTGGAAAAATGTCAAAAAACATATAGGGTTTAATTTAAAAGAAGATAATTGGCACATGTTTGGAGCTTTGTGGAGTGAATAATAATGAATACATTCTTGTGTTTTGGTTTGTAGTCAGCTTGATTTTTGGACGACTGATCAGGCAAATCAGATTAATGGCACAGGTGAGAAAAATTCATGTCCCGCTAAATCATAACTAGCTTCAATTCTTGCCTGCTCCTTCCATGACTGTCACCTATGAATTCCACTTACATCCAGAGATGAATAAATTCAGTCTGAATGATTGATTGCTGGTTTAAGGCTGAATGTCACGTTTTAATGTTATTTTGGCCAAAAGCCTCATGTTGTTAGATTAAGCATTCACATGATACATACTTATTATATCTTTGGTATAGAATTTTATTGTTATTACCGCTTCATTTTATATTTTTGCCACAGTTCATTTCCAGCATGTATGCACTTGGTTCTCATTTTCTGAGTCATTCTCCTTAAAAGGATTGGAATCACTGATTCCTGTAAAATGTTGCACAGGGATACTTTCATGGTGGGAAAAAGCTAGGTCAAGGTTAGGGGTGTAGCAAACTATGCACATCCCTGACAAACCTCCTTACTTAAGGCACAATGAAACATGCAGTTGGTAGATTAAGATTCCAGTTGTACTCCTCCAATTCAAAGGAGTTATGATCCCAAAGCAGCCATTTCAGACCTTAGCTTTAAAATCACACATCTCCGTTTTGAAGGACTGTTGATAGTTAGCGAGAGAAAGGTTACCAAAGTTGGAAAGAAAGATTTACTATGTAAACTATATGTATTAAATTCTGTTGTATTTCAGCTGGAACTATGTATCCTCCTTTCGTAAAGAGGAAAGACATTCTGTACTTGTTCTCGTCTGACATTGGCAGGTAAGATTGGGTGGTAGCTGATTCAGAGTAAGACATACAGTTGCATGTATGGCCTAAATAACCTTTGTGCTTATTAGAGAGAGGGCTGTGGCACCATGAGTAGGGCTTTCATCTGCTGGGTCACTCAAGGTGTGGGCTCTAACCAGTTCTTCGGCAGGGAGATTGTAGATTCCCTCATTCTCACTGTTTGTGGGGCCCTGGTAACAAGAAAGGGTCGGTGATGTTTGCCTGTTCTAACATTCCTCGGAGACCGTTTGTCTTCCAGCAAAATGTATGCCTGTCTGAAAGTCTCATGTAGGAAAACTTGTCCGTGATTTGCTGAAGATGGGTGGTTAACCCCAAGCAATCTATTTTCTTCAGCCAGGATACTGACCACCATCAAATAAGTGAATAATTTTTGAGTACATGTTTAAACAGTTTTTTATACAGTCATCGTATTATTGTTTTCATTTTTCTGCTTAGGTCAGTGTATGGAACATACACACAAGATCAGAGTCTGTACAACATTAAACTCTTGAGATTTGTGCCTCCTAAAGCTGTGTTTGAGAACTACACCCTGAATCCAGCCAACACTGGCTTCTGTGTTCCAGCAGGAACCTGCATGGACTCAGGTGTCCTGAATATTAGCATTTTTAAAGAAGGTGAGCAAATTGCAAGCCAGGCCACACTTGCATAAAGCCCTCTCACCAACTACATGCACGTAACTACCATGACAACCAGCATTACGTTGTCATGACAGTTATGTGCTCGTAACATCAAGAGGGCTTCATCATGTTCATGCGAGTGGGCCCTAATTTTTTGATGGTGCCTGACATTTCATGCCATATACCTCACATCCAATGTTTTAAAGTTTTGAGTAGTGTTGAATGCACTTGCAAAATATCAGGATTCAGTTAAATTGTGCCTTATTTACAGCCTCTTGCTTTGTGCATGAAAATACTCTTGTCTGGAAGCCTATGCTCCATCCTAAACTGAAATGTAGTTCTTTGGAAAAAGATGGAAACATAATATAAAGCATGCAGGGCTTTATTACTGTTCCATGAGACTTAAGGGTGTCTGCAAAATATGCAGGGTCTAAATTAAGCCACCAAGAGGCCCAACATTTTTAACTAAATTCAATGTCAAAGATGTTGACTTTACCCCCTGAACTTGGCAAATTGGTGTGATTGCTCAACATTTCCTGTCTACACAAACCATTCTCTGTCAGACTTTCAGTTGGAAGAATACATCATTCTCTGATGTTATATTACAGTTCTTGTGGACTACATTTACATGTACCTCTTTTGTTCAATCACTCAACTACACAGTGACAAATTGTAGAAAAGAATGAAATAGTACCAGTACACCATTTGGACGGACTCTTTCCCCATTTATTGTGGCAGGATCAAGATACTTAGCCATTTGGTTTCCTCAAAATCATCAGAAGTGTTAGATCTGCCCAATTGAACACCACAATCTGGATGCCAAATTAGAGTAATCAAAAGCAATGGCATGAATGCATATGAAGGAATCTGTTACTTGTGTTGTGCAGGTGCCCCTGTAGTGATGTCGCAGCCTCACTTCCTGGCGGCCGCCCAGAAGTACATTGATGGGGTAGAGGGTATACACCCAAACCAGGAAGAGCACCAGACCTTCTTTGATGTAGAACCAGTAAGTTTTTGGTCATTATGGGATATACTGTTTTAAAAGCACATTATACGGGTTCCTGGCAGAGCTTGTTTCATCAAACCATTTCCAGCTTTAACCTAAAATTATAATCCTAAATAAACTTGTAAATCAAATTGCTAATATTATGACCAGTGTTTCTGTGCTTTGGTAGTACATTTTCAGCCAAATTTCAGCACCTGACTTAAAGTATTTCTTTCTCTGCTGAAGATCAAAGTTTTAGGCAAAAGCCCCAAAATATGGCTGTTTGAATCGAGCCCTGAAGCCCGGCTGGCTGGCTCAGGTGTAAAAGGTTGGCAGTCACTGTGGCCAACTGACCCTTGACCTGTGCAGTTGTGGTATATTTATTCATTCAGTTTGATTTTCATTATGGTTTAATGTCAAAACTGATGGCAGTTAGTTTTGTTGACTGCTTACTGTCACCAAGGCTTCCCAAGGACTGCATGAGAACAAGGAAATTCAGACTGACCAACAGTTGGAGTGCCCTAGCAATTGAGGGCTGACAGCTGTTGTACAGTAAAGTAGTCTTTTGAGTTCTGTAACATAAACAGTTAAATGATTTATTTATTTATTTGATTGTTGTTTAACACCATACTCAAGAATATTTCACTGATACAATGGCAGCCAACATTATGGTGGGAGGAAACCGGACAATGGCATGAATTAATTAGATGAAAATGAACACTGTGTGTGGTATTTTTCATTATCCTGACGGTCAAAAAAAAATTTGAACAAAGTCACTGCTGGTTGAAAAAAATATTCGACTTAATTAACGAAATTAAATTAACTGACGTTCATGAATCTCAGTACTCTATTCTGTGGCATGAAATTTGTGTATACATGGATTTGGATTATAATTTTAGACATTATAGTGGCGTCATATATGTTGCTGTTTAATTTATAACTACAGTGCCACAAATGCTGTAAAGTTCCAGGTATACACATCAGTGTGAAATTTTGATGAATTTTGCATTGCATTAATTTCAGACAACTGGTGCTGTGATGAATGTAGCAAAGAGACTTCAGATCAATGTGTACCTCCAACATATACCCTTCATAACGTGAGTCACAATTGCTTTTACCCCTTGGGCAATTGAGTGATTTGTATCCAGACAGTATTGTCTGGTATCTGTACATTCTTCAGGCTATTAGCGTTTTACAGAGGCATACTGAATTTCAGGGCTGTTGGATATGATAATTTTCCAGAGTTATATCACCCTATTTTTTTCTTGTGAACAAATTTTCTGAAGAATGCTGTTATGTACAGCTGCCTTTTCTTTTGCTCATTTGACAAGAGACATATTGAATTGAAATGTTGCAGCCATTTACATGTTATGCTGTTTTAGAGCATGAGCCTTATAGAGTTTTATTAGTTGGTGGTGAAGGAATTCTCCACACTGGTTTCATGAAAAGGATGGGCTAAAGTACGTAGCGGTTTTCCATATAGAATAAGAATTGTGTTTCATTTCCTGGACAATGACTTTAATCAAGTGTATTGCCCATGCCTGTTTCAGTGCTGTGCACTGTGCTTTTCAGTATACTAAGGCATTCAATAATAATGGTGAATAGGTGGTGTGCATGCGTTGTTGTGTTTTCTAAGTTCTCATTAACAGCCACACAGGTGAAAGCTGGACAGAGAAGAATCATAACAACTGTCCTTATTTGAGAACTGAAGAATATGTACATGTACCGTAAATGACCCAAAATTTCGTGCATGACTAAGTTGCTTATTTTTCCTGATGCTGAAAGTTCTATTGGTTTTAGTAAATTGTTTTGATTTTGAATGAATCATTAAGACTTAATGCCACATTGGCGATATCTCAGCCGTATGATGACGATGGAAGGTTTGATGGTAGTCTGCTGGAAAAATGCGAGTTTCATTACCAGAAATAACATTTGATGACATTTATTTGCCTCTAAAGATGCACTTTCATGGACGAAATTTTAGGTCATTTACAATATATCATTTGTTTACTTGCAGAGACTTGGAGAAGATTGCCAAGCCGATAGTATTTCCAGTCCTATGGGTGAATGAGGTAAGATCATGAACAGCTTTCATTATGTGAAATCCTTCTGTATGATTTGGACCCACAATGAATTCATTTATTTTAATTTATTTAATTGGTGTTTTATGCCATACTCAAGAACATTTGGCTTAAACAAGGATTTAGCCAGCATTACGGTGGGAAGAAAGCAGGGGAAACCCATGACCGTATGCAGGTTGCTGACGGACCTTCAAAGCCAGCCTTAGTTTGACTTGAACTCACAGCGACCACATTGCTGAGAGTCTAGCACCTTAAACCTTCAACCATGGAGGCCTCAGATCCTGACTGTAGAGAGCATAGCAATGCATGTAACTAGCAATGCATGGAACGCAATACCACATTTCAAACTTAACCATGTAACAGTGATGAGACATTTCAAATCCAACTACAGTGCCTGACTTTAAATTTCATCCAAGACTAGTCAGATTTCCTGATGCTGAGAGTTCTTTTGATCATAGAATATCGTTTTTAAATCTGACAGAATAGCTGGGTCAAATCTATACCAGATCAGAAACAACATATTTTTTTCAAAATTGGACGAAACAGATCAAAACTTGATTTCACCAAGGAAGGTTACTGACTTTGTATTAAGTTTCATTTTACAGTATACTGAACATGCACATGCATCTGGTAAGTCAGGTAAACTGCCAAAGTTCTAAACAGGACCACAATGTTGGAAATGGATGAAACAGTTCTAAAATTCATAGGTATTTTGTAAATATCTGACAAAAGAATTAAGCATTGATAAATTATGTGAATTTATTTTTACAAAACTGCCCCTTGCAATAATAAACCGTTACAAAAGTGTGTTTCTTAAAAGGGAGAGATTGTTGATTGGCAGCGGTCAGAAATATTCAGCCTGCTGGGACTGAAGGATCATTTGGGGACCATTAGGAGGCTAAGCTATATGAACAAGTATAATAATGGATGCAGCATCTGTGAATTTCACAGTCCCCTCTCCCTCACCCCTTCCCAAATAATAGTAAGACATAGATATAATAATGAAATTCGAGTTTTTATTGACCCAATATTAATTTTATAGTATGACTTTATCTTGCATTTACGTTTTAAGTATCCAATTTTTAAGTCATGATAAATATTGATATTTCACAATGACCCACAAGCCTCTCATCGGTGTGAATGTTGTGAATTCACATCCAGCTCTGGGAGACATAGGCCTTCATTTCTCTCCAAGTAATAAAAGAAGTAGAATAGAAGTAATAAAGTTTATCCGCAACATCTGGATGGTTGTGGGTTTCCTCTGGATTATTCCTGTTTCTTTCCACAATTATTTAATGCTGGCCTTTGTCTGTAAGTGAAATATTCCTGAGTATGCTGTATAATACCATTCAAATAATAAATATTCTTTTTTAAAATGTTTTCTTATTAAATTGTATTACTTTTAATTTAATGCCAATGGTTTTTACTTTTGATATTCATCTTCTACTTTTTACCTAATCAAAAAAAAACATAACACTTTTCCATTTTAACCTTCTCAGTTCTATCAACTTTTTATCCTGTTCATGTCCTGTGTTCATGTTGCATTTTAAAGCTATCATCAGAATGGCTATGTTTATCCAAAAGAAGAAAAGAAAACAGCTGTAGAAATGTGCTTTACTTTGCATGCTACCCTGTTTGTTGTAACATGTGTGTGGTGGTGTAGCTGAGTAACAGAAATTGGGCCACGTATAATGCAATAACATCGACGATCAATTGGCTGAAGAACGTTAATAATGTCTTTGGAAAGGTTAGCTCCAGGAATTGAATTTCTCACATTTTAATAATCAAAAAAGGACGGATATGATCCTCGCAGAACTAGAATTTTCAAGGAGTTTCCTTGAGTTTTCAGAGTTTTTGAAAAGAGAAGTTTAAGTCAGCCCGAATTTAGCGAGTGGGTTGTGTTGCCCACAACAAACATTCTTTTTATTGTTTGCCTGACCGAATCACTGGAATTAAGACATATTGTATCATGGAGCAAAAGAGTACCTGTAAACAACGCACCAATGTTATGGTCAAAAATTGATCTGAGGTGTATTTTATGACTAGTTTTGTTGTGTTATACAATGGCAATGCTGTAATGGTTTTTCCTTGCCCACATAGAAGAAAAACTTTCAGGGATGCTGAAACAGACTGTAGTAATACACACTAAAACTGGAACTACTTCAGTAAATTGGTGACAGTTTTGACCACCTCAGAAATGCCCTCTTAGGACTCGCTCCAATTCTCCTCCAGAAGTCAGAAATAGAAACTAAAACGCCAGATACCTGACTCAAGAGTTTCAGCTGTGTTTTTCAGTCTGGTTAACTGTATATGTTATGTTTAATATACTCTTCTAAATACAATATTTAAAAGTGAATTCCTGATCGTCTCCATTGTCATTAAAAAACACCCCATGTTTTTTTATTTTCTTTGTTGTATATCTAGAGCGCCACCATTACTGAAAAGACTGCCAATACATTTAAGAAGCAGGTGCAGGATCCAATTCAACTGACTCGGGCACTGGAGTATGCTCTTATTGTTGCTGGTGTTGTCATCATTGTCTTTGTTCTTGTTTACTTTGTACGGATTGCGATCTCCAAGTTTAAAAAGGTCAGTATAACATGAATATTTTCAGTAACTGAATATATGTTTACTTAATTAGCTGTTTATTTTATCTCATTTATTTACTTATATATTTATATCTCAAACTGAGAGTTTCTTTAATGTTTGTTAGTGTGTATTGCATAGCGGGCCTTTGATTAGGTGGAATTATTTCTTGATTCTGACAGTACTCACCGGCCTTTGACCATCCAGGTGTTGTGTTTGAATTCATCTCTGACTCGTATGGCTATGGCTTCAGTCAGGAGGTTTGTCAGGTGTTTGCCAAGAGGCAGTGCTCAACTGTGCTTTCCCTCTACCCATAAGCCAGACTGCTGTGATAAAGGTTTTAAGTATGTCAGTTAAACACCAGTCTAATAATGTTCTTGATTGGAAGTTGTGCAGTTGGTGCAGTTGTACTCAAGAATATTTCACAAACACAAGTGTCATGTTGACAGGTAGTAAAGCTATAGGAAACACTCCATTCAAACTAGCCATGGTTTGTGTTATTTTTGTAAAGATGCATAAATTCCTGTAACAGTAAGTCTGATAGACCATTCAGGTATGACCTGATAGTATAGGAAGGCAGTTTTTTTTACTGCTGATTTTGATCATAGGCTAAATCTTGATTTTATACCAGCATCTTTAAACAAAGAGCTTGACTCTTGTCACAGCTTTCTTACTTGTCGCAGTATCATATCTAATGCCTTTGGCATGGTATTTCTATGAGAAATCAGATATCTTAGGAAGAGTCTTGCAGAAGTTGTGATGTGACAGAAGTGATGCCTGAAATTTATTTTATTTATTTTTTTATTGACATGTACTTATTTATTTTAGACCATCCACTAGTTGCCAAGGGATTGTCAAGGGTATGTCTCAGGTTTCCCTGTCATACTTGAATCATATGTTATTCACCTACTGTCTGACTGATGTTTGTTTTCTTCACCATTTCAGCCTGTGAAGGAGGAATTGAACCCTGTAGCTGATGTCAGAGACACAACAAACTTGATAGCTGACTAGTCAGGATTTCTTCCTCCCACTCCGGTCCCATAGCTCTGTGATGACCTCTCTCATTTTGTACAATTCTAATTAACTAATGATTTGAATTCCAAATTTAGTTAGTTACAATTATAAGTGTACACATAATTTTATTTTTAATCGAGTGTGAATATGTAATGTATATGAACAATAGGTTACAATTTTTATGATTTTTTTCCTACAACTGATCATTGTATCAGTCTGCATTTATCTGTAAAAGTGGCACTTTGGACACATGCATTCCCTATAATCCATGTCTAAATAAAGAGATATAACTTGGCATGGTGCAACTGTCAATCATATCATTCCAGAGCTGCTTTCAATACAGAACTGAAGATATGTTTATGTTACCTACATGTATATAGGGTAAACTAAGTAAGTGCTACATGTTGTTATTGTTGAAAGAAATGAGGGGGAATCAAAAGGAATGAGCAACATTTGCATTTATGGTCATGATATTTTCTTGTGTAAGATATCTTGGATATAATTGTTTAACCATTCTATTCATTCACTTTTTTCTCAAGATGAAAAAATACCATGGAAGAAACCAGACTGATTTTGTTGTGTAATATTTCTATACAATGTACAAATGTGATATTGCTGGAGATTTAACAGTTGATAACTTACTATTAATTGAAGGTGTAACTGATTTTTATACAGGTTTATAGGAGTTTACCTACGAGACATATCAAGTGAAAGGATTGTGATGTCTCTGCTAAAATGTCCATATACAGTTGTTTTTCAACTAGTACTCATATTTGTTGGGGAGCCTCCGTGGCTGAGGGCGTTAGTGTGCCAGATTAGCGCAATGAACCAGTGCCTCTCATCAATGCGGTCGTGGTGAGTTCAGGCCCGGATCATGCTGTCCGTACGTGGGAAAGTCTGCCAACCACCTGCAGATGGTCTTGGGTTTCTCTCAGGCTCTGCTAGGTTTCCTGTCACCATACTGCTGGCCGCCGTTGTATAAGTGAAATATTCTAGAGTGTGGCGTAAAAGAGCAATGAAATAAATAAATCAATCATTTTTGTTGACTACACAATCATATATCCAGACACCTTACCATGAACTGTTATATTTCTGTGGTAACTTAAATGATAGGTAGAACTATGTTAAAAACTGTACATAAGCTACATGTCATAATTAAAACATACATATATGTGTGGATATACCATTTAATGAAGATTCCTCATGTTTACAAGCACTGTGTTCCGTGACATTAGCCAATATTCTGCCTTATCTCACATATTGTAATATGATTCCTGTGATATCAAATGAAAGATAGGTTGTCTATTTGTTTACAAATATAAATGGACATTATTTTGGGGAATTGCTATTTGTTTTTGAGGAATTGAATATAATGGGGGAAGGCAATATATAACTGTAAATTGTGAATAGTATATAAAATTTTACATTTTGACGTGCACTGCATTTAGAATCTATCCACAATCATGCATAATGTTTGACTCCTGTTGGTACAATTTCTGTTCTTCTTGGAGTTTATATTTTATGAATGTAATTAATCAATAATAATTAAGTTACTTTTTATAAGGTAAATGAGCAATAATGATAATAATACCACAATTTGGAATGGTATATCTGAAATCATTCTAATGTGTGAATCTGACTGCTTTTTTGTTTTATAATATACCAAGTAAATTTGTTTGTCATCATTATTTATAATGTTACAGTTGTGTTATTTATCAGTTACTGAGCATGTATATGCAGTTGGATATTTTAAGAAGAATTCACATTTAAAGGAAAACGTAGCAAGATAGAATATCTTCATGACCAGACACACCACTGGACACTTTATCCAAAATTGGTGTAGTGAAATAAAAACTTAAATTCATTCAAACATAACAAGTTTAAGCTTTATAGTCCATTGACAGTGGTGCCATGATTTGTCTGTTGGAATCCTCTGTAATAGATCTTTGATTCTTTTATAAGAATTTAAGATCTTTGATTCTTTCACAAGAATTTCACCAATAGCCATTAATGGTAATTGTGAAAAGTGTCCAGTGAGGTCGTCAACGTCTGGGAATATAAATATTGTCCATAAAACTCACCTGATTTAGGGGGCTAGCATGCCAGCATGGCATAATGACCAAGGTGCCTCTCACCAATGTGGTCACTGTGAGTTCAAATCCAGGTCATGCTGGCTTCCTCTCCGGTCATACTTGAGAAGGCCTGCCAGCAACCTGCGGATGGTTGTTGGTTTCCCTCGGGCTCTACCTGGTTTCCTCCCACCGTAATACTGGCAGCCGTCATATAAGTGAAATATTCTTGAGTATGGTGTATAACATGAAATAAAAAAATAAATAAATCAATGTTAAGGTACTTATATTTTAGATGAAGATGTGCAGACATGCCCTACGGTAGCCTTGTATTAGGATATTATCCTATTTTCCAGTTAAACCTCAAAACACTTATCTAAGGTGAATATATAGACCACTCAAAGTCAAGTAAATGCTGAATAATTCAGTCATGGATAAGTCAAATAAGTAGTATTTTTGAAATCTAGCCTGCATGATAATTTACTTTTAATAAGATTAATAAATAAACATGTGCTTTGAATCATGTTTAAGAGATCAGAAATGTCTTGGTATTGCTAAGGAACTTGGCTGTTTACATGGGATCTCTGCTTCATGTGTACCTGTTCTCTGTAAACCAAAGGGCTATTGTCTTTGAGACCAGAATATCAGACCAGAATTATCTAGAATATCAGGCCAGTAACTTGCGGATAGTTGTTGGTTTCCCCCTGGCTCTGCCCGGTTTCCTCCCACCATAATGCTGGCGGCCGTGGTATGAGTGTACGGCGTAAAACACCAATCAAATAAATAAAAAAAAAAAAATACTCACCTGAGAATTAAAATATTTAAATTAATTGTCTTCTGAGATACTGGTTTAGTTATCTTTCATACATCCACAGAGCCAAGTTTTCTGAAAACTGGCTTCCTCCAAATATATTCTGGGTCTTTAATCACACATAGGGTCTAGTCCTATTGTATATGACTTTGAGCCAAAACACAGAGTCATGTTCTGTAGGACTAACATAGTGTCGAGTATTTCATATTACATTAAGTTCTTCAGAGGTGACAGTTATGACACTGGAATGGCTTGAAGTATTGTGGCCAGGTGAAAGCCTGTCTCCGGAACTCCAGTTTCCTCAATCCTTAAAATTATTTGACGGTATTACAAGTCAAATCCCATGCTTGTACATATCCATGTATATAGGGTTAACATAGCCGCGGTATAATTCTTAAGCGGTAGATCAGGGCTCAGCCCTGAGTTTAGTCGAATGCTAGATTTAAAACCTGCAAACGTGGTACTACCACACTTAAAACACAACATATTAGGAGAAGACCAACCAGACTGCTCACCAACTACCCGGTAGTCTATATTATGTGAAACATCTTGTCTGATGTCTTCGACATGGCGTTCCGCACTAAAAGTTTATAGGCTTTAGGCCTGGCCAAAAGTAATACTGTTCATCTTTAACGCCTTTCTGTGTTCGGCTGGTGGCGTTATGTTATCATGATGTGAATTTTAAAATTTTACTGAAAGCGAAGTTGTACGGCAATGCAAGAAGCACATCTCCACATGGGTAGATTAAGTGTGTCAAGATTATGATAAGAAATGGCCGTAGCTTACTACTGAAAATTTCAAATATTCATCACAAAATAATGCTCTGAAGCTATCAACAGTAAGAGCCCACCTTTCTATATAAATGACAAGATGACGAAAATCTTTCCAAACCTTTTCGCTGCTGCTACTATGGGTGCGCACTCAAGGGAAACAACTTTGCATTGTTATCTACGATGTAATGGGAAACCGTGTGTGTAGCAGAAACAGATGATTGGTTATGGGCTCCCGACATCAGTCAAACATAAAATCATGTGACCTCAATGTGCGGAGAAAATGGCGGCTTGCAGCGAGTGGAGGTCAGTAAGGAAAGTGCATGGTTTACAAGCACTTGTTGCTCGATCTTGCACGCGATAAATTTTGGCTTTTTTTGGTCAAGCCACACGTGAAGTTCACCCGTTTAAATTATTCTGTTTTGTATGTTGCAGAGGCGAGAAGGCAGATTGCTCTGCGGCAATTGACCAGCTTGTGTGCAGTCAGGTCGACAGCCTATGCTTCGCTGGTGACAAACGGTAGGTATTGGATGCTTTTCCCAGATGACACCAATACGTGGCTTCAGTAAATTGTGTATGTAGGGGGCCAGACTGTACATACATAGCATGTTGCCTTAGATGCACAGTCTCTACACTAATCAACACACAGTCACCGGATTGAGTGTACGCCTGCAGAGATGTAATTCATGAACCGGAATACAGTATACCCCGGGTCCTAGTCGGACATCGTCCACTCCCTCCTGACATCTTGATGCAATCACCATGGTCCCATCATGGGCGTATGGTCCTGCTATCCTGATCAGAATTTACCATCTTGTTAATGCTTTGTTTGTTACGAGGCCATTTACGGCAAATCCAGCGTGCCGCCATATAATTGCGAGAAGTATATTTTATGCTGAATAATTTCTTGCAGAATTCTATCCTCTACTGTATGGTTGATGTTTGTAGCCTACAGATGATACAGATGGGGACTTCAGATGATAGCATGCACATACGGAGCACATATAATACAGTGTGCTGAGAACATACAGACAAATAAAGCCGTGACGTCAACAATTGCATCAGAGATCAGATCTAAATAGTTACACTGTTGTAGGCTTTCAGTGCTGACAATATAAAGATTGTATAGGTATAGGCTGAAAAATGCCTATGTAGCTATAGAACTGCACTGTATTTGTGACAGGCACAGTTAAATTGGATACAGTGTATGTGTATTTGTTTCCAGTGTTGTAAACTCCTCAAGCGATAATCCACCCTTGGTGGTGCCATGATACGCATATCCTGATTGGATCATACGGTCATGACATACAGACAATCAATCACCGTGCAGCCATGGTGGGGCCCACCATGTGCGTACCATGCAGTCAAGATGGGCATAGTGTATAGGGTTAGGATCCGGCTGTACTGTAATTAACAACCCAATTGATATAAGTGAAGACTGTGATATAAGCCAGGTCAGGCTCTCTTTTGTCCATGTTAAAGACACAAGCCCCAGAACGCTTCCGTTAATCCACCTTCACAGTTTATATTCCACCAATAACTGCATATTCCTCTGCCTAGAATTGCACCATTTATTCTAATGTACAGCCTGACATCTTGGCTTTCTTCAGTAAAGACCGAGTGTTGTGCATTAAAAATGTGAAGAGTACGGTCAGTTTTTATATCTGGCAGAAATATAGGATTCGATATTAATTTAAAATTAACCATTCAAAAGTAACAATGCAGGAAATAACAGAATGTCGGATTTTGTGTGATGAATTAAATTGGTGCGCAAAATGCTGACTAGATACAGTATTTTAGCTTTCCTGTTTTATGTATGCTGATGGATAAACAGCTACAGAGTGACATGCGATAGCGAGACTGGGCAGGTAACTTAGCTATTCAGCCAATGATCCTTACAGAAAGAAAGTAACAGCCTACATTTCAATAAAAATGCCTGATTTTAATGTCTTTCAAGACATGGCTATTCACCAGAGCTTGTTTCTGAAACCCGCCATATTTTCCCATAACCATACATGTTTAACCTTACCTTGGATTAGACTAGATCCACCCAATGTTTGCAGCTTTTTTTTTTCGTTGCTCTCTGTCCATCCACATATTTAAACTGGGAGGACTAGGGCAGTGCATCTAGAGGTCTTGAAGATATCTTCAAAAACTTCAGAAATCCGTCTTTTTTTTTAATTCTCTGAAAGCTGTCCCATTCTGATTTTCTCTGAAAAAAAATTTTCTCTGACCAACGTATTCTAGTTTTTAGTACATGTAATTTTTCTTTATTTTCTTTATTCTTTTTGTTCTTAGATGAATCCTAATTGGTCATGATGATGGAGACTGAAGCATGTGGAGTAGAGTCTCAGCAGGGAATGCTGGTCTCCAGCTGTGAGCTGAGCGACGTGCAAGGGCCGGACGAGAATGTGGGTCCCGAGAATGATGGGAAAGCCTTACTGTGGGGGAAAGCCAGCCCTGTAGAGACGTCAGACATACAGCAGTTTTACCACGCCCTGGTGGAGGGCGATATGGACAGCATTGGGCTGATGGTGAGGTCAAGGCGGGTGGACATTAACCACATCTTCAGCGACTCCTGCATTCAGTCATGGCATAGAGGTCAGGGAGCGATTCACGTCATCACGCGCAAGGGCAAGGTGAATCTCATCCAGGCGTTAGTCGACATGGGAGCATCTGTGAGCCTTCGCAACAAAACAGGAGACACTTCACTGCACATAGCGTGTAAATATGGCTTCCAGGAGTGTGCAGAGTTTTTATTGAAGTGCGAACCAGAATTGAAGGATGCGCAGAACAATCAAGGCCTGACACCCTTAGTCAAGGCAGTGTTTAGGTTTGAAAACGCATATCGTTATGAGCATGCTTTCAGATTCAGCTATATGAAAACAATAAGACACTTGATTGAAAAAAATGTCAATGTGAATCTGTGTCCGGCCTCTGGGATCACACCGCTGCACATCGCTGCCGGGAAGGGCGATGCAGATCTGCTGCGACTGCTGCTGAGCGGCGGTGCTAATGTGAATGCCATCTGCAGTAAGGGCTTCAGCCCCTTGCTGACTGCTCTCTGTCGTACACGCGTTCACACGGAGAGCATCAAACTTCTGCTGGATTCTGGAGCAGATGTCAATGTGTGCACGGTGGCCGGGAGGACTGCGCTGCACCTCGCAGTGTCAAAGAGCGATGACCGCTCGGTGCAGCACTTGCTGGACGCCGGTGCCGATCCCAATTACCAGGACAACTACAGCAAGACTCCATTGTGGATTGCCGTTCACGAGAACAATATTAAAATAGTGCCCATGCTGATTAACTCAGGCGGGAACGTGAATCACTTCACCCTGCCCTCCAGAGAATCGCTGCTTGCACTAGCCATCCAGAAGCAGTTTGAAAAGATGGCCAGACTCTTGGTGGCCAACGGTGCAGACGTCAACGCCGAATCTGCTCTCAGTGCAACGCCGTTGCACCGAGCGGTGGAGGTCCAGAGTGTTGATATGGTGAAACTGCTGCTCCTCCATAACTGTCTTCTGGACGAGGAGAGCAATTCCTTGCGAATTCTCTGTCCGCAAACACCACTACAACTTGCCCTGGAGATAGGAAACCTTCCTATCATACAGCTCCTTATGCAAGCTGGCTGCAAGGTCAAGGACATTTGGCTGCAGCAGCCTAACCTCTCCATGGCCTTGACCTCTCAACCTAATGTTATGGCCTGGATTCTGGATTACCATTACAGCCCTAGGTCACTGTCCCACAACACAGCTCTGACTTGTCGCAGACTTCTAGGCAAACACATAGGGGAGAAGGTGGCCAGCCTGGTCTCTGAAAGATATATCCCTGCTAAACTGGGACAGGCTATACTGATGCTAGACTTGTTAATGTGAAGAAAACATGTCATTGTCGCCAGACATACCACTGACAACTTTATCTAAAGTGTACTGAAAGTTGCTTATTATTTTAAACTTTCTTGAATAGATTTAAGTGTGTTAAAAACGATTTATATTTTCAAGTGCATTTTACAGACCAGATTTTTTTATCTGTGGGCGACATTGATGTCAAAGGTATAGAGGAATCACTATAATTGATGAAACATACATTTTCTGTTCTCTGACATAGCCCACTTGCCTTAATGCATCTTTTCCCCAAAATGAAGATGGAAAACATACTGCATCAACACTGTATCAACAAACATGTCTTGATATTTTCCAAAACAACTATCAATAGTGTCATCACAGTACTTTAGCTTTCATTGTATATATAACCCTGGTATTTTTCCAGACAAATATAGTTTTCCGTGGTGTGTCTCTTGATGAGGATTTCATTTTATGTTTTCTGGTCCCTTTAACGTGTGGCATATATGTTTATATATTCGTGCAAAGTTTCTCATAGTTGTGTTTTGCATTTATCAAGCCATCTTTAAAAAATTTCTACAAAAATCCCACTAGCACTTTAGAGGAGTCCCTTTTTGGGGGTGTCATACCCAACAAATGTGTTTTTAGGACAACCTGATTTAATTACATTGTGCCTAGACAGGCATTACTTAGGGTCAACACAGCGATCACTTTTGGGTTACAGCATCAAGTATCTGCTACAGTGGAAGAGCTTGAACTATGACATTGTCAGGTCAGTTCTATTTCTTGAGGACTTTCAGCTGTTATTGCGTTGAAACTCCAGACAAATGCACAGCCATAATATTTGCTTGAGTGGCCATTGATCAAACAATTTTGTATTGTATATGTATTGGATGTTTTATGGTAAAGTTGAGATGGAATTTGTAATGGTGTATAGTCAGTGCAGTACTTCCAAGTAAGTGTGGCAAATCAATCAAACGGAAACATTACAAACACATTTTAATATATCCACTTTAAGATGAATGACACGACTTTAAACGAATGTGAACTTGTTTACAGCCTTTGAGTTAAAAATGGGTTAAAAAGTCAGCAGAGTTGTATGCGTATACAAAGGGGAGATAACTCAGTTGGCGGCCTGTTGGCATATATGTTGTGTTTATTGCTGGCTTTATTGATTTTTTGTTGACAGTTTGTTTAAATTGTTTGGACATTAATATGCATGAGTACTGAAATGACTTCAGTTTGTGCTGAATAAGTATTTATTAAAAAATATAAACATGGATTATATGATCATCTCAGAGAAGTGTTATCCACACACAAATATTGACACTTAAAGCGTTCAATATGCATTTTATAGAAGTCTAGTTAAGTCATGTCTTGTATGATAACAAAGACAAATAATTCTAATATATTTCTATTTTTAACAAAAAAATTGCCTTGATTAAACACTTGAGGCTTAAATAAATAGAGATATGTATTGTGCAGTTTATGTGATATTTACAGCACTGGAGCTGTTGGGCATTTATGAATAAAAAAGTTTTCCATTGCTTACTTTGATTAAAGGTTTAATGTTTACCTGTTTTACCAATTTTTACTTTTTCACTGTACATATTTGAAAATTCTGAAATTGATTTTTTCGTCGTAGTAATTTCATCCATTTTGAAAAACTAATCTGAAATGCATCCATTAGCTGATTGGTGAACTTACGTGAATTAATTAGGACGTTGGCACTGGAGTGGACTAAACGATGGTAGGCAGAACCATATCTTATATTTATTTGACAAATGCATCCATTCAGAATGTCCAAATGTCACAATACGTCTGTCCTCTTCACAGCTGGAATCAGTAGTGATTACAGCGGTATTACATCTTGCCAAGTCGATAGTTATGTCCTGAGTTAGAACATGTAAAGAACATGGCTGGAGTCTGCTTAATCTGTAATGTGTGTAAGAATATGAAAAATATATAAAATAATAATAATGATATATATATAAAAAATATTACATGTATAGCAAAAAAATCACTTTAACATCAGTATTATTATCTGTGTAATATGTTAATTGCTAATTGACATGTACATGTGTAACTAGAGAGAACTTCATCAAGGCATTCCAATCTCTGTGCTCACCAAGGATTTGAACTCCCGGACCTGACCTCGGCTTCGGCTCTGGATTTGTGAATTATGGTTTGTCAGATTACGATTTCGGATATATTATTTAGCTTAAAGCCTGCATGAAAATTTTATTCTTTGTCAGTATGAACTGGACAAGGTAATATTATATGGAACTGAATATTTAAAGCTGTTTATTTGAAATGCATTTGTGTATTTATTATAATATACGGTATGCTGCTTACTTCAGGGTTTCTCAATTAGTGACTGCTATTATCTTGAATGATAAAGAAAATATGGTATGTGTACAGTGTATTTAGGTATTACTAGGTGTTCTGCTGTGAAGTTTGAACGGGTATTTATTCAGCTATCTTTCCTGCATATATATGTAGGCCTATGTGAATTATATATAGGCTGGCTATGATATCTGGTTCTTTCTGCTGAAGTGATGTGAATCGGTTGTGAGTTATTGGTTCCCATTTGATTGTGCTTTTACAACATGTTATACCTTTTGGGATGTTTTTTTTTTTATTTTCCTGTGGGCTACAGTGTAAGTTACGTGTGTGGGCACATGTAACATTGCATCTGTCACATACAGCTGTATGAGAACATGAAACAAGTGCCTGCAGCTGAGTACTTGATGTTTTTTCAGTAAAGGCTCTATTGAAACTGTAGCATACTTTTAAATTCAACTTTCACTGAAAAAAAAATGTTAAATTTAAGACCAAACATTTAACCAAGGTAGGTTGAGGTATACTTTATGTTATTTGCTTTTCTGTTGTAAAGTAATTCAGTTTAATTTTATGTGTTCGATTTCACACAGGTCTTATGTGGAATTACATATGTCAATTTTGACACATATCAAAGTCCCAGTCTCCACACAAAATCAGAATGTGTATATTCTGGGCAAATTTAGTATGGTAATCCAATATCATGACAGCGTGCAGCCAATTGTGTAATGTTATTACTGTGTGCACGGATATAAGTTAAGGTTTGTCAATGTGCAAGGTTATAATACTGTCTGAATTAGCACAGTTAGCTGGTCACTTACGTTGGTGACCAGTTAGCTGTGTTATGTCTGAACTGGAGTGCTTTATGCCATACATCATCTTTATGGGAGATTCATATTGTTGTTGGCCTTCTTGATGTGCGTTACATGTATCAGAAAGTTTCGTACAATTAACACTTGATTTTGGCCAGGTATTGAATGCATGAAGTTTCGTTAAACAAACAAGGCATTGAGAATAAAGTAGAAAGTAGAGCAATTTGGCTGGAAAATGCCAGTAATATATCACTAGTCATTGGATTTCCAGGCAGTCAGTTAGGTATTTGATATTGATTTTGTTATGGGTTTGTGATCTGACAGAAGCTTTACATTGTTAATTATTATTATTATTATTATTACTACTATACTGCAAGTGAATGAATAAACAAGACGACATCTACATGGATGAAGTGTTTATGGACTTTTATTTTTGTCAATTGACACTCACTATCAATCATGTAAACATTCAACTTCTTGTTTTGGGTGACAAAATATACTGTAAATTTGTCAGTCCAAACATTACTAACAAATAAATATAAATGGATCATTTGAAGTGGTGAAAATGGTTTCAAAAAATAAGCAAGTAAACCTATAACTGTGGAGAAAGATAAAGGTATGCAGGAAGTATTGCTGTAAAAAAACACTACTGAAGTAGGCCTAGCCCACTAGTTTATAAATAGTCCGTTGTCGGAACCTCAGTTAAGTTCAACGTGTAGTGTGCTTTGTCGTGGCGAGTAGGGAGAAAAACGGAAGACGATGTCATCTGAGGTAATAATTCATTTTCAGGGAAACTTCAGCCGCTTTCATCGTTATTTTATTGTAGATACTTTGTGCAGGTTTCATTTGCTTAATCGAACTGTGCAAAAGGGAAACTTTGTCTCACCCTACAGATTGACTTAGCCTTTGAGATCAAATATGTTGTTGTTGTTGTTTTATTGGCGCACGTCCATGGCTAGACGTGTCGGAAAGTTACATTCAGTAATATAATTGTAATACTTGACAAAAATGTTAGGCCACTGTTTCTGATTGTAATAGCTTTAACATGAGTTTGTGAAAAAAAAGTGTCACGAAAAGTTATTTATACTAGACGAACTATGGTGAAAATTGAGGAGCTGAAGGTTTGTGAACTTAAGAAGTTACTGAAGAAAAGAAACTGGCTAGAAAGCTGGTGTATTTTATTTGTACTCCCTCTGCAGAATCGACCAAAGGAATTATTCAGAGTTATTGAACATGGGCATTGACAGATCAGTTTTCTGTTTCATTTTCTGATGACATGTTTACAGGATACTGACTTTAAGCTGAAGGTTGACCAGGCCTGCCAAGCTGCGGAAGAATTCTCCAAGCTTTACTACGAGACATTTGACAAAAAGCGACACGTAAGTTGAGTAAATGCATGTATCTGACAGCAGCTGTTGCTCGATGTTTTGGAAAGAATCGCATTGTACAAATCTTATTTTAAACAGTATAATTGAAAGAAATTACTTTAACATAGGTTGTACTAAACCTTGTGATGTATGATATGTTTATGGGCAAATTCCCCTTATAACAATGAATATTTGAGATGGATAAGCCCTTCTTGTTCATCGATGCCACTGTCATTAGTGTTTTTGAAGAAAATATTATGTTTGTGTGGATAATATTTTCAGAAAAACTCCAAGGGGCTGAGGGTCAAGGCTAAGACATGCTAGCTTAGCCACTTGGTGACACCAGACATGGGTTCAGTAGCCTTCTCAAACAGCAAAATTTTCAAGTTTCTTGAACTGATTCTCTGGCCATGGCAGCAACAGCAGATTCATGTATTCTTACATGAAGTTTGATGAAGACTACTTGCCTTCTACCAATATCACTCATGGAAAAGTTCGCTATTACATCCTGTTGTCAGGTTTTCTCTGGGATATCCATAATATACTCATTACTGGGTGTCAATGTCTCAGTGGAAAGTTGTTCAGTTAAGCAACTATAGGGTTAAGCAACTATCGAGAAATCCTTAAAAATTTGTTTCTTTTGCAAAACCTGATCAACCCTCCCAAAACCAGCCATACCAAAAAACTGTTTATTGGTCTTTTGATAAAGTTTTCTGGAAAATTTCTCTCTATGTATGTTAATTTTTTAAAATCCTCACCTTTTTCAAGAGCCAGAATAAAGAAAAAATCCCTACCAACTCATATGGTCTTTTTACGCCCAGTGAACAATTTTTTAAGGATGGCCTCACCATCACTGAGATGCATAAAGACTATCAAATGTGGAAGAAAGAGATGCATGGTTTAATTCTCAAGCGGATACACTTCAAAAGCCTCATGCTATTTGTTTCCATATTTGAGTGTCAGGATATTGTGATAAGATAGATAATAATGTCAGATGAGCTACAGCTAATGACCTTAACTTTCATGCATGGCAAAGTTGCTCATTCGCTTTGGCAGTAGGATAATATCCTACTAAGAAAATGTAAGTTTCAGCACCAAAAGTAATGTTTTATGATACATTTTCTTGACTGTAATTTGCAATTTGTTTTGCCTATAAAATACAATGTTTGAGTTGGAATTCTAGGTCATTTATGCATGCATGTATAACTGTAAATGCTAAAAATAACATTGAAAGAAAGGCAAAACCAGCGATGAAAGAAAACATGAACAAACAAATCCGGAGTGTTTATCAGTGGTGTAAAGATGGCGTTGCATTTGTTGCATTGGCAGCTGGTAAGCAAGCTGTACATGGACACTGCAGTCCTTGTGTGGAATGGTAACAGTATCACAGGAAGCAACGAGATTGTCAAATTCCTCGAAAACCTTCCATCATCAGAGCATGTCCCGGAAACACTGGACTGTCAGCCATTAATGGGTAAGACATTCATGACTAAGTTTTAATTTATTAAAATTCTTTAGCCCTTGTTTATTAACTAGGGATTTTGAGGGGGTTTTTTTTCTAGAAAGTTTGTCAGGTTCAGAAATATGATGGTGCCCAACGGTTTCATTGGGTTTGACCAACTGACCAACTCTACATGTCAGCAGTTATCTTGAGCGCTGAGATCAGCGTTCACTAGTTTTTATCTGGTCTCACTGTACTGGACGTTGCTGCTTCATGTCCACAGTGTTGTTTGGTACCTGTTTAGGTGCGGTGGTTGACCCAACACTCAGCCCATTTAGAGCCACCCATAAACAAGGCTGGTGTTGTATACGCGGAAATGTTGATGGTTTGACCTAAGACACTGAGACACTAGGCAAATATTAATTGTCATCACCCTCATTGGCACATTTCCCAAAGCATTGATTTTGTCCATCGTGGAGATTGACTCAGACGTCTTGTGTCTGTGGTTGAGATCAAGTCGTGCAGCTGTCCCACTTCTCAGCAAACTGACGTGTAACCATATTCATTCTGTTACCTCCTTCCTTTATTGAAGGAGATGCAATGAGAAGCTTGTCTTAGTGTAAGACTGCATGAGCAAGGTTTCAGGCTACCAACACAATATAGCTGCAGCATAACCATGAAACCTTTCTGTTATTTTCAGATCACTTGACGCCAGGAAAGCTCACGATCATTGTCACCGTGTCGGGATCATCCAAGTATCAACACAACAAAGCCACAACCTTCATGCAGAACTTTGTCTTAACATCTGTCAATAATGTATGGAAGATTGTATCAGACTCAGTACGCTTTCAGGAATGACCTCTGTGAGGAGGAAGCGTTTCATCCTCAGACTATGTCAAATATCATCTGTACAGTTCATTCATAATTCATCGGTATCAGTGTCCATTGTGTGAAATTCATAAGTAAACAAAAGATTTATGATATCAGTTTTGTGTTGAAAACATTTAGATCGTGGAGCTGTTAAAGGTGATACTGTATACCAGTGTATTGGACGAGGAACTGAAAAACCTATTTTTTAAGGTAGATCTGTGATTGAATTTGTTATCATAAATCTATTTATTTGTTTGATTGAATATTCTCAAGAATATTTCACTTGTACGATGGTGGCCTGCATAATGATGGGAGGAAATAGGGCAGAGCCCGGAGGAAACCCACGACCATCCGCAGGTTGTTGGCGGACCTTCCCCCTTACAACCCAAGAGGAAGCCAGCATCATCTGGGCTTGAACTCAAAGCGATTGCATTAGTCTGATGACATCATGGATGTTGTAAAGAGTTAAATGACTGATTCACACAAATTCATTTGAGTAAATGTCGACGAGGAACACTCTTAATCTGGTTGGAATCATTTGGTCACCACTGAACACACTCTAACACGACAAATCATTTGGTCACCACTGAACACACTCTAACACGACAAATCATTTCGTCACCACTGAACACACTCTTAAATCCTCAGAACCAATACACTCGATGTTGGAAGAGTAATGGACAGTCTTTTATTTTCCATGATTTACAATATGCCTTAACATCAAATGTCAAGAGATACACCATGTCTTACATTTGTCTCGAAAGAACCTGGAAACACATTGGCTCACACAGCCAACAGTAAGTTTTGGTGACTGGAAGCGAATCCCTAACTCAATCATGGAACAGCTGAAATGAAATCCGTAACACGTCATATTTTATAGTCAGTGGGGAAAAAGGTGAGGTGAAGAGATTTTTGCGAATAAGAATCTATCAGCAAAAAGATTTGTTTAAAGAAAATTTGCAGTTGATACAAAAAACAACAAAACAAACACTGGATCCAGAAATAGAAATACATTCATGCCAATCTGGAAGCATTTTACATTTCTGTTCGCTATTAAGACGCTATTATGACAGCTGTCAGACTTGCATGTGGAGGAAACTAATGCTTGACGTAAGCTCTGCCCAAGATACCTGACATCTTGTCGACTAAAAACACGGGCAAACCAGCGAGAGCGGAATGCAAACACGTGATCTTCGCGAACAGATTCCGAAACCCATGCTTCGCGAAGAAGAAGCCAACTGAGTATTTTCAGCTGACTTCTACAGCTGTCTAATAGGAGAGGTCGTAATATTAATGAGTGTTATGAGGATCCTAACCACTGGAACTGGTTTTGTCTGTATATTTCCTATTGGACTGTTAGTTTTATCATACCTGTACAATTACTCCCACTGCTCGAGTCGCAGACACACTTATAGCTGCCAGGTGTGTTCACACATGTGTGACCAGGTGGGCAGGTGTCCGGGAACCGACACTCGTCAACATCTGAAAAGTTAATATTTGTAAGTGTTTTGTGCCTTCACGCACCTGTGGACAGGTGTCCGACACTGAATCAGTAAACCTGTATGAGCCAACCATGTCAGCTCACAAGTGGTCCTTAAACAAAATGTGTATCTCAGTCAGATTAGACTTTCATTGCAAATGCCCATGTACCCGAAGTGACAGTCTTATTCAATAGAATACATATACGGAGCCTAGAGCCGGGTTTGACAGAATTCGCTTGACAGAAACAGAGTGAAGGCGATTAATGGAATATCCTTGGCAAACTAGATTTCCAGTAAGAACCTGTGCCCTTGACCGAGATTGTCATACAACATACATGTAGGAACTAACGCACCATGACAAATGCAAAACTAACCTGCACAAGCGGTTCCAGCATATCCCACCTCACACAAACACACGTAAGAGCCTGGCAAATTGAAACAGTGACTTGCTCCGCTACACACCGGCTTCTTGCATTCGTCAATATCTGAAAAACCAGTGACAAAACTATAATACATCTTCACATGAACGACTGCTTTTTATTTCTTTCACTGATTGGGTTTTAAATATCAAGGCGATATCCCCTTGTTGCAGGCCGATGGCAGTTTCGACATTTGTAGTGCTGCCTCACTAGAACACCGTGTCAGGACACCCGACATTCTGACAAACTATACTCACGGTATAACTGACACCTATATATAGGGTCAAGCGAGTCAGTACAAAGATTGTTGAAATCTTATAACAGTGCAAACGACAATGGTAACTTCGTATAAGGCCCGATTTGCCATGTTGCCGCACAAGGTACCTCATTTCGCACACGTCCGCATGTATAAAACTATATTTGGAAGCCGAAAGTCACCACACGACCGAGGGCGGAACGCAATCCTCATAAGAATCAAGTGTGTTAATCCCAGATCTAACAAACCTGTAGAATTGCAGCTAGTGGAACGGTATTAGGCGTTCTTCTGGAAAGCGGCTAGCAGTCAAAAAAATACCGTGCAAAGCACTTAAAACCCCTCGGCCTTAAACACATGTACGATGTAACAATAGAAACAAATTCCAAGAGATATTTACAACACAATTCATAAAATTTTGTAGGTGATGTATAAATTTAGTGAACTTGGGACAAACCGTTCTAGTTTTATCATGTATACAAGTTTTTTTATACAACTTAACTTAATCGTCCCCAATGAAGAAAAATGTCAAGGTCGCTGAAAATGAATAGGATTCTTCTTCATGCCAGTGTGCAAGTGTGGTGTAAGTTTGGTGAACGGACTACACCGTTCTGGAGATAGAGCGTTTACAAGCCTTTTTTAAAATTTAACTCCAATTATCCCAATGACCTTGAAGAAAAAGGTCAAGGTCGATGAAAATCAATAGGCTTCTTCCTCACGCCAATGTGTAAGTATGGTGTAAGTTTGGTGAACATCGGATAAACCGTTGTAGAAATACCGTTAACCAGGAATTTGGACAGACAGACGCCGCCCGCAACGACAATACTCCTTGGCCAAAATTGGCAGAGGGGTAAAAATTCTACGAGTCTGAATCCACCGCCTGCTGATTTAGCCGCAGTTTGAGGTCAGAGGGGTTTCCTTAAAGGCAGCTAGCATGATGTGATGCTTTCCTACGAGCTATATCTAGTTTCCTGACCGCCGTCGTCCAAGTGAAACAGTGTGAACTCCAACTGGGGAGTTTGTAAATGTATGTGGAGCAACATAAACTTAAAAGGACAGACCTCATTTAAACAAAGTATGCATCATCTGAAAGGCCATTTCGTACTCATTCCAAACATTTTTTGGCATTTCTTTTACATTGATTAAATGGAAATAAAGACTGCGCTGTTACGGTGGGCTTTTTGTACCATATTGAATAGAATGAAGCACAATGACGTCACAGATCTCTTTCCTGCTAAACATCTTGCTACTGTCATATTTCCACAACTGCTGTGCTACATATATATTCACGTAGAACATAGACATATAGGAAACAGTGGATGTTTAGCAGCCAAAAAGAATCTGTGCCTTCACAGTGCTTCACTCTGTTAAAAATAGTCCAAAAAATCCAACGTAGCACCTCAAACCGTTTTAATCACGGGAAAAAAATGCCAAAAAGTAATAAAACCTATATTTACAATCTGCTCGAAATGGCTTTTTTAGATAATGAGCACTATGAATAAATGTAGTCTGTTTTTTATGACAGTGGTATTTAAAATATTCGAACAATAAAATTGTATTTTACCTTTACATTGCTTTGGCCCCTCCTGTGAATAGCCAGGTCTACACTGACACTTGTACCCGTTGTCCGTCAACTCACAGGGGTGTTCCCCACAGTTACAATCCGCCAGAGCTACAAACAACAACAGCTCTCCTGTCTTAGAACCACACTGTACAGGGGCAAAGGCATATGCCTACAGGCCCGATTACATTTAAGCGTGCAAGGTGGATTCAGTAAGAAGAGATGTTGTCCCAAATGATATTGGGATAGAGATACAAGCTGAAAGAATATGACACGATGACTACCTAAGCACAAATGTGTTTATACAGGCCTCTTTGGTGCTTTCGGGCGAAAGGCACGCGAAATGAAACATTTGTTATGAGTACTATATATCACTTCTTGTCACAACCACCCATATGATGTTGATATATACACGCATTCTGAGCCATTTTCAGTTTAGCCTTGGGTTCTTCTGAACATATCAGATATCGCCTAGCGACATCTCAGGTTTGAAATCAATTATTAGTAGATGAAAATTCCGAAATTCTTTCCTAGTGAATTTCTGTCTTTATTGTTTTTTGTAGTTGCACGTAAAATTTTTGCAGAGTATAACTGCATAGAAACGGTGCTGATCTTTTAATTTTAAAAGAAAACTGTTTACCACGTGGTAAGAGAGATTTCGTGTCTCATTGTACTACAACAACATGCACCGGTCACCACCAATTTTTTTGCATTCTTTTTTCATTAATTTTCTTTCTGTTGTTGCAATATCTGGGTCAGTTGAAATGCCTAAAGCAAAGGCGAAGACACGGGGTGTTACGACAAAGGCTAAGAGGCCAAAAACCTCACGCAAGGCCAGCCACCAAAGTAGTGCCAGTGCCGGTGAAAGTTGCGCCTGTTACCACGAGTCGGTGCCCGCCCATAACAACGCCTTCAGCGACCAGAAGCCTGGACCCTCCATTCCCACTGATGAATTCATAGAAGGTCGTCCCATCCCAGTGGTTTCCTGTCAGTCATCAGGTCTAGGTATGCACGTCACTCAACATATTAAGCAAAGAACTGTAGAGGGCCAGTTTGTTGATCTTACATCATTGTTACCTTTAACGTCAGATCAAAAACATGATAAAACGCTAGCACTGAACTAAACGGGGGTAATTATCTAAAGGGAAGTAAATCCCAGACAGATTGATTGTATTGACAACTGGCTGGATGCCATTCTGATATGCATGGATATTAACATAGAGGCCCATCCGGGCGATTCCCGCGGTTTGCTACAGTATATTCAAACAATATGTCTCGGTGTTAAAAGGGGAGCGGTTGGCTGGAGCGAGTATGAGAGCCAGTACAGACTGCGCAAAACAGCTAATCCCTCTAGCCCTTGGGCAGAAATTGATTCTGATTTATGGTTGCTGTACATGGGCTCTTCTAATATTTGTAAGCAACCTTTCCACCCATCTTCAGTTGGTACCGTTAGGTGCTAGGGGTACAATTTTAAGGGCTCGTGTTTTAGGCACCATTGTACATACATGCATAATTCTTTACACTGTGCAGGTGAACACCCAGTGACAGTGTGTAACATGAACAAACCCACTCCACAGCCGTCAAGGCTTCACAATTTTTTTCGCCCCCCCCCCCCCAACACAACAAACCTTCACCTCCCATGTACAACTATGGTGGACTCCGATCCCCCAATCAATTCAGTAGTAGGGGTCGATACACAAACCCAAGATATGAGCATTAGGCCAAACACCTATCAAACCCGAGGTTCTCGATAATTATGTAAGAATATGTCAAGATAAAAATGACGCCAGTTTGCTGTCAGCAGGGATTCATGAGGGTTTTAAACTTCATTATGAAGGTACTAGAGTGCACATGGAAAGTAGGAATCTTTTGTCCGCAAATCAAAATGAACCAGAAGTCAGAAAAATCGACAAAGAAATTAGTTTAGGAAGAATTTCTGGTCCATTTACTACATTACCATTGCCTGATTTACATGTGTCGCCTATAAGGGTAATACCAAAATCACATGGAGGCTGGTGATTAATTAGCCATCTTGCATACCCAATGGATAATTGTATAAACTCATTCATAGATCCAGGCACGTGTTCAGTCACATATTCGTCATTCGACCAAGTGAAACAAAAGATAGCGGCACTCGGGCAAGGGTCAGAAATTGAGAAGCTTGACATACTTTCAGCATTTCGCTTCATACCAGTCCATCCCAGTGATTTTGAATTATTAGGAATGAAATTTAAGGCAAATATTACATTGACAAGTGTCTCCCCATAGGTTGCGCCATTTCCTGTAGTATTTTTCGAGAGTTTTTCCACTTTTCTACATTGGCTTACAGTTTAGCAGTCACAGCTTCAAACAATGGACCACTATCTAGACGACATCATTTTTGCTGGCAGAAAAGGAACGAGCACGAAGACTTTTACCACGATTTGTGAAGAAATAGGTGTACCGTTGGCCTATGAAAAAACTGTTGGCCAAACAACCAGTCTGAAATTCTTAGGATTCCTTAATGACACTGTGTTAATGACTGTAAGTATACCAGCTGCCAAATTACATGAAATCGTTCTGCAGTTTTCTGGCAAGAAAGAAGATCACTTTACGGCAGTTACAGCCATTAATCGGCAAGTTAAGTTTTTTCTGTAGGGCTATTCGACCAGATAGGGCATTTATTAGAAGGCTACACGACCCCACTTGCCGGGCACGTAAGCCGCATCACAACATACGAATTGACCACGAAATGCGACACAATTTGCAGATGTGGCTCAGGTTTATCGCTGAATATAATGGTAGAGTTTTCTTTCCTCGCCATGTGTGGACGTCTAACTCTGTCCTGCAATTATACACTGATAGTGCTGGAAATAGTCAGCTTGGTTGTGGTGCATATCTGAATGACCAGTGAACTTTTTTCCCGTGGCCACAAGAGTGGTCAGAGACAAAGTTTATGGAGGACATAGCTTTTTTGGAACTTAGCTGTTATCCTGAGGGGAAGACAGTTAGCAAATAAAGGGATAGTCTTAAACATAGACAACCAAGCCCTAGTTTCCATTATAAATAAAGAAAAGTTAAAATCAAGAAGAATCAGGCATTTGATGAGAGCATTTGTCCTCTACTCTGTGAAGTTCAATGTTATTTTTAAGTTCAATGTTATTTTATACTACATTTGCTCATTTAGCTAACAAGCAAATGGCTTATTAGACCGCCAGATCATACTTATCAGGCATAGCCTATAAATGAAAGCTCGAAGGCCATGTGGATCACACGTCTGATTTTCGGATAACAAAACTCATGCAGGGAATGAAGCGCCTTCATCATTCGAAAGACTGTAGACAGCCAATAACCAACAACTATTAGTATGCTCCAATAGTTTTGAAGCTTGTCTGTTCCCAGCAGCATATTCTTTTGTGTATTTTGGCTTTGTACGAGTTGGGGAGATTGGGGGTCACAAAGTTACCCCTTGCAGTCGTGTAGTGAACAGGAATAATGTCACACTAGATAGTGATGGAGAGACAATGACAGTAACATTACGCTACTCCAAAACTGACCAAAAAGGTAAAGGTGTACGCATTCAAATTGCTCGTCAAGTTGGCTGTGTATGCCCTTTGTCTGAAATGGGGCGATATCTGCATATAAGACCATCCACGGACGGACCCCTGTTTATTCATTTCAGTGGAACACCACTAACCAAGTATCAATATTCCTCCATTGCACACAAGTCACTGAAAGCATTAAACATGCATAGCATGGGATATAAGAATCATTCATTTCGTATTGGTCGAACGACCGACCGCTCCCTAGCTGGCCTCATTTCAGAGTTATAAAAACTTCGTCGTTGGAGGTCGGACTGTTACAAATCTTACATTCGCATGCCAAACTGGTGTGAACAGGTTTTTGCACATTTCTGACAGCTCTTTTAGTATTTCAGAGTGTATCCATGTTGGGCTGATTTGCTCGCTGATCATAAAATGGGCATTCACAGCATCAAGCGGGACCCAACTTAGGTTTGACTGACATTGGTGTGAAACTTTGGTGGCAGGGTTACAGTGGAAGGGGCCTACTCGATGTACAGTCAAAACTCAAACACATGAAGGATTCAGGACTTCCTCCGGCTATGATATTGTTTCACTGTGGAGGGAATGACTTGGGAAAACTGTTAGTACGGAAGCTTAGGTTCAGTTTTATGTCTCTGCTTGAGTATTTGTACAATCGGTTCCCAACTGTTCACGTGGTGTGGTCTAACATTCTACCTAGGCTGGCGTGGCGTTATTCTCATAGTGTCTCTGGTATGGACAGAACTCGAAAATGTTTCAATTCCTTTGCTGGCTCCTCTATTAAGACATATGTCGAAGGGGCTGTTATTCAGTGCCCCGGTTTATGCAGAAATACAAAGGTTCTAAGTAAGGAGGATGAACCACCGGCACATCTTTGCTCTGCGACAAGCTAGAAAGAAAGATGATCCATCATGATCAAATATATCCTCCTTACATCCACAACAGGACTGGTTACCTTTACAGCCGGACGAGTCTCCTGTCCCTTCCCTGGCCGTGGTGGTTCCATCTGGACATTGGAGACACTGGCTGGATGACGGGTTGGGCTGGTAGAACCCGATAGGGCAGGGCTGACAGCGTCTCATGTCACGGTCGTAAAACGATCCTCTAGGACACGGGTCTGAAATCATGTGAAACAGGTTTTCCTAATCTATTCTCAAATTTCAAAAGATCAATTGAAATGTCAGCCTATATCAGACGGATTAACGATAGAAATAGAGCCATCTTGGCAAGGCATGGGACTTTGTACCTACTTAACAATGCGGTCGCTGTGAGTTCAAGTCCAGCTCATGCTGGCTTCCTCTCTGGCCGTACTTGGCAAGGTCCGCCAGAAACCTGCGGATGGTTCTGGGTTTCCGCTGTTCTTTGCCCGGTGTCATTGCACTACAATGTTGGCCGCCGTCGTATAAATGAAGTATTCTTACGGCGTAAAACAACAATCAAATAAATAAAGAAATAAATATTCTCCTACTTGTAATCACGGTAAGCAGCCCTCATAGTGCAACAAAACAAGTTTGAATTAAAGTGATAAACGGACGTGGCATTCAACACTAGGATTTATTGGTAAACATAAAGTCGTTTCCCCAATCTTTAAATGTATAACATCGTCTTTCAAATCTGAAAACTGATATCGTATTTAGTATCGAAAATAAAGTTGTATTAATAATCTGCAAAGTAGTGCCTTCGTTTATTGTCATTGGGCATAAAATCGTTCTTTCGACCTTCTAATTTACAAACTGTATCCTTTTGGACATGAAACATTAAACATAAATCGTCAGTAAATAACAGAGATGTGCTTAATCTTTAAACCTATGCCTTCTTTAGTTTATCAAACATAAAATCGTTTTCCTATAACATTAGGTGTTCTGTTACATTAATATAAAATCATTATTTTTCTTCTTTAACCTTATGTCTTCTTTAGTATTAAACATAAAATCGCTTTCCTATAACATTAGGTGTTCTGTTCGCACTGCTGTCTACTTTTGTGGCAGAAAGTTATTTTTCATGCAACTTTTATAACTTATGTCTTCATTTAGCATGTAGCACAAAATCCTTCGTTATCTTTAAACGTTGCTTAAGATGTGCACAGCGCAGCTTGTCTTACAGCAGAAAGGATACTCGGCCGTGTGTCCAGTGGGACAGTCCAGTTCCTGAGTGCCCACGATGATCTGATCCTCCAGCCAGTCAAACGAAGCGTTTTTCCCACAATGTGATGGGGTACCATTATTAATGATGCCTTGTAAGTTGTTCACAACGCCTCTGAAATAATATTGACTTACTGACTTACTTGGACAAGATCACCTCATCTTACTGCCCTATATCATCAACAACAACAACAAAAGCAACAACAATAATAATAATAACATCAATAATACATCTCTATGCTTATTACATCCACTAATCGCACTAATCAAAACTTTTGTCAGACTTCGACAACGAGGTTGCTCTATAGTTCTCTTGTATATGCAACGCTATACATACCATGGAATTGCCAGGCACACTGATTTGAAATTGTGTGCTTACTATAACAGGCACCCAGCTAAAGCATCACCATTGTATACATTTATCTTGAAAACATAAACCAGTCTAAACGTTGCCAACTCTATCGAAACTAACATGATATTACCAAAATGGTTCAGCTTTCGGGTGACCGATTACCAGTAAACGTTCTCATCGAATATTTATATTCTGCTGACCCCAGGATCACAAAGCCTTAGATTTCAGTCTTAGACTTAAGCCACACTTAGGCTTAGCTTCAGGTGTTATTCCTAGACATAAAACTTAAATTTAAATGCAAATTTTCATTTTTGTCATGAAGATCTATGATAACTCTTTGTATTGAAATAAAAATTCTTAAGATGAGTCAAGATTTTAGCTAAAAAAAATGTTTTGAAGTTAAGATTAAGTTTGACTGTAAGTCTAAGACAGCTTCGTGATCCTGAGGCCTGGCCCCGAGATCGTGACATTTTCTCAAACTTCAGTCACACTTAGTCTTAACTTCAGAATAGTTTAATGCTCTAAAACTGTGACACATCCTAGGAAGTTTTATTTCAATAGCTTGAGTTGACCCACACGTTCGTGACAAAATCAAAAATTTGAATTTAAGTGTCTATGTTTATATTTAAGTTTAGGAATATTTGATACAAATTTAGACTAAGTGGAATTTAAAAAGTCTGAGCCAGGTTTGTGATGCTAGAATCTGGGAGATTTCGTACTTCATGTGGTTTAGGGTGTTGTTCCACTCCTGCTCGACTTTGTCTTCATCCGCCACGCTCCCTCCCCCAGACCCGACCATGTTTGCTGGCTGGGACAAGGTAAATTGTACCTCTACAAACTCACCACGAAGTCTTCCAGCAGGGGATAGTGCCTGCAGCCGAATTTCTGAGGCCTAGGGGTTCGAGAATATATCATGGAATAAACACGAGGCCAAAATTATCAAAACGTGACTTTGACATAAATAATCCGGTAAAGACATACAAAGCTTAACAGCTTTGTATGTGTGGAACTCAGGACTTACAGTTTGATACATTGACAATTGGTTGCAATGAAACTCAGAAATCTGATTTATTCAGCTCTATAATGTAAACTAAAGTACGGCATCCTTATATTAGCCTACATCATATGAACGGATTTCGTTGTGTTAAAACCTGTGTTCACGCCGTTGAATCGGTACAGATTTGTGATCTATTCGCATCATTTAAAACTTACCATATGTAGTTAGTTCCTATAGAAACCACAAACCTGGTTCACTCCAAACTGAGCCTGGATACAAAACATGGAATTCCTACGGTGTGTGAAACGGAGTGACAACATTTGTGTTCACACCATTCACACTTTCCACCTATAATGAGTTGCCACGGAAACCAGAAATTTGATCAAAAACAGCGCCAGTTAATTTAAATGCGAACCTAGTTCATCTGAATAAGCTTCTATTGCAATCACGTCGTTGACATCCAATCCATAGCGAAAATGATAAAGAACTTTGATCGAAACAGCACCAGTTTCAATAGTAACCAACGTCACCACAGTATGAACCTGCATACCAAATACTAAGTCTTCTTTGAAGAGGTTAAACTTCTATTGTGAACACATCGTTGTCGAAACTTGCAATTCCCAGCCAGTTGCCGTTGAAACCAGAAATCTGATTTGAAACGGCCATAGTTTAAATTTGAACCTAGTTTGTCCCAATACGAAACTGTGCATACCGACAATGAAATCTTTATGTAAAGTTGTTACCGGGCACTGGATGGACGGACAAAAATTTGCAATTTTCTTGTATAAATTTACGCGTTTTTCCCACCTTGCATTTGTTTCCACAGTAATTATCTAGTATATTCCTCAGGCAGCCAATGAGGTTTGTGCCGTGGACTTCTCGAGTCACCTCCGCGAACAATCCCTCTACGGAGAGTGTCATAAGTGGGTTCACTGGTTCTGGTAAGAGGATAGAGACAAATATCATTTGCATACCTTTTTATGTTGTATATATAACCCGTTACATATCTTTTAATAGTGCAGAACTGGGTCGAAAATGAAACAAAAAAAATGTGGTGCCCCATGTATCTAAGACAGAATCTTGTAGAGCAGGTTAATTTATTAATTTGGGGTTACATGAGCTAGCACACTAATTCCCTCGTCAAGAAGGCTTGTCAGCAAGTAATTGGATATGAACACCTTCAAATGACATATGCTTAAACATTAAAAACGTTTCTAGGGACCCGTTTCACAAAGCCATTTTGGGCTTTAGACTAAAACTGTAATCTAAATTAAATATATGCATTAGATCGGTACGATTTCAATAATTCCGATTCTGTCCTGCATGTGGTAGTCCAATTTCAACCAAATTTGAGGAATTGGTTTGAAATATTTTGTTTTGTGAAGTTTTAGACTCGTTCTGGCTGTCTTTAGTCTGGCTCGTTCAAGGCTATATAGATGTTGGAAAGGTTTTTCAAGCGGACAGTTGCCAGATATCACTGCTATAATTAAGTACTTGCCACTCATAATCTCGCCCATAGTGAAAGAAATAGTGCCAAATGAAATGGATGAATGATTATGGTTTAACTCCGCATCGGCAGTATCTCATGTTTAAACCTGGAAAAAGAGTACTACACGGTTATTGAATGATTATGGCTTAACGCCACGTCAGCAATATTTCACCCGTATTGTGGCGAGAGTATTGACTGACAGGACGATTAACAGATTGCTGTTTATCTTCAAGGCGTTTCCACATGTACGTTGGCCCCATCGAGCTTTGGGAATTTAGTGATGAACTTTCCCACGTGTGATTTAGAGACTTACACTCAGTATTGTTGGGAGAGAAGTGGCCTTCGGGCAATCGTAAGACTGTATTAAAGGCAATACTAGCCTCATGTCACCAATACTCCTATATGAAAAATGCGAGCGCCGGAAGCTGCAAATGCCGTCCCAGACGACGGACAGGCGAACGGTGATTATTTATTTATTTATTTGATTGCTGTTTTACTCATGAACTCATGAATATTTCACTTATGCGATGGCAGCCAGCAATAATGGGAGGAAACCGAAGAGAGCCCGGGCGAAACCCAGAACCATCCGCAAGTTGATGGCAGATTATTCCACGTACGGCCGTAGAGGAAGCCAGCATGAGCTGGACTTGAACTCACAGCGACCGCATTGCCAGGATTAATTACAAAACGTAAAAGCCTTACCCGTACAGGAGCCCAGTTCCACCGCCCGTGCACCGAGGCTTGAGAACACCAGCCAGCCTGGGATTCTCGATTCTACATCACAGATGTGCGTGTTGAAGCGACTTGGCTGATACGTTTGGTTGTGATTTAGACATTTAATTCTACACTCGCTGTACGCCTCGTGTCTTTGTGCGCAGTTCACTTGGGCACTCTGTCCCTGTAGCTCCAGACCTTGAATATCACTGCAGTTCCAAAGGTCACTGTTAGCTACAACACACACATGAATAGTTTAAGTACAATTCTATTCATAATAGCTGTTCCCTCTGGTGTATCACAAAGGAATGTTTTACTGTGTACCATTTTTTTTTCTTTTTTGTGGGCTGAATTCAACAGCATATGGTGTTAAACTGTACAAGATACTTGTCATGGAATATTCACAGTGAATTCTGCCAATTCGGCTATATTTATTGCAGGGCCCGATTTCGGTAAAACGTCCTGATAATTTGCGTCCTAGTAATTTGCGTCGGTCGCCAGTTTTTGACATAACTTTTGTTTTTTAAAATAAGCCAAACAGTTCTGTACATCAGTATGGTAATTACGTTACCTAGCCAACTCGCTTTTATTTACGCCAAAACACATTAAGATGTTTGGTGGAACCTGGTAAATGTTTTCAGTTTAATAGCCGAGGGAAATTGACGCCATTGTTATTACACAAACTTTTTCTTTTCCTTCTTTTCTAATTCCTCAGCAACGTTGACCTCTTATCAAAGAAAAGCAAAACCTACAAACGTTGCCATCCAAGCACATTCAGTAAGAATAAAAGTTTACAACAAATGTGGTTGTGCTTATTTGAAAGTTCACACAGTTATAAATCACATATTCAAGAAGTGCATCTCACGTTGGCAATAGGGTATAGAGCCGTTCCAGTGACCCTTGTCAGTGCACAGTACAATGTCCGGGCCTTCCGAGATGATAAATCCGACATCGCACGTGAATCTCACAATATCCCCCGGCTGGGATCCAGTGGCCGACACATTTCCATTCCGGATGCCATCAATACGAGGGCATTTTGAAGCTAAAATGAAGCCATATATCATTGTACACACATATAATTCTGTGCACATCGTGAAGCAGAAATGAAATCACCTATAATATTGAAGTACTTATTTATTCATTTCCTTGTGTTTTATGTCATCCATACTCAAGGCGTTTTCCACTGATACGATGACAGTCAGCTTTATGGGTGTACAAAGCCTGTGTGCCAAGATTAAACCAATAACCTTGACAAGTTACTGACGAACTTTCCCATGCGTGACGTACAAATATGCATGGCATACTAGTGGAAGACAAGTGGCTGTGCGAATGGCCCGGGAGCGTCGTCCTTGCACAGCCTCTTGTCGCTCCAAGGTTCCAAAACCGATTAGGGCAGTGGAATCTACAAATTCCCGGTTCAAGACCGGAATCGAACCGCGATATATCAGTGGGAATCATGAAACAGAAATGAAAATAATCATCTATATATCCCTATATAAATCAGGGAAAATCATTTTTTTTCTGTGGGAAGAGACTATTTTCATCCACAGGTTTTATAGTGAATAAATTAACATTTGTGCATGATACTAAGATCTTTCGTCTTTTGAAAACAGTTAATCTTCTGTTCAATGCCGGGATTATTTCAAAACGCCAGAGGCTGAACCCTGTAGAAAAAAAGTGATACAACACTGTGCACAGAAAGCAATCAACATAGTGTTCAACAAAATTAATTAACACATGGGTAGTACTCTAAAAGAAAAGACAACAAAGACCAAATGTATATATGTATCCATCAAAAATTATACTCGTAGTTCAAAACGCCACTTTTTATTTTTGTGTTCTATAATAACCGAGATATCGCAGTTCAAAGTAAGCAATCGAACGGGTCGCAACACTTTCAATTTTAACTAATCAAGGGAGAGATATTTCTACCACCACCATCCGCTGTGGCGTTAGTAGTATTTAGTTCACCATTTTCCATATAGAAGTAGTGTTAAATCAACTGTTTTCCTTGTGATTATGACACAACTGAACGTACTTCGCACACAAAAGGGTGCTTCGCTGAAGAGCGTAGGTAACGGATGACGCGGCATCGTGTTTCATGTTTTACTAAAATGGCGTATCATATGGCCTCCTAAGAATTCCAGATTAAAAGGCGATTTATACAGTTACCAAGCACGTTATAAAAAAATGTCTATGCCCGTTTAGGTCTGTATGGAACCGTCTTCTGAAATAACTCTGGTCATATTTTTTGTTGTCTTTTCTTTTAAAGACTGACTGTTCTTTATAAACATAAGTTTTCAGCTGTATGTAACAGCCTTTGTCAGATGCGTGAAGTGGAAACACAGTAATCAGGTGTATACAGATGAAGGGACGGAAGGAATGTGAAATGAGTTCACGAGGGCTGGTAGGGTTGGTACTGATGGCAAGCTGAGCTCCATTGTTATTCTCTGTAATGAGAATAAAACCCATAATCTCTGTTGAGGCCTTCCTCAACTCTGTCAATTTTACTTACGAGCTGTTTTTCACATTTTTCTCTTTCAAGTTGGGTATTGAAGCGTTTTTATCTCAAGCCACAGACATTCAGATCATTTAATGTGTGTTGTCCTTTATTAAAGTGTTCTCCTACTGGATTTTGTAAGGTTCCGTTCCTGTTGTCAAATGTCTCCGTTAAAAAGCATTATTATTTAAATAAAACTCACATGTAAAACTCACACACATGGGTATATATGTTATCAGTGTTAACAATGCTTTGAGGAGATATTAACTGTTTACATAAGTATGTAAAGATGTAATCTTATCGGCTAGACATTACTGAATTATATGGGAAAGAAGACTTCTGCACCTTCGCAGGTTGGAGGGGATCCCGTCCACTGGCCGTCCGCCAGACACAGAATTGTCTCATGTCCAGTCAAATGATAGCTAGAATCACAGCTGAACGTGACTGTCACGATCCCAGACAACTCTTCCGTCTGATTCATCACACCGTGTTCTGGTTTATGTATCAGACTAGTGTTACAAGGTATCCCTGAAAAAAGAAGAATGAGGTTTGGATATCGGAGTGGTGTTACAAGGCAGAGCTGAAAACAAAGAGTGAGGTTTGGATATCAGAGTGGTGTTAAAAGGCAGGGCTGAAAACAAGAGTGGGGTTTGGATATCAGATTGGTGTTACAAGGTAGGACTGAAAAACAAAAACCCAATAAGGTGTGGATATCGGATTGGTGTTGCAAGGTATAGCTGAAAACAAATCTTTTCTTCTTGTTTCCACATGTTTTTCTTCAAGAGAGGTTGTCAACATCTGGCGCTCAGTTAATTTGTAATCATTGGCTTGCGCTTGTGTTGTGTGCATGTAATGATCGCTTTAAGGAGTGTTTTTTTAGTATGTGGCGCTTAATTGAGTAACTTTTTTCACCTTATGGCAACTGGGGTCCAAGCTGATTTGACAAGTTTAATCCTGCAGTTTTTGAGTAATTTAAAACGTGGTAACAAAGCAACGAATGAACAATAGAAACCACAAAGCTTGGTCCAGAATTATGCTAGGCAGGAAGCGTTCCCAGAGATCAGAGAGATCTATGCGTTTGCCGGAGTTCCAAGTATGTCGTAGTTGTCTAATGTGGATTGACCGCTGTTAGCTGGGGGTGGGGGAGAGGGGGCTGGGAGGTGCTCAGTTTCTTGATTAATATCACAGATATATGTTTTACATAACACTTATACATTCTCATAAGTTGAAGAGTATTTGAATAGATTCCTCCCAGATAAAAAACATCGAAGATGTGCACATCTAGTGCTTACGTTCGCAAGTTGCAGGGACGCCAAGCCAAGTGCCGTTCTTGGAGCAGACGACTGACTTTGGCTCTCGCTGATAGTATCCTAAGTCACACGTGAAGTTCACCACGGCCCCATATCCGTTTTCGGCACTTGAGGGAGAGCCATTGGCCGGGGCATTCAGAGGTCGACACTTGACCACTAAAAAAGGTATATAGATTTAAATATTAAAGAATGAATTTATGCATTTTGACAAATGTATTTGACAACTGTATACTCAGTGTTATTAAAGCCATGTATAGACCCTGGATATGGTGAACTTTTACACATTTTATAGGTCTATTCCAGAAGAGACCCCGCCTCCTTCAAATCTTCTAAGACGTATTATAACTTCAATCTTGTTGATCCACCAACTAGCTTAGCAAGGTAGAAACCACTCTGTGCTTAACAATGGTATAAAAGCGTCAAAAGAGCTTCATTTGTTTCGTTAATTAGGCCCATTCTACCCTGTTTTCCTATGTTGTGTGTACATTTTTTGTGGGTTTTTTTTATTTATTTATTTTTTTTTATCTCTTTTAGTAACAGTATTATCACTGTGCTTCTGTATTGACACTTGTAAATTATCCTCTTTCACAATCCAGTGCTATCTCTGATCACTCTGATCCTTATTTCACACCTATCACAAGTCCAACAACAGTTTGTTCCAAATAGTGTCAAAGGCCTGGCGTTGTAATTAAACTATCTGTGTATATTGCTGTTTTCTCTGTGTAACTGTTACATATCGCTCTAATCCATATTTCACACCTATCACTAAAACAACAATAGTTTGTTTTGGTAGGGTCAAATGTCTGGTGCTGTCATCACTATGTGTGTATTCTGCTGTTTTCTCTGAGTGACCGTTGCATATCGTCCTAATCCCTATTTCACAGCTATCACTGAAAAAATAGCAGTTTGTTTGTATTAGGATCAAAGCCCTGATGCTGTCATAACTACATCTGTTTATTGATGTTTGCCTGAATGATCGTGATTGACCAATTGGTTGAATCATTTGATCAATCATAGCAGTGTATTTTATTCAGCCTTCTAATGTCTGCTTCTCTGTAAATGTATATATGTGTGTGTTTGTTGATTGTACAAATTACTTCTTCTGAACATGACAAGTAAAACTTAGTCGAAATATCGAGAACGTCAATCATGCGTTACATTTCTTTATCCGGAGTTTCTATGCTTTTACATATTATAACTTATTATTTAATTAATGTTTTTATTTTTATAAATAATTTGTTCATTTATTTGATTTTTGCTGAACACAATGCTTAAGAATTTGGGGAGAAAATAAAGCGTCTGGAGAGAACCAGGGGCCACTTGCGCGAAGCCCTCTTAACGTCACGACCACGTAGCTACCATACCTACAGTGCTTGTTGCCATGTTAGTTACGTGCCCTTACCACTAAGAGGGCTTCTAAGAGGGCCCAGCTCTGTTTGCAAAGTGTGTATAACAAATCTCCTGACAAAGCAGATGGATGAAAGCCTGCGATCTCAAGGAATAAAATCAAATAAAACATTCTGGTAATAGCGTGCGATATAACATCATAAATACAATATCCAACTTTTGAAATGAGCGGGAAGTGAAAGTGTGCTGGAATGTTCACAGACCTCAATAAAACAGCACCATAGGGAGTTTTCAATAAAAATTTTCGATAAAACATTCATTCTGTGAATTTATCAGAATAAGTATGTAATGACTTTCATCATGCGGCATTTTTTTTTTAAGTTTGAAGCAAAGATTTATCAGTATTATGGCATTAAATTCTTCTTATTTAAAAAAAAAATATTTCCTCAATTCAACCGTAATTTTTTCGATTTTATTTGTTCTCGCGACGAATGCTGCCACTGGACAAATGTTTTAAAAACGTCTGCGTGATTCAAGCTAATTATGGAGAGCTGTCTGAAATTTCTTTTCACTACAGAACGTACGTCAATGGCTTAAACTGGATTCTAGTGGATGTCATAAGTTTCCAAGGTGTCTAATTCTGTTCCCAAGAACATCTTATTTAAAAGGTTCTCTGTACACGTACACAGATATATGATTGCGGTTTTGATGTCAAGGTTTCATTATTGATCCGTGGTATATAATCCAATAATCAAACGCCCCAAAAAGCTTTTCCACCAATCACCTCGACATTCAGAATTCAGCTAGTATTGAAATGAAACACATCTCTGAAAACAATTGATAGAGTTATCCATTTTACTGATCTTAAAGAAAAAACCTGTGCGATTATTTAATGAACACACGACAACAGTTTGACTTATCATTATTGCGGACTTCTTCCACAAGCCTTCTCTCTAAAAGCAGTTATGTAGGTCTACAACGTACACAACTTGTGTGCGACATATACACCAGATATGCATTGTCGCTACACAAATAAAATTACCTTTTGAGATTTTTTTTCTACCTACCAGTAGATATATTTTTGGAAGAGGGAGGACGTGATAGCTAAAAATATCATTGTGTTCAAAATCAATAGGACTATACATCTGATTAACGCATTATGCCCTATTCGATGCTTAATTGTTCTGAATTCCAAAGATAACGTACAAGTGCAATTGTTGCCCGACTTTTCAAAACCCTCTTTGCAAACACATTTGCTTCCGGTTTCATATGTCACGCACACCGCGCCACCCGAACAGCTTTGGGAAGAGCAAGCATCTGTAAATAAAACACGAGAAGCAGATTTCATGATACTTCATGGGTGATGACGTACGTCAAACGTTACATGGTTACACGCCGGGTGAACGGAAGAAACTCTCGGAGAAACTCGTCTGTATAGAACGAGGTTTTGCGGGACTCAAACAAAATTTAAGCACATAGTACGTAAAATGGCGTTCAATAATCAAATCCATTAACATTTGTTGCCATTAGGTTTCCCGGCAAGACCGGCATTAAAATCTATCCTCTTTCAAAATGAATCTGATTTATTGGGCTAAAAGATCGAATGACTACATTTGAAACATTTAGCATATACGTGACATATGCATATAACACTTGCACTGACTGCTGAATACAACACAGGCCCGATGAAATGTAGTATATGCACAGCATGGAGGTTTACAGGAAACTTTAGTTTCACATACCCAGCTAACAGAAAGACTTAGACGGAAATGTCGGGTATAAGTTCAGGAGCTACTTTCAACAAAATGTCCTACGTGTATAGGCCTACGATAATTTTGACGGCAGGCCCTACGCCAATTATGTAAGACATCTTACCTTACGTTTACGTCTCTTTTATCGAACATGCTTTGTGAAAACGTGCAACGTTGTAAATTATCGTACATCACGTTGTAGGAAACAGTTTCCAGCTATGTGGCTACAGATTCTAACCAAATGAACCATCTATAACGATATGTTCCATGGCTTGCTTTATGCAGCAAACACTACGTGGTGTGATGTTTTAGAACATACACCATATGGAAACATATGGGAATCATTCATGGATCACTGTATTAGTACACTGCAAAAAGAAATGGTGTAATTTTACAGTAAAAAACGCTGGTAATTTTGTAACCAGTAATTTCTGCTGTACATTTACAGGTTGCTGTGGAGACGCTGTAAAATTAAGGCTTATTCTACACATATTCACCTGCTTAGTAACACTTCTTTGACGTGGAGAATTACACTGGTTATTAGACTTACGGGGAATAGCTTTGTAAATTATCGGTGTGATGAACATTTCCACTATATCTTATCATCTTACAGGAATACGGTGTAAACTAACACCAAAATTTGCAGCATTGTTTTTACACTAATGCATTCACTGTTCCAGTTTACAACAATCTGTGCTGTAAAATTACTTATTCTTTTTTTGCAGTGTTTTCACAGGAATTTATACAGCTATACCAGCATACCTTCGCAGGTTGGAATCGGATCAGACCAAGTTCCCGCCGGCTTTCCATGATCGTGTCGACATTTCAAAATGGCGTTGCCTTTGAGTTTGAAACCAGGGTTACAAGCGAAATGTGTCTCATCGTTGGTGGCGTTTCCGTCAATGTGCTCAATAAATCCATCCTCTGGTGGTGACAGAGCTGGACACAGGACCTCTAGGTGAAAAACATCAACAGGGACATTTCAAACCGAAACATTTTCATGGGAGGGATTACAGAAATTTTTTTTATTCCAAATGAGACTTCTCTAACACTAATCACACGAGAAAGTACATTTTAGACAGGAGCTCTACAAGATAACAATGGTACGTTAAAATCACATACAGTTTCAGAAGACAGTGGAATATTTCTTTTTTCAAAATAGCACTTTTTAAATTTCAAAAAAAAAATGATAACACGTTATTTTTGTGTATCCTTGACGATTTGAGAATTAAGCGTGAAACCAACCTTACAAACAACGACTTAAAGTGCATAACTGCAAATGTAAGTCGATATTCAGCATATGTCGAAGATCATGCATATGCATACCAGAGTATACACTAACAATAGGAGAGTTTCCAGGTCAAACTCTTTTATTTCTAGAGGTAAGAAAAGCCCTACTGTACCACTTGATCTGTCAAAAAATGTTAGACAACTATTTCTGATTACATTTAATATGACATGGGCATCCAACAAAAGTTTCCCAAAAAGTTACTTAGACTAGACGTACGATAGGGAAAGTTGAGGGGCTAAAAGTTTTTTTAATTTAACAGGCTCCCTAACACGGCTAGACAGGCGTTCGGTAAATTAAAATCAAGAAAATTGCCTGACATTTTTAACAATGGGCATGACACAGTTGAACTCTTTTTACCTTCTACGACAAAAGAGTTCGAACTCGAAACTCCCCTGTTACAGCACTTTCTACTATCGGTGCGTTGAATGATGTCCTAATGTCTGTCAAGGAGGCCTTCGTAACCGAGAAGGTTAGCGGATACACGCAGCGCAATGACACAGCAATCTCTCACCAATGCAGTGTTTATGGATGGCTTCTGTGAGTGGTCGTTGGTTCCCCCGGGCTCTGTCCGGTTTCCTCCTACTATAATGGCGCAGTCGTATAAATGAAATATTCTTGAGCACGGCGTAAAACACCAATGAAGTAAATAAATAAACAGTCTGCGTTCTAACAGCATATACGACATGTTTATGCAAGGTTCCACATTGAAATAGTACATGTAAAGTTTACGCCTTATATACATACCATTATATACATTCCACATGTCTTAACGTTTGAACCGTGTGACATGTATCTGAGTAAGGCATTCTATCGCACTATTTTACAGACCTGAGCAGGTTTTCCCGTCTCCGTAAAATCCCAGGTTACAGACACACCTCTCATGGTTTGCATAATTAATGCATGATGCATTCGCCGGACAAAGTCCTTTACAAGCAGCTGAGGGAAAGATTGGAAAAGCATTGGATGCTGTGAATAGCTGTAGACCATCGTGGTAATAAACGAAGTTTAAGTATGGCTCCAGAACTGATCGAGAAGCTTTAGGTGGATATTTCTATGGGGGCTGATAGCGTCCATTTCTGATAGCGCTCTAGGCGGGGGTCGAGGAGGTCGCAGAGAACGCGGTTTTGACAAAACCGGGATAGCGGAGAAAACACATCCGTGTATTCAGCGGGGCGTGTAGGTCGCGGAAAGCCCGGTAGACAATGGACGCTATAAGCCACCATATATTTCAGCACAATATACAAATAAAATTGATGAGCAAGATTGTGGTGAACACTTAAGTCACAACAATAACACAGGAATGCATTCTATGCATGTGTTGCGCATTATAACATCGAAAACCATATTGATTCCAGGATTCCTGGTTGTCGCAACAGTATGGCTAAAATATTGATAACGTGGTCATATCATTGATTCATTTATTCATTCGTTCGTTCAGAGAACTTCCAGCGGGACTATTTGTTACCAACCCATGTACGGGTTCAAGTAAAGAAAATACAAAAAAGGGTTCGACGTCTTCCAAAACACAACCGTGTCATGCTTGAATGTCTATCTGTTTTAGACCATTGTTTACTAAGTGTAACTAAATACTAGAACGTGAGAACGACATATTCCTGTTGCAAAAAAGTACGCATTATATACCTTGTTGCTTTCTGTACGTGAACATGATACAAGACACGCCATTTGCGGTCACATTCATATTACTCAAATTACTGCCGTTCAGAAAATATAAAACTCGTATCTATACTATTTTTAATGTTAAAATGATTATAACGTTTAAAAAAAGTTGTATAGCGACAGCATTGCAAGGTTTACGAACATGCGTTATTACTGATTTTGAATGTTCACAAGAGCGGCTGATACTTTGCGATAGTCGATTAATTGGACTGGTCTAAACTAATAGCAAAGCTTTTTGTTGGATTAGGGCCTATGGATTTTTTGACCCAAATCTCCGATATAGTCTCTTTTAAGGCTTTACTTTGCATTCTACAGTCCAAAAATAATTATATTTATGATTTATACAGCAGTGAAATCCCAGCATTTCCTTCACTGATGAAAGTGTTATTTTCACTGCAGTGAAATATCACATTTTATATTTCACACCCAGACGTCGTGACGTCAAAAAAGAAATATTTCATTTCATAAAGTTCCAATCTGATCACAGCGGAAGTTCAGCAAGATCACTCAACCGCTACATTCTCACGTCAGGCAAGAAGATACGGCGTCATGTAACACGTCATGTACACTACGTCAGGCTCTAGGCATGTCTGTGGCAGCCTACGGCTGAAAAAAAAAATGCCGAGAACTCTTTAAATTACACAAAATCATGAGACTGTTAGGGTAGAAATAATAAATAGAATATTGCACATTGAAGGTTGAATACCATAGACATTGTTCGCGTGAAATGTGGAAATGATAACACACTCAACTCTTCGCGCCTCGTGGGTTATCATTACCACCTTTCACGCAAAGAATATTTATTGTATTCAACCGAACAATTTTGGTGGAAAGTACTTACGCATACATTGGGGAGCTTCGGAACTCCAGAGTCCGCTGAATTCACAATGGATCACATGTGCCCCAAGTAAAGCGTAATTCGCGGAGCAACTGTACGTGGCGTTAGAGCCGTACTTGTAGTCCCCGCTGACCGTGATGTGCCCGTGAGCGGGGGCGGACAGGTTGCCACACTTGATCTCTGAGAACATGTGAAACTGACAAGTGAATGGGTAGGTCGGATTGAGTTTGATATCTGTATAAGTCTGCTGGTCACTACAAGTGACCTGGCAATCACGATATGCATAACACGAAGGTGCGTTTACAAGTGAACACCTATTTTAGATGACACCTCGATCGAGACATTGCCATATATATGTATGTATGCTTGAACAATTTTTCAGTCAAATGACGACGAGGAGTCCATACACAATGTATATACACTTTGTCTTCCTGTGGCAGGGTGAGTTCATGCTTCCAACCTGCTGCCACCACTGAAACATCATGCCGAAGACAACAGACATGACCCCCTCTCAGGCACATTATACTGCAGCCGGGCCAACCAGTCCTGCTTCCTTGCTCTAACCTTGCACCGCCAGGTGATGCAGCAACAAGTACAATTTTTAAAGTCCTGCGGAGGTATGACCCGACCCGGGTTTGATGCTGGATCTCCCGACTCCGAGGTAAAAGCTCTAACCACCATGCCACAAAGGCGGTTAACATTGCCATGATTTACAAGTAACGCAACGTTGAATCCGGTATAGACCCTACCACCGCCAAACCGCCAATGAAATAAACGAATAAAACGATTTAAAACAAAAGTTCTTGTGTCTCTGGCACAAAATCATCACGTCATTCAAGGGATTAACAGGAAGTGACTAAGACATTTGGTGGTGTCAAAAATGATGTGCAAACATGAATTTTTACATGATAAATGTATTTTAATTCAAAACAGGACAGTTAATTGAATTAATATGCTGCCATTTTCCATTTTCCCATACTGACAAAGCCAGAATGTACGTAATCATAACATATGTAATAACAGCTCCTTTAGCTATGGTTGACATCATTGTTACATCTGGTGTCAACACTATATGAAACATGTTCGTTTCTATTTAAAGGGTATATATTACTTATACTCTATTACATTTATAACTTTAAACTTTTACGTTTGTTTCTTACCGTGACAGTGAAAACCATTCCCAACATAGCCGTCTTTGCAAACACACGACACCGTGCGCCCAGTATCTACGCAGTCCGCATGTGTCGAACACTCCAGTTCACCGCACCTGTCTGTACAATGTAGGAATGTACATGTCAGTTACATATTTCTGTTGCCTTCAACACAAGGTGAAAAGCCAATGTGCTGATTTAAAGAACATAACTTCTTTATTGTAGAATTAATAATCTAGGCGTCGAAACAGGTATTTGTATACTGGCCATCAACCATAGTGGACATTTCAAACCAGTAATCGAAAGGCCAATTTCCAAAACGACGTTAAAAAAGCCCATCAAATTAAGGACTAAGAAATTATAGAAAGCATGGAATTAGGCCGGATTCATGCAAACAGAGACAGTCAGCAATTACTATAAATGACACAAAGACACAAGGAATGTTCTATAGCGGTAAGTCAAAAGAGCAGTGCGGTCCCGGCAATTTCTATGTTTTCAAGTCCCCCGCCATCAAGCAAAATGACGGAGAACCAGTACCTTGTACTCGGCCTGTAACATGAGTGGGACGATACACTTCTTAAAAACTAATAGAACTGACAATAACAGAGAAAATAAGCAAAGTGTTAAATCGGACTAGACAATACTAAGAGTTACGATAAGTTCCTTGCAAAAACAACTGCTCTCCAGCTAGATCAAAACGACAGTGAGCTTCCATGGACTCATGTTTTTTTTAGAAAGTTATGCTACTGTAAATATCAATGTAAAAAAGAGACTAGGTAATCGTTACTCATCGTGTATTTTTTCCATAAAATACGTGATGATCAAATGTCAGAATTCAAAGTGATAGTTTGAGAAAGATAATATTTACTTACGTACAGGAATAGGGTAGCACAAGTACGAGCCGATCGTATTGGTACAGTTGTAACCTTCCGGGCATGGATCAGTCTCGCATTCGTTAATGTCATCCTCTTAGAGCAATGCAAAACACAGATTTTTGTGTAGGTTTTTAGCCCATAAAATGTATTGGAACAAATAATTACTCACGTCAAATTCATTACGATACATTGTAACATTGTTCTGCAAATGTAACCCAATCAAATCCAGCCCATGCTGTTTTCCTGTCCTGTCGTACATGGGAGGGTCCGCCAGCAACCCGCCGATGGTCGTGGGTTTTCCTCGGGTTCTAGCCGGTTTCCTACCAACATAATGTTGGCCGCCTTCGTAAAAGTGAAACATTCTTTAGTACGGCGTTTGTGTTTTAGTAAAACACCAATCAAATAAATAAATAAATAAATAAATGTGACCCATCCACATCCTTTTCCAGCGCATTGCGTGTCATGGCAATTAGGATCAAGTGAAAGCCGAACCTACCCCAGTTTCATTGAAAGCAGATCCTTAGTTCTGGCTGCGATGTGATTTTAATGAGATTGAGTTTACCCTTACTCTCGCACAGTGGATGAGCATTATTTACTTTAGGAATGGGAGATTGGTATCCGATGATGTAAAATATGTGCCTTATTAATTTTCACGATATTAGTAGTCCTCTATGAGGCCAGTGTTTACATGTATGTCACCACCACAAAAATTTCTGTAAAATATATGGCTGTGTTCTGACTCATATGTACTTTGCATTCCACGCATTTTTGTTCTCAAAATACTTGTCACCGGTAAAATGTGTAGGGTCAACGTTTTAGTGAATGTATCCTCGGTGTTGGTCGTTATAAATTTGGAGTTTAATGTCCTGCAGTGGAGTTTTAGTATTACATATATTTCTGTCACATTACGACAGTTTCTCCTTGTGTATACCAATAGAGAACGCATACCAACGCTGACATACGTTTTGTGCTGTCTCACTGGAATGCTATGCCGGACACACCAGACAAAACAGTTATCATGATTATATACCAATTGTAAAGAGCCCCATCCGATATCGTGCTGACCAGTACTCGGTGGCTGCCAAGAAAAGGATTTGCCAAGACTGTCGATTTTTAAGTCATACATGTGGGTATAAAATGGTCTCGAGCCTATAGTCTAACCGCCCAAACACCCTCGTTTTACCTGCGATTGGTGCTTACCACAAGTGGGCGTGGCGTATCCCTGTTGACAAGCACATGTCTTCCATCCGACACACACGCCTCCGTTTTGACAGGCTTTGGGACAAACAGCTGCACAACATGAGAATGTGGCGGAGTGAGGCAATTCAGTAACCAAGTCACAAGAAATCTAAGCATGTTATTATTACTTCATTCATAAAAGAGTCAAATAATCACATAATTGCAAGTGCTAATAGGTTATTCATTGATTGATAGTTGATTATATTCAGGTTACCAACTGAATAAAGCGTAAGACTGCTTGATTGATTGATCTGGTTAATGGTAGCAGAAAACGTAAAAATGACTAATTGTCTGAATGAATGGAGATTAAAAATATTTTAAGACCTGAACAAGTTTGACCGTCATCGTTTTCGACAAAGTGATCGCAGCAAACACTGGCGTTCTCATAGCGTAAGCTGTGGAATCAAAATCAGTGGATACAAGTCTGGTTTGATAATAGTATGAACTTATAATAAATAATTCACTGCAATATATATATTAATAAACAAAATATAAATAAAATAAATAAAAGGATAGAGATAGATAAGTCCATATTACTGCCATGTGGACAATTTTAGAAGCTATACACAGTATATGGATACATATAATATATATCACAACTCTGTGGAATAAAAATCGACTCTTATTTGCAAGCTTGAAAGCAGATCATATAACAAGCTCCGATCAATTGGCTTAGATGTTGCAGAAATTAATTCTGGGATTAATCTAAAGAGACGGATATAGGCGAATTGCAAAATCTAAAAATTAGTTAGGCTCGGACAATATTAAAAAATACTTCCTCAACAAAAAACTAAATTGTTCTGGAGAAACTTACTCGAATCTATCACAGGTATTGCTGAACCACCACCCACACTGGTATTGGCTGTGGTCGAAGGAAGGGACATGTCGATAGCACAGCTTCGGCAACGAAACGGCGTTTAACATCATCAACCATCTGAGGCTAAGGAAAAGGCAACCTATACCTAGTGGCAAGTCTTCTCCTACGTCGAGACTTTGATTCGGCCGATTCGGCCATTCCCGGCGTAAATCCGAAGATAGGCGAAGCGGGTCACGATTGGAAAAGGCATTTAACCAAAATGATCATGACTTCAAGGCATTTGGTGTCAGGCTCGGAAGCCTCCCAATAAGGTTCCCAACATACGATGTGCAGAAACAATCTGTCACAAAGAGTGAACGAAATCTGGAACCTTTTCCTCCTTAAATAATAAAGGCTGAGCCGTGTAACCTTTTGTTCATGACTTCATATATAGGCCTAGAACTCATACATAGTACTCATGGCAAGAGGACAATAGTCGGTGTATAGTTGGGACCCGAATCGTCATTGCACGAGAAAAGGTATCCCATTTACATATGTATTTAAGCAGGTCTATGTATAGGTTTTACTTTGCTACTTAACAATTTTTCAGTTATAGGACGACGAAAAGTCTTTGGTGTGTATACACACTGTGTCTGCCTGTGATAGGACGAGTTCATGCCACCAAAGTCCTGCCGTCACTGGAACATCATATGGAAGACACCAGACACGACACCCCACTCTGTGACATTATACTGACACCGGGTCGACCAATCCTATTTCCTTACTCTATAACCTCTCATTATGCTGACACCGGACAGGCTAATCCTGTTTCCTTGCTCTGACCTTGCAGAGCTGAACGCCAAGCGGTGCAGCAAAAACAAATTACCATTTTTAAAGTCTTTGGTGCGACCCTAACCGGGATTAACCCCGACTCTATCGACCTCGAGGCGGACGCATTTACCACCAGGCCGCCAAGGTGGTCCAATTGACATGCATAGCTAACTGCCTGCTTCCAATTTTTCAAACTGTTCGCTGTTAAAACAGAAGAGCTATCGTCTGAGTCTGAATGTAGGTCATGTATAGTTTTATAACATGTGTCAATTTTGTTTTCATTTCACTGATGTTTTAAGTCACGCTCAGTAATATTTCACCTATACGACGAAGGCCAGCTTTATGGGTGAAGGAAACCGGAGCACCGAGAATAAACCCCAGTCCGTTGGGAAATTAGTGCATGGTGAACTGTGAACATACCATTTGCATGTTGCACCCATATAATTTACTTATTTTGGACATGTCTTAAAACATGCAAATCTGATCAATGCCGTTGCTGTGAGTTCAAGTGCATCTCCTGCTGCGTCTTTATCTCGAGGTGTACGTGAGGAGGTCCGCCAACAACGTGCGGACGGATGAGGGTTTTCTACCACCATAATCCTGATGGGCGACATATACATTAAAGTCAAATATTCATGACCATCAATCAAATAAAATATACACACACATAAAAAATCGCATTAGCTCCGTCCACAAATATATCACCTTTTTCCTAGAAGTGTGATGTCCTACATATGAACTTACCCCGAAATAAACACAAAGAGAGCCAAAAATTGTACACGGTATGAAGCCATTGTTCAGCCCTTAATCCTCACGTCCATGTCTGACCGACACTGAAATGCTTGCACTTTATCCGACCCAACCATATGTTCCATTCCCATGCAGTGTAGCTAGATTTGTTTTTCTTCCCTGGTATATCTTGAAAAGTTCATGACTTTTGTATCACTTTAGAATGGCTTCTGTCAACTTCGTGCCTCAGATCTTGAAAATGTTTCATGTTATTAAATCTGCTTTCCGGAGCAAAAGCTCTTTTTTGACCGTTATGGTCTAATAAATGTTGTCTTTGGATATCAAAACTCATGTTTACAAAGACCTTACTTAATTAATTGGGATTTCTTGCCGTGAGATAGAACAGGTTTATTGGTGGAAAAATCGGGCTGACGTAAGTCAGACAAACCAGAGAGAATTGGATTTGAACACGCAGGTTCACAGATCGCAGGCTACACTGGACATAGCCCTGCCAGCCAGTTCAGTTGACTGCTCCGCTAGCCACGGCGGACCAGAAAATACGCATTCTCGTACAGTTGTCAAGGATTTTATTACATATATCTCAAATCATTGCTGACACATTTCAAAACTATATTCCGCCCAGCAAATTACCAGTCCATCTGAGTGATCACAATCAATATAGTGGAAAAAGATATAGCTCAAACTCAGTTCACTCCTTTCAAATATAATTTCATATATTTTATACATTTTTTCATGTTCTGATATATTTGCAACAGGCACGTATTTAGCATAATTAGCTGTAACACTGAATATATCTATATGTGATATATGGGCAAATTCTTTCTCCAGAATATTTTACTTATACCATGGCGGCCAGCATTACGGTGGGAGGAAAGCGGGCAGAGCCCGGGGGAAACCCACGGCCTTCCCACGGAGGACAAGAGAGAAAGAGAGCAAGAGCTGGACTTAAACTCGCAGCGAGATCCGCATTGGTGGGAGGCACCTGGCCGATTGTGCTGCGCTAGCGCTCTTATATAACCGCCCGACCACTGCATGAGGCTCCTCCAATCATTCAACCGGTAAATAAACCTCATTGGTCATGGGACATGATTTTGTGGACATATCTTGCATTAACATCAGTCTGTAATGGGGTGAGGAGGCATGGTGTCATATATGGTGTCGTCAAATTTCTTTTCAGTGAGCCAGCATTAGATGTTCCTCCACTTTTCTCATCCTATAATAGCTGTTTTGAAATAGCTTTAATATTCTTTGTCACTGACCTAGGCCATTGGGTGGGGCGATAAAAGCTGGTCAAGCCTTGCAAGGCAAGACTTACCTTTTAACAAGGCAGCAAAGCTTATTTGTACAAACACATGGTAGAACATGTAATAAATTTCGTGTAAATACACAACACAAGTAACAGTATGTGTCACGAATTCCTTTTAATAACATGGCAAGGGATTTATTTGTCTCATCGCAACAGACTTAGAGAAAACTTCTGATTAAAAAGTTTATATGCTCAACAAGAGGAACATGTGTAGTAAATTTAATAAAATGTTTTCTAAGTATGCTAACTACCTACGGACAGTTCTAACGTAGGAGATTTGTCAGGTACACTGTGAACGGTGTTGGTTTTCTTACCGCCGTCAGGTGAGTGACATTCCTTCAGTATGTGATTAAATCCTATTAAATTAAATAAATCAAACATACACTTTCAAATACTTGATTAGTATTATTATTACACTGTTCTTATCCGTAAGCAGTTTTGTCCATCACCATAACTGATAATTAGCCTTCTATCAAGATTTTCATTTACTTGAAAAGTTTTCTTTCTCTACAGAGATGGTATCTAAGTGTAATTACAATATACATCAAAGTATTCATGCATTATATTATACCATGCAACAAAAAATAGGCCACACTGAAAACGACCATTCACACAAAATACAGACAGACCAAAACAACGCGCCTGGGCACTGAATAACAGGATAAGCAAGGAATGCGGCTGGAAAGTAGCAGGAATGTTACTATAAAAAAAATAGCACTGTTATACAATGCTTGTATACACTGATAAAACCTAGTCTCCCGTCCGCAACCAAACTCCGGAGGCAAATTTTAAGAAAGTGTCATCTTCATAATTATCAGTATGGCACATCTCCATATAAATTCACCATCACAGCATACAAAGTGTTACAAGACATGTCTGTCATTACGCACATATCATGTTATACATCCTTGATTTTCTCACTCTGTAATACATATCAAACGGAACTCTGACATATTGCATACAGTATATAAATGTTTCTGATTACCATTCAATAAAGTTGGTTATACAAATGCAAACTGCAGGTAAGAATAACAGGGAATGCATGTTCCTATATAGATAGCCCTAACTACCATTACATGCATACGGGTATTTCAGTTTTGTAGAACTTTTGTTTGCCATTCTGTGGGGAATTTCTTGAACTTTTAACTGCTTGTTACAGCTTGGCATTGTAGTGCTTCACATACACTTGGGACAGACCAAGCAATACACATGTATATGTACATACCAATGTTCACTAAAACTTCTGAAAGATTATGACAAGCAACGGAAGGCATCCAAAGTATGACTCAAATTATGATCAAATCAAAATCAGATCAAATCGTCAATCAAAATGACAATCAGTAAACAGAATTCTGCGAGATAAAGTTTCTGTCGAAGTCAAAGCACAGCTAAACTATACCATTAATGTCTTCCATGTGTACTGGTACACCTGATGGTAGTATGCAGTCAGTAATATTTAAACTAAAGAATATGTTTACTTTGACGTAATTCCATTAATTGAAAAGAATAACAATATATGTGTGAACGTAAATGACATTAATACATTCTCTCTTCTAATAAGCTACATGAAAGTACAATAAATGACCTAAAATTTCGTCCAAAGAAGTCTATTTTTCAGGGGTAAATTAATGTCATAAAATATTATCTTTGATCGTGAAATTTACATTTTTCCAGTAGGATATGATCCTGTCCACCAAACAACCCTCAAAATACCTTTCTAAAATCAACAGATCTCTTGGAATCAACAAAAATGTGCAACTCGGCCACAATCGAAATTTCAGGTCATTTGGGGTATTTACAACAGAGGCCAAACCATATATACATGTAAAACAAATAACAAACCATGACAACCTGGTATATTATATAATTAGTAACGGTCCCATAAACTCAGGTAAAAATACAACACTTTGACATTCATTGATGTTAACCGAATCTCTGTCTTTAGCACATATGAACAGGTTATTAAACAGGTATCATGAAATCTGCTGAGAACAGTAAAGGTAATTGCATTTTACTGTCATTCATTAAACAATGAATGATTACAATGGACTTCTGTGTTTTGATCGCTGTTTAACCTGTAAGAAAAAGTGGAGGGGAAACATACAGTACATGTGGCATTGAGATACTCAACATCAAGATACTGGTTCATTGTCTATATATACAATAATGCATGACTGCTTTATGATAGCCTCTAATTATAATATGCCACAAAAACCCACCAAAAAAAAAAGAAAGCAAGCTTTTACTAAATTAATTATGCATTTTCTACTAAAAAATGCCATACTTTAGAGACTTCTTTAAAATTTATTTTAAAAACATTCAGAAAAGCCTTAATTCTGAACAGTAATGCTAAGAAAATTGCTATTAAAACTCTGCAATTTTTTAACCTAATTCTGCTTATGTCATGATGATTGGGGGCATACAAGTTGACACAATTCACACACTTACATGGAAAATTTAAATAAAACCCCAAACTGAGCTAAACTGACGTATTAAAAAAGAGACTGAACTTCACCAGTTGTGTGTGATCATTCACCAATTATCACACTGTCACTGATGTTCTAGTTTTCTCTCCATGCAGCAGTCTTTGATTTTATATTCAAGGAAATCAGTGTCAATATAAGCTGCTCCTATCATGCAACATATCAAATTCCATTGTGCATTTACATTTTGCTTTTATCATTTATATTTGATTAGTGTTTTAAGTGCTATACACAATATATCACATATATAACAGAAGTCAGGCCTAAAGGCATAGAAAAGCTGACACAAGCATGAAGCCTTGCCCCTGCAGGAGCTGAGTAGTGACTGGTCCAGCTTGGAGAATCTGTGACATCACTGTGCTTCAATGTGGTTCAAAAAGCCCACCGCAGCACCTCAATCTTCATTTCTGTTTCAACCACTGAAAGAAAAAAAATGCCAAAGAACAATGAAGGCCATACTTGGAATAAGCACGAAATAGCTTTTCAGATGACATGTACTTTCTAAAAATGTTACCTTTTGAAGCATTTTATTACGCATTTTATTGTTTAAGATGTGAACTTTTAAAAAAGGGGCAAACCAACTTACCTTACCCAGAGTGCTAGAATTCCTCCCAATTAATTGTTTTTCTTCTTCAGTTTGTTTCGCATTTTCCCTTCTTCAACAACCTGCTCTTTCTGATACTTCCTGGAAATTCTGTCCAATTCTGCCTTGACACTACTGATCGTGTCTTCACTGCTGCCTGTAATTTCACACATGGCTCCATCCCTCTCAACTCTCGTTCCACCTGCTGAAAACAAGTTACAGATGTATTTGTGTTTTTGACTGATTGGCTGATGCTCAATCTATACTTCATTTAAGATTTTTAGATTACATGTAAACAGTTAACTTTCCAAATGGAGGAAGTCTTCCCGCATTTTTATGTACTGTAAATAACCTAAAATTTCATACAAAAAGTGCATTTGTAGAGGTAAATAAATGTCATAAATTATTATATTTACACTGCTCATGAAGGATATTATCCTATCTTCCAAACAAACCTTAAAACATCTTCTCACAATCAACAGCACTCCAAAATCAGGAAAAATGAGCAACTTTAGTCATGGATGAAATTTTAGGTCATTCAGGGTATCTGACATTACATCATAGGCAGCAATCCAGAGACTGGGGGTAAGGGGTGCTTGCTTTTCAATCACCAAGACAGACAAGATGTGTGTTCAAAATCAGCCTTGGTCAACGTAGTGCGCTCACTGACTGTGGGCTCAGTGACACTGTATAAGTGAAAAATTATTGAGTATGACACTGAGCAACCGTCAAACAAACAAACAAACAAAACCTCTTGACGAAGTGTCACTCACATACACTGAATTACAAAAACATAATAATGTCACTTTTGAAAACTTCGTCCTCCTTTGATAAACTGGCTACTTTTAAAAGCAATGACTGCAAAGGTCTTTCTCAGTGTGTGCAAATTTCTCATGAACCTGGCTTACAAGTAATAGTGCCCTTCAACAAAACATTATTCTGTTTATTTATTTATATATTTGATTTATGTTTTACGCCATACTCAAGAATATTTCACTTATACGACGGCGGCCAGCATTATGGTGGGAGGAAACTGGGCAGTGCCCAAAGGAAACCCTGACCATCCGCAGGTTGCTGGCAGACCTTCCCATGTATGGCTGGAGAGGAAACCAGCATGAGCTGGAACATTATTCTGATTCATTATCATGAAACCACAGACATCCCCACACACCCTAGGACAGGTGCAAATGAAGAAGCCCTCTTTGCATTCACAAGGTGTCATAAAAATCCTTATAACCTTTCCCCACAATATGTGTGATACATTCTTATACTTTTCTTCCACTTGAAAATATATCTATGATGCTTTTCAAATTCCGCTCAGAGGCCACAAACCTGAGTTTCTTTACTCACCATTTTCCTTGTCTGCACCATCGGATGCTAACACAGATTTCACATTATCAGCATCAGCATCAAACTGATCTATAAAACTCTGGAATGTTGATCTGTCAAAGATGCACAACTTCACCTCCTGAAAAAGAAAAGCGCAGTGGAGAAAATCTTTACACACTATAGTCATCAATAAACTGACTGAATATTTTATGCATAAATTAATAGATATATTTGGCAGTTCTCAAGAGTAACAACCAATTAACCATTAATAATTTTACCCAACTTACACACATATGAGTTATCTGTGCAAACCACCATCATTTAATTATGATAGTCCTAAAAACAAATATGTAAGTATTGCATTGGAATTTCATGTAAGCTGACCTGAATCCCGACAGCCTTGTCACAGACAAAGTCAACCAGACTGTTGATGAATTCCTGGGCCACCAGGCTGGCATGATACCCACATCCCCCACACCCTAGGGCTGGGAAGGCCACAGAATTGGATTTGTGGGAATCTGCCATCCACAGAACCTGACCTATAACCTTCCTGATCACCTGAGATGAAGAGAAAGGACAGCATATACAAAATATGTTCGCCTACTTTTTATTTTATTTTGGAAGTTCTCATTTAATTGCACCAAAACCATTTAATGTTTCCTGTGGTAAACCCTGTTCTTGCCACAAGTACTAAGCCATATTCAAGCCTTTATTCATATACAGTAAATCATTCTGACCTGAAAAAAAGGTCCAGAAAACTGTTTGAGAATGGGCTGATGCCGGAAGGCATTATCGCGGTTTCCTCCCGCCATAATGCTGACCGCCGTCATATAAGTGAAGTATTCTTCAGTATGGAGTAAAACCTCAATCAAATAAATAAAAACAATGCCTCTGTTCTTGGTATGTCTGAATTTTTCTAATGTTTAAAAGAAATATTAGATCTTATGAGCAAAACTATAACAAAATGATCTCAAATTTTGTCCATGACCAAGTTGCTTATTTTTCCTGATATAGGGAGTTTTTTTGATTTTAGAAAGTTGTTGTGAGGTTTATTTGAAAGGTTAGGTGATACCATTCTGTAAAAATGTGAGTTTCGTCATCAGAAATGATATTTCATGAAATTTATTTGCTTGTAATTAAGATGCACTTTTTTTTATGCAATTTTCGATCATTTACAGTAAACGCTTGTTGAACTGATTGTACAAGTGTTGGCGGCTGAACACAGCTGGACTGATTTTTATGGATAAATGTGAAACATAAAAAGTGTGTTTTTGTACTCAGTATTAAAGCTTATTTAGACCAAGTTCTTTACATTTCAACCTCCATACTTAGTTTAAGAACTTACATGCATATCCCCTGTCTCACCACTCTGAGGTAAAACAGCATGGTAAATGAAGGAACTGGTTGATATTTGATGGGCCCTGGTGCTAAAAACTTCTCCAACATGGATTTGGTGCTCCCTTCTTCGCAGAGCCTGAAAAATAAACAACTGGCAGTTAAGACAGGTACATAGACCATGAAATAATGCACATGAAAGACCATTTCATGTTAACATTTGAGACCCAGCCAATATTAATCCCCAGGTTTCTTAAGTTGAAAACAATTGTATATTTGTTTCCACCATCCCCTAAATGACCTGAAGTCTAGCTCAAAAAAGCGTATTTTTCGAGGTAAATTATTGTCGTAAAATATTATTTTGTATAGCAAGAAATCATCCTTCGAAACAAACAAACCACGGGGCTTCTTTCTAAAACCTCTAGAACTCTCAGAATCATGAAATATGAGCAACTTTGTCATGATGAAATTTCATGTCATTTAGGGTAAATTTATAAATGTTGTATTGCACAGTGGTGATGCATGTACAGGCACCTTATATTTTACACTGATGTACAGATACCTTATATTTTACACTGATATACAGGTACCTTATATTTTACACTCAGGTACAGGTACCTTATATTTTACACTCAGGTACAGGTACCTTATATTTTACACTGATGTACAGATACCTTATATTTTACACTGATATACAGGTACCTTATATTTTACACTCAGGTACAGGTACCTTATATTTTAAACTCAGGTACAGGTACCTTATATTTTACACTCAGGTACAGATACCTTATATTTTACACTGATATACAGGTACCTTATATTTTACACTCAGGTACAGGTACCTTACATTTTACACTCAGGTACAGGTACCTTATATTTTACACTCATGTACAGATACCTTATATTTTACACTGATATACAGGTACCTTATATTTTACACTCAGGTACAGGTACCTTATATTTTACACTCAGGTACAGGTACCTTATATTTTACACTGATTAACACATACATACAGCTTTGTTCCTATATCACAAGTGATTCTCCATTGCATGGATGGGTTAAAATACTGACACATACTTGCGAAAGATAAAAGCCAAGCCCACAAAGGGCATATGAATCACATAGAGGGTTTAAACAATGTACCCTGAATTTCTGTTCAGGAGTAAGCCTTTGGAGTTCGGTCAACATCATTTTTCTCTCTGACACTGCATTTCAGAGCGCGTGTTCAAATTTATCCCCTCTACATCCACAATGCAGTTCACTTTCATGTCGACATCACTTGAAATGTTAAATGCACAAGAAACCTATATGTATATCATATACATATAGCAAACACACTTGGAGCCGCCACAAAGATGTTTCACATCAAGTTTTATTAGGTAATGTTTCACAAAGCAAACGATCATCACCATGTTCTGATGTCATATTTTTGTTGTCATATTGTGGTGTTTATATTCCATGATGCGCCACATTAGAGAGCTATATCTTGCAGCGCTGTCTGCAGTGGAAACGGCTTAAATTATTTTTCTGCAGCTCATCTTAATATAAGCAAGAATGATTTTCTATTCACTAAATATTGTAGGGACCAAATCATTATGCTTATCTTGAGAAGGGTATATCTGGATTTAAACCCTGGGTGTGAAATTTTAATAATTTATAGTTTTTTTTATAACTTCACCACCAAGGGTTAAACTCGTCAGACACACTTCTCAACACACAGATAACTTACAATATATCTACTGACACAGGTCAACAAACTTTATGAATTAGCTCCTACCTGCTCGACTTTCCGTCCTCCTGCATCACAGATGGCCTTACACAGGCCAGAAGTAAGGCTCATATCTGGGGTCAGCACATTCACTAAAACCACAGCCTACAAAACCAAGGCAAAAAGGAGTGCACTGAACAACAGTACATGGATAAAAACATTCAGCATTATCTTTCACATGAAGTCCATTAACCATTAACTGCATTCACACAGTTCTATCTGTTCGTCACATGTGGGAAAGTTCGGAAGTAACTCGCCAAAGGTTTGTAGTTTATGCCAGGCATTCCAGTTTCCTCCAGCCATAAAAATGAACATGAGCATTAAGCAATATTCAATATACATGTAAATAAATAAACATTCTACTCGTGAGAATCAGAGATAAACATTCCACCTCACAAAACAAATACATTCACTAGATACTTCTGTCTCTGTTATACACAAAACCTGGTTTTACACCCTTCCAAATGGCCTCATGTTATTGCATAAGCATGCACAATACTGCGCAAAATATAATCACAAAGGTCAAAGTCAGTTGTCTTTATGAAAAGGCAAACCTAAGTGATGCTGTAAAGATGTTTAGAGGTATTGACAGATAACTTGCATTTGTGGACATATTCGACCTATAACAAAAGAATTTCATGGTCCACTGAACATTTTAAAAGGCACACGTCCTCCAGGAAACTATGAAAATCTTTTGTCAGATCCAGCATGGACATGGGTGCAATGAAGTCATAATACCGCTATCCAGCAAGTATGCAAAATCAACATCAACACAATCAGCCCTAAATAGTCCTAAATAGCCTATTTTTAAACTTGGAACAGTGCAGGTGGTCCTTTCTCAAAACTTTGACAACTGAATCTATTTTCCTCCAAATTTGGGGATTTTCTTTCCACAATGATGCATTCTGTCAATTCATTTTCTCACAAATGCTGGGTTTTTCTTTTTCAACAATGACGTGTACGTTAAAACACTCCAATAAAGGCGACATTATTCACCAGAACAGTTAGCTAACATCAGCTTATGAAATATGGTTTATGGAAGTAATGTAGGTGCATAAAATCTACTCAGCATACCCCACCGGTGAAAGTGGAAGTACAATGTGGTAAACATGACAATATGGCACTGTCTAAATCAGCAAGGCTGTTTAGCATTCAAAGTGGAGTAAGAAAACTGACAGAAACTAAATGAACTGACCTTATCTGAGCTTTAGTCTCTAGAAGAAATACATATGACTAGATTTTAAAGTAAAAGACAGCTCATGACTGAGGTGCTTTTCATCGAAAAGTCTCAGATTATAAAATTCTCTCTTCGACATGCTGAATGCAAAAACCTGTTTTGAATTTGTATGAATTTGTTGCTGAAATATCTTCTTATGAAGTGTAGAGCAGTTTGCTTCTGACTAGGGCTCTGAAGGCGCCCATGCTCTTTACCTTGTGAGAGATTCACCAGCCAGAGTGCTAGGAGGTATCAGCTTGTAATGATTAAAGAATGTCCATTATCCGTGTTAAGGATGTTTATTTGGAGCAATCTGACGAACACTTTGCACTACATAAAATTGGCGGGACTGCACTCTCTGTAGTGGCGCTCTGGCGCGTATACATATAGGGTTGATATGAAAACATGCATCGCGTCAAACACACGTAAGATTATGGAAGTCTATCATTACACAGCTGTTTATAAGCTGTGACGTAAATCTTCTGATTTGACTGTCAATATAACACAGGGACCTCACTGACTGTCAATATAACATGCAATAACACAGGGACAGCATACTGCTTTAATGTTATATGTTTTAATTATAACAGGTGCATGCATGAACAACACTGCAAAGTATTTCCAGACCACTGTGTTGTGACAGGAGTAAGATCATTTCATGTTCTAAATTTACATGCTATACAATTTACATTTTATATAATTAAGTTACAAACACAACCCTAGCAGTTCAGTACAGCCTCAGGTGACAAGAGTGTTCCACTCTTGGAAGAATTATGTTACAGCCTACACAGAATGGCTTTGTTTCATGCTAGTCAACGTAGCACGGTTAAATTTCAGTTTCTGTTGTCACAGTGGCTGGTAAACAAAAATACTTTACTGAAACATAATTTTTTCCAACCTTTCTGGCAAACTTAACGAAGAACATAAGCTGTCTTTCACTTTAACAATGAAAGTAAACAACTCAGAGCCGTTTAATCACCATAAAAGTCATTTCACACGTATTAAGTTTGGGAGAGAAAGGGAAATAAACTGAACACTTACATGAGACTTGATTATGTCTCCTTGCCAAATGACAACCTTCAAGTTTCCAAAGCTGTATTCCTCTGTCAGTGCCTTGTCCGTTGATCCCTTCTTACCACTTCTGCGGTGTCTTTTTACAATTTTCATATACTTCTTCCTAATAATGAAGAGAAACTTGATTGGTGATGAATGCAATATTCCAGAAGTCTTTACTTGTACAATGGACATCAGTTTGATGTCTGGAGGAAGCTGTAGTGCCAAAGGTAAACCACCGACCTTTTGCAATTACTGACAAACTTTTTTTCCACAGGTGACACACATGTACAAATGTGCACAGTATATATGTTAAAAAAATATGGTCTTCAACGCAAGTTAGGCCAAGAAAACATATAGTCTTCAATGCAAGTTAGACCAAGAAAACATATGGTCTTCAACACATGTTAGACCAAGAAAACATATGGTCTTCAACACATGTTAGACCAAGAAAACATATGGTCTTCAATGCAAGTTAGACCAAGAAAATGTATGATCTTCAACCCAAGTTAGACCAAGAAAACATATGGCCCCACTGGCAGTGTGAACCACTCGGTGTCCACAAGGCCCCACAACCACTTGTTTACTGTAAATGTCATCTTTTTTTTCACATACACATAATCCAAAAGCAATAACAAAGAAAAATACAGAACACAGACATTTTAAGGGTTGGGTTGATCAATTTCTGGGCTTCACAAAAAGCGTAACTTTATCAGTGTGCACAGAATGCCTAATTCTGGCAGTATCAGTATCTGGCAATCATTGTTGTTAGTTTGTTAGAATGTGTACATGTACTCAATGAAAAATCTACAGTTATAATGCACCTAAACATAGATTGTTTGAGCTCAAACACTGAATTCAAACATTCTTTTGATCATATCATAGTCTCCTGGCAGCAGGCCAAGTTTAATGAAAATACAGTTATCTCTACCGAAGGAGGTTACGTTTTTGATTGTCCGTCTTTTCAGCAGCTTTACAGAAAAATTTGGGTTGTTTAGTTTTATAGCTAATTAGTGTAGTGAATTGCAAATGTATTTGGTTTCTTCATATGTACAAAATCCAAAACAATGATAAAGCAATTAAAACTGAAAACAAAAAGATGTTCCTTTTTTTTCCTTTTTGTTTTTCTGAAAATATAAGACTTAATAAAAATACAAGTTAAATGAGAAATGGAACACTTGGGTTTGTTACCATGCACCCTTGTGGTTTTAATGGTTAATCAACGTTACAGAATGAAGAATGTTGGGCTGATTTCACAATTAACCAGCAAAACCAAACACATACAGTTTACCTCTAAAATATCTTGATCTGGTAATACATGGAAAAAAAATGACCTCAAATTTCACATACATTCCATATTTTGCCGGATTCAGAGAGATCTACTGAGCACAAAAGAAGTTCTGGTGTCTACTAGGAAGGTAGGATTTTATCCCCAGTGGAACAAAAATTAAACCACAGCTCCAAAAGTAATATTTAATGACATTTACAAGTCTTTGCCTCTAGAGGGGCTGACGAAATTTGAGGTCATTTCATACAGCACATGCATTTTTTAATAAATACCCCAGGGACATGACTTTTGACTTGCATCCAGTTTTCTGCGTGGACTGTTGTATCGATGCCGTTGAAGTATCCATGACTGGCACATCAGATGCAGATGTTTTCAGTTTGCTGACCTCGATGGTACAACAATGATTTGATTCTATCTGCTCCAGAGTCCGTTTCCCTTCCACACTGTTCTTTAAAAATTGATAAATACCTTAGAAAAGAAAGAAATAAAACAATTCATTCAGAGACTTAATGGCGTACTTCATATTTTCTTTTCATTACCAAAACATGTTATAAGAAGTTAATACATTTGTCAGTTTGTTTGGTTGCAGAACTTGTAAGTATTAACACAGGATTAGCATAGCTTACACTACATACATAGATAGAGGATCTCGCAAGGAGTTCATAACTTTCATATGCAATGAACACAAGTCTGAGATTCTGTTTATTACCTAACTGGATCTGGAAATTCACGAGAAAACAACAACAAAAAAATCACATCACTTCTGGATAAATTTCACGACAGAACAGGCAGCACAAACATGCCCCCTTCACTTCTTCAAGGAATTTATAATTTATACATCAGTGAAATCCCAGTGTTTCCTTCACTGATAAAAGTGACATTTTCATAAGTTAGATATATATTTTGACATCACACACCCTGATGCCATGGTGTCGAAAATGAAACAATTTATTTTTATGAGTTCACTGGGATGACATCATAATACAAGTCTAGTCAACTGCTATATTCTGACATCATACAAGAAGACACGCCCGACATCCTGTATATGACGTCACGCTACTGACAGCTCTCTGAAGGCCTGCAGCTGAAAACATGCTTAAAATGTCTTTAAATACACAAATTCATGACAAAAAAATTTTTTTTTTTTTTGCAACAAATATTACACAGCGGAGTTGGAATACCTTAAATACTGTTCGAGTGAAGTCGAGGTGGAAATGATAACATGGGTTTAGTTTAGATGTTTAGATAGCGTGTTTAGATAACAGTGGACAAAACTGATGTCTCATCACTCTTATGTTCACCACAAAACTGTCTAAAATTAGGTAAGGGTGTTGTGTTCGTTGCTAAATAAAAGAAGCTGCCAGAGCAGCAAGAATCCTGAACCAAAAAAAAAACAAGAAAAGATTGTCGTCTGTTCATTTCCTGAAGAACCAAAGTTAGAACATTGTTTATCTCTTCACAGGCAGAGCAGGTCCAGTGGCAAATTATGGCTTCCATAACCTAGACCGGTGCAATATTTCATGGACGGCTTTCTCTAAAAAGCTGCTCTCCCCAGTTTATCAGTTTGAACAATGTTGTCTCTCGTAGTAAACAAGAAAAGTGCATGTACATGTAGTTTGATGTGATCTTGTTTTTTCCACGCTCTCATCCAATCAAATTTTTCCAAAAGTGTTATGTCCCTAGGGTAATGAAAACTACATGAATGTTAGTTATGTAATAAAATTTAATACCCATTCCCAAAAACAAGCCCAGAACTTTTATTTGTCATTTTTCCAAGATTTTCCATAATCATAGAATTTTCAAGAGCCTTGCATGAATTTTCCGAATTGTATTTAAGAACTCTCAACGCCTTTCAGAGGCCTGCATTTAATTACATGTATATCTCAATGTCTTAGATGCAGTACCTCTAGCCCATACATACAGGTGCAATAAGATGTTATAACTATTCAAATTGTAGTACTTCATTATGCATTTATTTTACAGTTATTTCATCATCTACTCAAGAATATTTCATTTATACTACATGGATGAGCATCACAGTTTTATCGGCAGAGGAAACTGGAATGCCTGGGCTGAACCAATCAAGGACTAAATATTTCTCCAACTCGAGAAGGCCCCAGTTTCCACTGTCACTCGTTCCTAGTTCACCATGTTTCCATGTAGAAGCAATGTTAAATCAGCTGTTTTCCTTCTGATTCCAATACAGTTCTGAGATTCTTCAAAGCAAATTTCAATCAGAAAATGGTAGTGGAATATGTCTGGGGTTATTCCCCAATGGCTTAACTAACAGGACACAATGCATTGCCTTCAGTTGTAATAATAGCATGGCAAAGGAGGACTGAATGGTGTATGATACAGATGACGCGACATCCTGTTTCAGGTTTCTCTAAAATGGCGTATCACATAGCCTCTTGAAAATTCCAGATTAAATGTTGGTTTATAGAGTTACCAAGCACATCATAAAAAAAATGTCTGTGCCCGTCTGGGCCTCGTTTGGTTATATTTTTTGTTGTCTTTTCTTTTAAATTGTGCATTTGCCCCTGCTCTCACCAATTTTCTAGACAGATATGCAGTTATAATATGTGGTGTAAATAATACAACTTGCCTGCAGTATCCATACGGTGATGCTTCGTGACAAATTCAGCAGAGAATTTGGCTACAAGAGAAGCCACTTTGCTCTCCTGGGTGACTGGATATGTCCACTTAATTTCCATCGGCTCCTTGATCAGTTGTACATGACCATCAATTTCCCTTTTTAAAACATGAGAAAACATACCACATCAAATTAAAATTGTATTCAGAGAAAAGGTACCCTAAATGACCAAAAATATTTTCCAAGACAAAACTGTTCATATGTCCTCTTTCTGAGGGTTGTACTGATTGGACAAAGGTGTTTTGAGGTTTGGTTTGGTGGGTGGGTTGACATCCTACTGCAAAATGTAAGTTTCAACTCTAGGGTATTTTTAGGGTATTTATTTGCCTGTAAAAATGTGCATTTTCGGGTGAAATTTTAGATAATTTACAGTAGATCAGCTACAGCCCGTTGATGTATTGGTGAATAGGCCATTCAAGGATCAGCTGAGGAAATCCTGGACGGAGTACATGGAGGCCACGGAGCCACGGCCTGATGGATGCGTACCGAGTGCCTGTCAGCAAACCGTGCTCGAGCATGGGACGCCATTATCAGGGGTAGCGACCTGGTCAGACGATTCTCCACACCGTATGGTCTGACCCAAGTATTGGATGAGTCAAACCGGAGAGAAGAGATATTGTCCTCAGTAGAGCCCTGGGAAGTATTGACAGCAATGATGAATTCCTGGGCTTTACCACCGATAGCGTACCAGCCACCCTGATCTCGAATGTGGTACCCAGAATCCCTTTCTTTATTAAATCATTAATCCAGGTTCTTATGCCATGAATGTAAGCAGTATAGGCTTTACGTATACAGGGCGTGATTGTACCAGGTCAAAGTATTGTTGTTAACTCATATTTTAGCAAACACTGTAACAGTATACAGCAGATGCTCACTAGCTGAATGAATGAATGCTTATTGTTTAACGCCCTACTCAAGAATATTTCACTTATACGAAGGCGGTGTCTCCTTGGTGCAGGACGGATTTCCACCGTATCTTTTATCTGGTGCTGCCTCACCGAGACGACTTGCTGAAGACACCCAACAAGCCCCCTCACCCAGTCACATTATACTGACACCGGGCCGACCAGTCCACCCTCTATCCTCTTATTGCTGAGCGCCTAGCGAGGAAGCAGAATGTACCATTTTTTAAAGTCTTTGGTATGACCCGACCCAGGTTTGAACCCAGATCTCCCCGTCCGAAAGCGGACGCCCAACTGCGCTATCCGGGCGGGTCCTCACTAGCTGAACTTGCTTTCAAATCAATATGACAATGTAATTGTCTAAACTTGTTTGACAAGTTTAGACAATTACATTGTCATACACTTACACTTTCGTCCTAATCCTATACAGTTGTCTCTGGCATTGTACTCAAGGTAACGTTCCACATGAAGTCACTGCCTCCATGGAATCACAACGATAAAGTTTCTATTTTACAGAAATTTGAAGCTGCACTTTGCAGAAAAGCTCTGATTTATGTAAGTGTACCAGCATCTTTCTAATACCAAGAAAGAAAATGTTAACAAAAAAGTAACATGCAGCTTTAATTCACCCATGTGACAGTCACTTTTGCTCTACGCTTGCTCACAAGTGCTGGAAAACAAATACATCTTGAACCATTCAAAGAAGTATTACTAGGAATTTTTTTGTCCTAATATTTGTGTCAAAATTTCATTTTTGATGACTAAACTTTGCTCCCCAGTTGAACTGATTGATGTTTCATATATAATAAACACATTACTAAGCGAATACCTGTTAACCTGCACTTGTTTTATTTTTGTTTGGTGGTAGCGTGAACAAGCTTGCTGTGCCACTCTTTGTCAAAGACAGAACTCCTCGACATCAGTCAGCATTCATTCAATACTCTGTAAGCACGAGTTTACCTTAACTCATGTTCCATCCTATCCAACAAATGCTTCTTGACGTAGCGTAGTTCTGAGGCTGTGAGTGACTCCTGTGTTGTTCCCATTTCCTTCTCGTCTACCTCTGATCCCTGTTTTGGTTTCTGTGACGTCGGACGCAATTGTGGGAAGTCATCCTGAGAACAGTGAAACTGCTTTGCCGCAGGAGAGCTCTTATTTAACACTTCAAGGCAATGGTCTGGAGTTGCTCTGTGACTTCCATGTCCAACAGATGAATTGGGATGACTTTCCCACCGACCGCCGAACTGTTGACTTTCAGACTTTGCTGACTGATTTTCAAGTTCATGATGCCCTTGGGAGTGATTTGATCTTGGTGGTTGAATTGCACTCATTGCAGGATCGGTCATTTCCTTGTGAGACTGACTTGCTCTTGGCATTTGACTGTCCTGCATTAGGAACTGGTTCTCCGATATGGGCGAATGACTATATCTCAAATGGCCTTCAGCTGTAGATTTTGAGAGCTGATTCCCAAGTTTGTAGGGCTGGACTGACCTTGGAGACTGGTACTCAGACTTCCCTGTAAAGCTCTCTGTCCCCCACCTTGATCCGTTTGACCAACCCCTTGTTGAGCTAAGTGGCTGGGTATCACAATGGTCATTTTGGTTCTTCTGGGAAAACCAACCATGGGCTAGTCCTTTAGCCTCATACAGTTCTGCGCCCGTCATCTTGTCAAAGTTGTCAGATAACAGGATTTCAGTGAATTTGGAGCGAAGTTTCTGCACAGCTTCTTGGACACCTTCTTTGAATCCTTGTACCTTGATATCACATGGCTGCTTGCCACCACCATGGTAGAATTCAGCAGCCACATTGAGATTGTCACAGATGAACTTCACATCCTCTTCTGACTGAGGTCCTGGGTATTGATCGAGGAAGATAGTTTCTTGGATGACTTTCCTCTGAAGAATGTGAGTGAGAGCCGCCTCTGCCTCTGCGGAATCCGTGGAGACAAAGAACTCCACAGACGGTGGTTCAAAATTTATATAAGCTGTGGCTGTAATGTCCTCTTCAGCCAGAAGATTTTCAAGCATTGCCTCTCCCCCAGCCTGCTTCAGAACTGTTGCCATGGCCAGAGAGAGTGCCTCATACCGTTGTAAATTAGAAATTCTATACATTTGGCTCTGCAAACTTTCTTTCAAAGCCATGACTTCGTCTTCTGTACCATGAATTAGCACAGTCTTTTCATCGATGTCTATCACTATGTTTCTTACGGAGGAACCCCAAAGCTTCTGTACTAGGCGGTAAAGGGGTAGCTCGTTACGGCTGATTCTCCGTTTCCACTCAGTTAGATTCACATGTAACTCAGGCTCAGTTTCGTCATCAATCGGCTCCAAGAAAGCCCTTTCCTCCTGAGACAGTTTCCTTGGATGCTCCTCACATGCCCCCATCTGCCCAGACAGAGCCCCAGAGGAGTGTACGACTGGCTCTGTAGCATCTGGACCGATGTCTTGGTCTGATCCAAACCATGGGTTGATGGTCATAGGCTCCTTATTTATTCTGTGGCTTTTGTTGCAGAGTAGAGCAAGATCAGTGGCTAAAATTAGACACAAATTTTTTCTATTATTTATTTCACTGCTTTTTAAAGCCATACTAACAATTTTTCACTTATATACTAGGTCAATTACTTTCATGGGTGAAATTATTTCCTCATTTATCTATTGATACTGCTGTTTTATGCCGTACTCAAGAACATTTCACTTATATGACTGCAGCCAGCATTATGTGGGTGGACACCGGGTTGGCTGACATTCCAATGGAGGAAACAAGCCTGGGACAGATTTGAAATCACAGCGAATGCATCTGTGAAAGGTTCCGAAGTCATTGTGCTTCACCAGCATGCTAATTATTCAGCTAGGGATGCCACCCACAGCCGATTTAAGAACAAAGATCCTTCAGTACATACATACACCCTGTAGTACACTGGATTTATCAGTATATAAAGTTCCTTCCTCTACTACCCCCTGCACACACTAACAAATCCACTTGGATCATTGAGGAGAACGGGATCAAATCTGTGGTTCAAAATGCCTGCCCACTCTGCGACAGCCTCTTAATGTTGATCTAACTTGCTCATTCTGAAATTTGTCTGTGCTATGTTCTTACATTAGTTTCTCTGTGTACTACAGTGGTTGGGTAGAGTCAAGGGGCAAATATGTATATACAGTGTAGCCAAAGCTGTAAGATACATTGACGTAGTGTGAAATCTGATATACTGCCACCCAAATCATGCCCCCCCCCCACCTCCCCCAATAAAAAAAACGTGGTATACTTCCTTGTGAGAAGACTTCAATTTGAAATGACATCAGCTAAAATGGCAAACGAAAACGGATTTAAAACAGGGATATATGTAAACAGCACTAAATCTTATTCTCTGCATGATATCATGTACTCAGAAATGATGGATTTTACATTACTTTTCATTTTTCAGGATGTGACACACATTGAAATATATCACTGAATCATATGCCTTGAGAAGTTTGTCATCAACTGAGAACCATCTTCTGACATTGTCCAAACACTTGTTCATTCTGCATCAACCCATGGCAAGGTGACAAGATTAGGCTTTTCTGCATTACTTTCTCTGACTCCAGGCATTATTTTCTCTGATTTCAGGCATTATTTCAATAAAGGAACCATTTCTAATACTTGTTTTTATGCAGAACTTTCCTATATCCCTAATTATTTGTTGGTGAAGTTTAACATGTTAATGACTCATGCTATTTGCTAGACAGCATGAAACAGTGCTGTCTGCATTTTGTCAAATCACCTATCATGAATGTATATGTACACTCTATGTCAGCCTTACAACTACAATTCACTCCCTGTTTGTGACCAGATACCAATGACATGGGAATAATGTACACTGTCCTGCACCCAACTTCCAATCCCCCAATGCACTGTGCCACCAGGCCCTGACACCATTAGAAGAACAGATCACATTTGTAAAAAGTATTCATCATCTGGCCAATTTCATTTATGGTGTTCATCATTTTTTTGCATTTTGTGGACTTTCTTTCCATTTGAATCAATGTAAAACAATGCCAAAAAATAATGAAGAGCATATTTGGATATCAGCACAAATTTCAATTTCAGACGATGTGTACTTTCTGAAGATGTGGTCCGCTCTTTTAAGCTTGAGTTTTAAGCGTGGTGCAATCACTGACATTTTGAATTTACAATGCCTCCTGAATAGGGTTCTTTATCTGTAAAATTTACCTGATGTGTCTTTCAACCGAACCACAGCTTTCTTCTCTGCGGTGTTGAAACGGAGTACAGAAACATTACAAATAGCTGGCATGGAAGTGCGGGCTGGTTTTGTCAAGTATAACTCCAGGTATTCTGATGTAACATCGTCCGCGAACCAGGCCACAGAGACACAGTCTGTCACAGGCTGTAGCTGAGCGGAACCAATCAATGAGCTGATACCAGGGGCCTTCAACTTCTGCACAACATCCTGCCAGTCAACATCTAATAAATACAAAAAGTTCAAGACAAATTGCAATGTAGAGGTACAAATCGGAGCGTGGTACAGTATAAAGTTGCCTAATGATCATGTCACACACTTATTTCTTTCTTGTTTTTTTTTTGTTCTTTTTTTTTTGAATTATAGACTTTTCCATTCTATTTTCCATCATCTTAGTAGCCAATGTGTTACTACATGTATCTTGTTCTGGTATTCATTGCTCTAGAAAAAAGACCATAGTTAAAACAAAGATTGCATAATACCAGAATCAAAGCCTTTCACTGGTAATTCAAATGTTGAAAAATTTATTTCACTGATTTTCTGGAATGTATTAAGCTGCTGTCCATCATCAGGTACTTGACAAACCTCCAGACTTTATTTGTGTAGAAAAATGAAGAGCTGGGTTCTAGCATGCAACCTTGAATGATAGAGGACACTGAGACCTGTTTCAGAAAACTTCTTTTAAGGGTGATTTAGTCCACTACCATAAGCAAGCTACGAAAAGAAACTGGCAAAGCTGTTTCACTAAAGTAAAACTCTCTAAAACTTAGCCAACTTATCACAGCAGACTTTCCTGGCTACGTGACTGCTCTGCCATTATCTGCTTGGTTGATTCAGTGAGGAAAATTGTTAAATTAGCTTCAAAATAAAAGTATACTAAATTACTTTGTATAGATATCAGAAAAAGATGTTAAGTTATTCTTCATTTCCGTTATTGACAGAGCTTGTAAACAAGGAATGATAACTCTCATCACAACAACAGCGTTTGGGTTTTGATGGATTGTGAGGGTTAAAAAGACTTTCATGTGCTGAAACAAGCTAATATATTCCTATTTGTCTCCTATCAAAGAAATGAACTTTCCAAAAGTGGATATATAACACTTTTAAAGCCTAATCTGCTTCATCTTAGTCAGGGTGGAACATGCCTAAGGATTTCAGGCTAACTTTCAAAGACAAAAAGCTTTGGTCAATATACAAATATTTTCTCTGTGAAACCAGTTATGCAGAATTGCTAGCCTGCTAACTGAATTAGTTGTCTAAGCTTAGGTTCTAGACATTTTGTGAAACAGGCTCCAGGGCTGCATGTAGTGAGTAAAAACGTTCTAGCAGATTGGGACAATGTCAAATGAAGGCCTCGCAACATGCTATAACATACATGTCACATGTGTTTCCACAACCTAACCCTAACACACAAGGTACCTTTCAAAAGCTTCTAGCGAAAAATAGAATACTGTAATTTGGAATTTTAGAGCTTAAATGAAATTCCTTCCAGTTGTGACTAAATGCAATGTAAGTGTCATGGATCTAGATTGGTGGTGAAATGGTAGTGCCTTGGTTTTAGAATGATAGTTGCCTCATTGTAGAATGGCAATGGCCTGGTTGTAGTGGAATTCTACTGCCCTGGTTGCGGATTAATAGTGGCCTGGTGGTTGAATGATTGTGGCCTGGTTGTGGCATGCTAATGGCCTAGTTGTAGAATGGCTATGGCCTAGTTCTAGAATGGTAGTGGCCTAGTTGTAGAATTCTAGCGCCCTGGATGTGGAATCATAGCGTCCTGGTTGTAGAAGGATAGTGGCCTGGTCATGGAATGGTAGTGCCCTGATTGTGGAATGATATTGGCCTGGTTGTAGAATGGCAATGGTCTTGTTGTAGAATGACAGTGGCCTGGTTGTAGAATGGCAATGGTCTTGTTGTAGAATGACAGTGGCCTGGTTGTAGAATGGTAATGCTCTGGTTGCAGAATGATAGTGACCTGGTTTTAGAATGGCAGCAGCCTGGTTGTAGAATGGCAGTCATCAGGTTGCGGAATGGTAGCACCTGGTTGCAGAATTATAGTTACCTGGTTGTGGAATAGTAGTGGCTTGGTTGTAGCATGGCAGTCGCATGGTCCTAAAGTAGCAGTGCATGGTTTATATTAGTTGTACAATGGTATAGGCAAAATGGTAACCATGTCCTGTAACCTAACATGCTTGAACTCCAGGTGAACTAGCAGTGAGCTTTACATAGTACTACTAACTCTTGCGAAGGCAGTCTTACCTGTTTTGTCAGATATGACTTCGAATGACACAGATTTATCTCCTCGTTTATAACTGGAGGAAATCTTAACTTGGGTTGACATTACTTGAGCCAGACAGTCGGTTAGGTCTGTCTTCAAAACACTACTGGTCAATCCCTGGAAAAAGTCATAAATTAACAGGACTAGTGACACATACTGTATGATGTAGTTGGATTTAGTCAAAGATATCTGGACACGCTTGTCTTTAGCACACATGTAATACTGGTCAAGACGTACACAAAATTTTAACATCAAGGATCTAAAAATTGGAATTCAAATTTAAAAGTATGACTTAAATCAAAACTTTGCGGGTTAAAAGGCATTTTTTAGTAGGTTGTAAAGGGTGTTTAAAAAATGTATATATGTGTGCATAATATGCATGCATGAATGTGGGTAGGTAGGTATGTATGCTTGGGTTTTACATCGTAAACACTATTTTTCAGCCATATGACAATTATATATATATATATATATACTATGTCTTCTTCTAATAGGATGAGTCCATGCTGCCAAAGCTACATATCATACTGAAGACACCAGACATGACACCCCTTCCAGTCACATTATAATTACACCGAGCCAAAGGGTAATAATAATAAATGAGCAGAATCCAAAACAGATCCATGGTTTAGAATTTAGATGCAAATACTTGCAGCATACAGCATTATGGCACACACATTTAGTGTTATAAAGAGCATTTACTAATATATGCATACTGTCAATTTCATCTTCCGTTTTGGTGTGTCCTTGAATTCCACATCATGATCTTCAGGCAGTCCACATGCAAGGCCTTTCTCATCTCCCTAAACAGACGTTCAGCAAAAAATGTTATCCATAAATAACGTATACATAGAGAACTTTATTAAGCACCCTGATTTTCACTGTTGCGATACAGTACACATGGGATTAATGTTGTTCTGTATCCAAAGAGTGTAAAATGTGATTGGTTGTGAACCATATGACCCTTTGGCTAAAGAACAACAACAAAATGATTGAAATCCAAGTGTTTTAATGGTAACACACATGCATTTCTATCATCACTGCTTTTGACTGAAACAATAGCTTTACGAGTATGGTTCTGGAGCGAGCAGTGTTGAAGCAGTGGTTGAAATTACTCAATGAAAACGTCATTTGGTATCTCATAAAGCGTTTTATGTCAATATCAGGTGCATCCTCCATGAGCCTGGATGAGAGCCTGAACCCCTCACTGTTAAACATGCGAAAATGTTTAAACAAGCTGGGTCACAATTGAGACCTACTGTACCTGTTGTTTAATTGTCAGCTTTGAATCTGTCTGCACATACACAAAGCCTTCATCCTTCACTTCTTCTGATGTTGGAGATGCCGTATTCTTCTTTTCTCCCGATGTACGCGATGTGGTATTCTTCATATCCCCTGATGTTGGAGATGTAGCACTCTTCATGTCTCCTGGCCTAAGATCCCCATCTTCCCTCATATCTCCTGATGTACGAGATGCAGTATCCTTCGTATCCCCTGATGTTGGAGATGTACCACTCTTCATGTCTCCTGGCCTAAGATACCCATCTTTCCTCATATCTTCTGATGTACGAGATGCAGTATCCTTATCCATATCTCCTGGTGTAGAAGATGCCATTTTCTTCACATTTTCTTGCTGCATTATTTCACCTTTTGCTTTCTAAAACAACAGAACAACCATTAAATCTAAGTGAATGAGTTGAAATAAAGATATCTTAGGGATATCAAACCCCAGATTTTTACACTTTGCAGTCAAGTGGCCCTTAATTTACATCTTGACACATGTATTTCAACTCACAGAGACATATGTATGTACGGTTGGTGACTGCCCGAAAAGTTGCAGTCAAGATTTGTTCTGTATCGCAGAGCAGCTGCACAATACTTTCTGATGGTCCCATAGTACTGTAACCTTGCTAGACAGACAGTACTGCACTGTACAGTTACTGCACAATGATATTGTGCAAATGACATTTCCACTCGGTTCACCTCAGTAACTGTATCCAAATGAAGCCCGAGGTCTCCTTGGCTCAGTTGGCCCAGGAGCCTTTCATCAATGTAGTCACTGTGAGTTATAGTCCATAACATGCTGTCTTCATCTGAAGACCTGCCAGCAATCTGCAGATGGTTGTGCGTTTCTCCCAGGATCTACCCGGTTTCCCCACACCATAATGCTGGCCGCCGTCACATAAATGAAATATTCTTGAGTATGACTTTACACACCAATGCACACGAAATGCTGCTTTATTCCTGCCTCAATATATGTTCCTTTGCATTTTAAGAATGGTGCTGTTCCAATTCTGTGTTTTTGGTTGTTCTCTTTTCTTTCCAGTGTTATGTATGGCACTTCCAAAAAAATATTCATTAGTCATTTCTTACTGTAAATTGATGTTCCATCATAACTGAACTTGTCTTTTATGCCTGTGCATTAATTTGTTTTACATACACTTACAAACTGTCAGACAAGGCAATTTAGTGCCTGTTGATTTTGTTTACGTTTGTATAATATTTCCTTGTTCGCTCATTGATAAAACTGGCCTCTGCTCCCACAGTTCAAGGAGTCTTGGTCACGCTAAGCTGCTGATGCCACCTGTGTGGCAGTTTACATGGCCTAACACTATGTTCACTGAAGACTACTTGTCTTCCACCAATAAGATGTGTGTACCCATACATGAGAAAGCTTGGCAGTAAATGGCCAACAGTCTGTGGTTAATCCTGGGCATACCATTTTCCTCCACCCATTCACCTGACTGACATTGCACAGGTGAAAAATTCATGAGCATGGTGTTAAACAAATCATTTCTTATCATTTCAAAATGTCTTTATTATATAGTAGAATGGTGCCTCCTTGTAGCAGGATATCCTAATGTCATTACGTTTATTTTTAATTGTTTTTGAGCTCGACCATGATTAATACCCTTTGCAGAAGACCATAGTGTGATTTGCACACCTAAATTCATTCTTCCCAGACCTTTAATTCTGTGAGGCATGTTATTAGCACACCTAGGTTCTGTTTCAGGAGTGCATGCCCTAGGTGTGGGAGTGTCATAGCATGCCCTAGGTGTGGGAGTGTCATAGCATGCCCCAAATTCGAAAGCCTGCTTATAGGTTCAGCACTAAAAGAAGAAGCAAGAGTGTTTCTAGTCTTAAAAACATTGGTATTTGCTGACTAAGGATTGAAGCCTGGTTTAACTGAACGTACCACAGTATATAATATAATAAAAATGCTTAGTTCTAATACAGGGCCTTGGAGAAGGAATTCAGATTTCCCTGCTCTCACTATTTGTAGCACCATGGTGACAATAAAATATTGACAATGCCCATGCTGAAATTTCCTCAACCCATGAAACTAATTGCCATTATAAACAAATGTAAATTAAACATTCTTAAATACTGAGTTCAAACAACAGTTAAATAATGTACATGTATGCATGTATATGACAGTAATGAATCTACAGGTTACACATTAGGGGTTATCCAATAAAATAGTGAGAATTTAAATCAACAATACATTTGTGTTCCTGTGTTCCTCCGATAAAGACAACTTCTGAAGCTGTAGGCTTATATCTGTAATATCGCAATCATCAGCTGGTCTTGCATATCTCCTTGGTCCTCTTGGCTTCACTGACATATCTAAAATGTTCAAAATCAAGAGGATTTTTGCGTATTCTCTTATCACACTGTGAGCCTGCCACAATTTTTGACCATAGCAAAGTTAATTATTTACAACTCATCAGTCCATTTTAACTGTCAAAGAGTGTCAATCTTGGATGAAACTTAAATAAGCTATAAGAAACGCATATGAAGAACACAAAAAGTATGCATGACGTGGCATGTATAACCATGTTTATGTGCGCTTATGCTGATAGCCTTTATGACATTCAACTGAATTATGTACAAAATGCAGTTGTCAAATTCCGTGTCTTTTTACGATGTACATGTACAATAGAGTTATGAACCAATACGGCTCTACGATATGGATTGCTGCTGCTTTGCTTCGACTTGTCAGACAGGTGATAGTATATTCCTCAACTAAATCATACAACATCTTCCATCTACTCACCTTTTCTTCACAAACGTAGATTTAGAAAAAGAAAGTTGCCCTGTTGCATGATTGCTCTCACCTCAATTCGAAAGAGAAAGTACATAGCTCTTCGGACTTCTCATAAATAACGACTAATCTTACCTCCACATTTCAAGATTTCTGTAACGGGCGATAACTCCGACCACGCTGACTCACTGTCGTTCCGGTCTGAGAGCTGCCTAGTTCAATGTTTAATTCTACCCTTTATTTCATTTTATGAACATCTAGATTATATATGAGAAGGCGGTACATAAAACATATTGAGATCGATGCTATTTAATTTAATGGTGAAGGCTAGTTCAATTAAATTAAACGTCGGTTATGGTGTTATTTGACAATCTGATTGCTGATAGTTGCTTCTTCGAGGGGCTCATCAGCGCCGCGAGAGTTACTATGTCTTCCATGTTCTTAAATATCGATCATGATAGTCATGGCCTGTTCAAGAATATTTTACCAAATACGACGGCTGTGAGTTGTATGGTTAGAGGAAACCTGTAGCAAACCACCGACCAGTTAGCGACGGTTTCCCACGTGTGCATGAACGACGGAACCGCAGAACTGGAATGAAGACGAAGTAACAATATTTTGTCTGTATGTATGCGTAAACTGGGTGACAAGTTACACATCAATTATGTTTTTTTTTTTACTCCAAATGAGTAGAGTCAATAACTTCGGCTGCGTATTTATGGCTATATTTTTGAAGCTTGGCGTGCAGACTTCTGACCATAAAACCAGATAGTAATGTAGTATATTGAATCTGTCAGCGAACATGACGTTGTTTTCATATAACTACCGGTATATAGAGCCTAAAAACCGTCCAGTAACTACCAGATTTCATTACAGCTCTGCTTGTAGATGTAGGCTTATCACAATTTGATTTAAGCATCCATTGTTCGTTCCATTAATCCGCGTTAAAAATTCGAAATATCGATTCTAAACTATTTCACTCTAAACTCACGTACCGAAATTCGTCAGAATATGTCTTCTTCAGAAACTTAAGTAGGTCTACTCGCTCATACATTCTTTGTACAGGTACAAGTTCAGATAAAATGTACCACCTGGAGTATCTGTAGTTTCCTTTAAATCCAACGAATGTCACAGCCTTTGTTATATACTAGCTGTTCACAGCTAGCAAATCATCAATATACCGTTTGGTTAATGAGAAAGATCGAGCCTGATGAAGAATACTCTAATAGCTTCTGCATAGGGACGTATTCATACGAGGACATGTATAGGTCTGCCAAAAGTGGGGCACAATTCCTACCCATCGTAATACCTATAGACTGTTGATAAATAGTTTCTCCAACTTTCACTTAGATATTATTAACGAGGAATTCAAGTAACTCAGTAAAGAACGAGACATAGCATGAGTGGTAACTCCTGTTTGTAGTGGAACTAAAGAAGGCTTTGTTGCCACTGACATTAATGTAGCGGGGACCGGTTTTATTAAACACCGAAACAATTAATGACGAAATTCTATCAATTAAGTCTATGTGAGGTATAGCAGTATAGAGAGCAGAGAAATCCCAAGTAGAAATATCCTTATATGGTATATGTGTATGAGCTTGTAGCTCTTCAGTGCGAAGTTTCGAGTTCTTAAAAATCCACTTACAATTGACGAACGAATATTTGGTGATTACACTTGTTTATTCTTGAGTACGGCGTAAAGACAAAGCAAATAAATAAATAAATAAACAATACTTGTTCCAAAATGACTGTACTTCTTGCAAAGCCTACATTACGAGGGTAGATACAAGTTTTGTGGTACAGCTTCTTGACCTCCCAACAAAGTGATCTTTACTTATGTATGTATTTTGGAAATCCAGTAGAAATACGTGCGGACAAATAGGATGAGCGCAACAGCCTTTCCACATATGACAACCACGTATGACAACAACTTTTCTACGCATAATTATGCACTTTGTCCTCAGTTTTGTGTCATGGTTCTATAGAGAAAAAGGAAGCGTGAATTTAAAGACAGATATAGTCTATCCTGTCTAATAATATCCAACACGATGATCGATCGGGATATATGTTAACAAGGGACATAACTCCTTTCCGCGGGCTTCCACACCAGCCTTCTTCCAAAGCAAAGCCTTTCATATCAAGTATTATGTATTTCTCTGTATGCGAGCTTCTCATTTGTCGAAACAAACGCGAATTATTTACTTTCCTTATCCCTAATGTTCTTTACTTAAAACGTGTAAACACTTTCTATTCACTCATTTCTTTATTTTTTTTTTATTTTTTATTTTTTTTGGCTGGTGTTTTACACCGTACTCAAGAATATTTCCCACATACGACGGTGTTAACTTGTACCGATGAGAAGGTAAGTTACCAGGAGGCAGGAACCATAGGCCTGGGCCAATCGAGTCCATGTAAACTGGATGGCTCATTTTATTGTACATTGCACCCAGAATGTGAATACACGAGAACTCAGTCATTTCAAGTGTGTGCCATTCATCTTTCATGCCGAAACCAACATGAAATGTATGTCCACATACAGTCATTACCCCAACTGCCTCAGTACTACCTCTTTCTTCCGACACCAGGGGCAACCACTGTACACAGCACGCCCTTGTGAACCTGGTATGACGACGCAGCCTATCAATAAAATATCAGAAACATGCCTGCATTAAATGGTGTTACAATGATTCTTAAGTTTGAAAAATTTATAAAGCGAAACGCATTATAATATTGCGAAATTTATTGCTGATAACAGAAACAGTTGCTGTATTAATGTTAACATAATTCTAAAATATGAAAAATTTACGGAGCTACTCACATTATCAATGGTACCAACTTTATTACCGATTGTGACTGTTAACACGTGCACAGACAAGGCTGATATCTTGTGAAAGGTAATTATCTGTGCTATTCTAAATAATAACAAAAAATCATTTCGCTTAGGGCCTATGGATTTATTGTGGGGTTTTTTTGTTGTTTTTTTTTTTGTTGTTGTTTTGTTTTGTTTTGCTTTTTTTGTTTTGCTTTGTTTTCTTTTTGTTTTGTTTTTTTTGGTTTTTTGGGGGGTTTTTTTGTTTCTTTTTTTTTTTTTGTTGGTTTTTTGGTTTGTTTTTTTGTTTTTTTTGATGCTGTTGTTGTTTGGAGGCCAAAAATCCCCGGTATAATCTCTTGAATGGAGATGAAAGCGACCATGTCGGAGTATACAGGACGTGCATCCGATGGTTAAGGGTTGAATAGAAAACAGGGACATAGTGTGCATGGTGTTAAATATTTGTGTTTTAACCGGGCCTTCTTATGTGTCCAGGCAGTTAATTAAAATTGTCAAAATATATGTAGAAAGCCTGGAAAAGCACTTGTGTAAATTTCCATACAGCAAGATGAGACTTTTGTGTTTAATTCGGAGCTGTTATAAATGTAATGAGGTTGTGTGCTTGATGTTCCAGCGAGTTTTATGCACCTGCGAGTTTTTAGGCCTGTCCTAATTCTTCTAATTTTTGGAAAACCTGGTCTACCATTTTTAGCCAAGTACATGTAATTGAAACAGGAATACACAGTTTCTTTTTTTCTCACGCGGTTTGTCTCATGAACAATCTATCTATACCTGAAGTGATTATATGACAGAAATGGGATTTTTTTGCTTTCAGACTTTGCTTTCCACTCTTGCTTCTGATTTCAATCTTGCCATCTTTCCTGGTAATTTACTCTACCAAAACAAGAACAAAACTCCACATACTACCATTTACACCTACCATGCCAGCCTGTTAATAATTTCTCAAGAAGTGTTTGTAATTAAATGCACAGGCGCAAGAGCCCCAAAAAACCAAACTGTTTTTGTTTATTTTAAAAAATATATCTTGTGGTTGAAAGATAAAAAATTAAGTGGCGTAAGAACTCAAATATTCCTTTGGGTGAGTAATTAAATCCCGTTATGTACATAAGAGCAGAGGAAAGGAGAGAAATAATTATTTCTGTCTAAGTAAATAAGCTTCACTGGACCCTCCATGGGTGAAGACTGTGATTAATTGATGTAGTGTTTGACTCTGCAACCCGTCTTCATTCTCATTGGCCATATGGGTGTATGTTGATGTTGCGAAAAAGCCGACGTCATCGGGGTCACAACTATGGCGTGTTAAATGAGAGCTGAGCCTTTTCACGGGCTAGTTGCTGATATAGCCACGGCCATTCAAGGTGCCAACGAAAATGGATAAACATCCATGCTATTTGAAAATGTGATTTTTGCTGAAGTTATGCATAAGCGCAATGTCTAGCATGCAGTGAAAAGTAAATAATATTTATCACTTCGTGGTCCGGACAGGACTTGGAATGTTATCTAGAGGATGGCGTCTGTCAGTCTCTCCTTGTGTCTGTCTAGTTGCACGTATGTCTTTTTCTTTGTATAAACATTCTATCTTTTTAAAGACTTATAACCAACTTTTCCATTCAAGTGCACTTGGCTTAAGCAATCCTAAGAACACTCTACTGACTAGCTTTGGCCTTAGTCATTGTCGAGGAAGGGAAGCTCAGGAACAACGACCTTGAATATTACATGATGCGGCCTTTGAAGTTTTGTGACGGCTTTTTAAACACTATATTTCATTAACTCTTTAATCTGATTTTTTTTATTAAATCGTGTTGAAAAAAATCCTATCGCTTTTCCCTGACCTCGACCAGTTTTTCATTCAAGGTCATTGCTCTTTGCTTCCCTGACACTCGACATATTGTGTAAGTAACTGTTTTTTACTGATACATGTACTCATCTATTCTTTTTCTACACCATGTGTCATCTTTCCTCTCTCAAACTTTTTTAAACATATAAATGTTAGTGGACAGTTGTCATTCAGAATCTAGAACTGTAGTAGTCTTGGACAAATTCTCACCAGGACCATCTGTCTGTTAGAATGTTGACGTATACACTTTAATCTGATATGTAAAAGTAAATCAGTCTTTCTCATACAAGTATACTTGAAATTATCTCCAGCGGGCTTACCCATAGATTATTATCTATATCCTTTATAGAAAATAATCTATGGGGAGGCCTGCTAGAGCTAACTTGAAGTCTAAAAAGTGTCCGTTTATGCTGTCTTGCTTTCGTTGAGGACCAGTTGCCTTCCGCGAATATATGGTGTTCATATCTGCTCGGTACAAGAGGAAATGTCTGTCCGTACCTTGTCAGTTGTCGGTGGTTTAACGCCGGTTTCCTCTACCTCTAAATTTTACCACCATTGTATGAGTGAATTAAAAAAAAGAAGAAATTTAAGGAAGCTAAAAAATGAGGAACATAAATAAAATGTTAGTTGTCAAGAATGGTGCCGTCGAAGTCTCCGTCCCGTAAATGGTTGTGATTCTAACACTGAAACATTCACGTCTTTGGAAATTTGTTGAGGATCGTTGTTTTTCTTGATCGGCAACATGAAATGTAACTTATGCATTTTTACAACTGCGTCGACTGAAATCTCTCTATCTGTCCCATTCGGCTGTCATTTCCAGCATAGTCAGAGTTAAATGATGACAGATGGCAATAGGTGTGTGCGTCAATTGTTGGGAGTATCGGTCAGTTCCTTCCTGAAGGTTTACTGAAAACTGATCCTCGTGATAAACCTGAATTAAATAAACAAGTAAACACAGTGGTAAGTTTTCAACCCGGGCATTCCGGCTTCCTCCTCCTCTAAAACTGACGCCATGTACAAGTGAATTAAAGAAAGAAAGAAATACATAGAAGTCCTGGCGTGAGGAACGTAAATGAAATGTTGGCTTTCAAGAATGGTATCGTCGAAGTCTCCAACACATAACTGATTGTGATTCTAAGAATGAAACATTCACGTCTTTGGGAATTTGATGAGAAGAGTTGTTTTTTGTGGTTGACATGCAAGAAGAAATGTAACTTATGAATTGTAAATGGCCTCGACTGAAGTCAATCTATGTATCCCAGTCAGCTGTCACTTCCGGCATAGTCAGAGTTACATGATGACAGAGGGCAACAGCCAAACGTACGTACTCGAGTTTAATTCGAATTCGTATATGAGTTATGTACATTCAAAAGACAGAATGGTAATGATTTAAGGGCCCAATTCATGTCGTTTCGGCTTATCGGGCTTCACATAATCCTGAGTTGTGATTGATCAGAATTACTTTCACAGTTACGTCCCCTTTTACATTCAAGTATTTATTATTCGGGATTGATTGTGTGTTATGACCTAATTTGAAATGTTTCGCATCGGAACTAAAAAAATCTGTAAAAAAAAAAATTGATGGCCGTTTGTTGCCAGGTGAAGCCTGTTGTTATCTTGACATGTCGATCAGGCTGACAGTCTGAAATATAGGCGCTAATGAAATACAGTCTGATCCGGGCATGTGTGTATAATCCATTCTGTTTTGGAACTTTTTTGATCGACAAATTGATCCTATGTGCTTTATGTGTTTGTTTATATATTAGTGATCGGGTGTTATTGGTCACAAGTAATTAAGAAATCTTAACACTCTTAGAGAGACATAATATTAGCTGGCAAAGTTTTTTTGGCATCCAAAATACTCATCGCTTCATGAATGCTTGCCGGTGGGCTGTGGTTTATTCCGGACACTGGTTTCCTCCACTTATAAATCTCACAGCCCTCGTGTAAGTGAAATATGCTTGAGTGGAAGGTTAAACCCCGAAGAAATAAATACCGGCATGGAAATGAATAAATTAATAAATTTATTGCCATTAATAAAACAAGTGTGCTTATCAACTTCTTTCAATGATGTTCCCCTCCGTATAAGAGTATTTTACTGATATGACTGTGGTCAGGTATGTACATGTAGGTATAAAAGTAATCGGGCAGAGCTCAGAGAAAAACCCTGGTCGCAATGCACTGTATATATATAGGTGCGGTACGAATAACAAAGGGCTGCAAACGGATATTTCAGAATATTTCACTTGTACGACGGCAGCCAGCATTATGGTGGGAGGAAGCCGGAGAGAGTCCCAGGGAACCCTACGAACATCTGCAGGTTGCTGGCGGATCTTCCCACGTACTCTTTGTCAGTAAGCTAAATATTCTAACACTTAGCCGTATAGCTGAAAAATGTACCATGCAGGAAAACACCCAAGTCAGAGTTGCTCAAGCTGTATTTGGTATGGGTTTCAGCCTTCCAGCTTTAAAACTTTTTTTTAAGTTACAGTCCAAACATACACACCACTAGATAAAAATTGTTGAGTCACAGTACAAGCTCATGTGATTTAGATGGCCAGTAGAGGTCTATCTGTAAACTTCCAGCACTGTAATGGCCCCTCATCATCAGGCGGAATTACTTTTTGTGAAGAAGATCCTTTGAACTGTTTGATTCAAGGTAATTTATATATTTCCGTGTAGGACATTATATCCCACCGGCTTACCAGCGCTCTGAAGAGCACTATTCTTCACAGATGATGTTTTGCTCAGGAAGTGGAGCCCTGCTTTACATAAAGCAGCTCTGGACTATAGATACATAAAAAATATGCCCACGAAGATTTTCTGGGGGTTTACAAAGTAGATGACATCACCGGTGGAACTTTGACCGCCGTTTTTTCTCGAATGCATTTGTCAATAAGAAAATACAGAAGGAAATGCTATATGATGGCGCGAGCAGTATGAAAGGGAAAACAAGCGGCGTGGCTGTCAGCTAGGTTTCAGGAGTTGAAATCGTTGGCGTTGCTCACACACTGTTACGGCCTTTCATTAAATCTTGAGTGCAATCAAAGAGGTAAAAGTTATCAAAGACGCTTTCTAAGTTACGCATGAAATCTGTAACTTGATCACATGCTCAACCAAGCGTGAAGCATTTTTTGATAACCTGTTAGAGTTAGAGTGCTCTTTCCTATATGCGCTGGAATGTTCGCTCAAATTCACTGGTGATCATTCTTGATAACTATGAGGTTTTATTTAATCTGTGGGAAGAGGCATTGCAATTTGCGACAGGCACTGAGGTGAAAGCTAGAATTATTGGTGTGCAGTCACAAATGAGACAATTTGATCTTTTCGGTGGAAAATCATTCTCACATCTCATTCTTAATCACTCCAGTAATCTTACTAAAACATTACAATTGAAGTCCAAATCTGTCAGTAGCAGCAGGACATGAAAATTGCTACTTTGTGTGTTAAAATCGTTCAGAAAATAAGGCATAACCGAGAGGTTAACCTGTTTTACGAGAAGATTTTCCAAAAGGCAAAGTCACTTGACACAGAAGATCCCGTGTTACCGCGTAAAACGCAATACACCATCACGATTAGGATACGAAGCCGGCACACGGACAGGGCATTTCCTTCAGACGCCGAGAAACGTTCACAGGCAACAATGCTTTGATGTTCTCGATCGTATCATTAACTCCATTCAAGAGGAGTTAGATCAGATGGAATTCCGACACTATAGAAACCTCCAGGATCTACATCTGAATGCCTACGATAATTAAGAGTAGTTAGCAAAGGAAGCTGTGACAGCATTCTACACATCCGATTTTGATAAAGAGAGACTAAATATACACTTAGAAACACTATCTGTAAAATTTGCCGAACGGGAAGGTGATGACAGAAGTCAAAAATTGCTTTGTGGGCCACCCCGTAATTAATTATGTTTGCGATGATAAATCATGTTTATACCATTTTCATTCTTAACAACATCCACATGGTACATTACAAAATACCGGTAGAGCTACCTCATTGATCAAAATGAAATAATTACACCTGCGTTTATTTGATCATTTATTAGTTTCATTAAGTTTGGTACTATTGTCGAAAAAGCAAATATTTTCAATATCAGCATTCAGTACCATCACTCAGCATATTGCTCCTTATTGCTCGAAATTGGAAATGTGGTCACGTGTCGACCTGAGACCGAAATCATCTACTTTGCATTGGGTGGATGTTGCTCACGGACCTCTGGGCGCCGTTATCTCTCCGCTGCCAATTGTGCTTAAGTCATAGAGGACGTGTTAGTTGGTACTATTTAAGCATTTACCTGATCAGTTAGAATAAAACCCTGACTGAGGCAAATGGAATTCGTTTTCCCGCGAATTGCTGATCTGTCCCAGGCTCTCTTGCACTGCACGAGTACTACGTTATCAGTTATCCCACAAAACGTCATCCGTAAATGCGGGGACGAACAATAAACGAAACAACTTTTGACCCGAATTAGCTTTGGCGGAAAAGGTTTCAAAGTGACAAGAGCCCTGGTTTTACCTATAGGCTTATGTCTTCAAACCGTTAGCTCAACTCGTAGCATATATGTAGCTTAGCACCTGGTAGCTCCAAAGTTCTGGAGTGACAAATGAGTACAAGATCTTCAGAGCTACCTGAGCTATACGCCGGCTTCGCGGTTTTCACGCATCGGGTTTTGTACTTATTCCACATGACCAAAACAGGGTCTCAACGAATTTCACATCAACAATCATTCGAATGCTGGTTTTATTTGCCGCCACATTTTCCTCTACTTTTTTGTAGATTTACATTAGGGAGCTTCTGTATACCTTACATAAGGGTTCTCTAGGCTGAGAGCGTATATCCATAAAGGCCGAACAAGCCTGCATTCTAAAGGTAACAATGTCTGCTTCTATGCATAGAACTACATGTATTTCTTCATGAATAAATGATTAGAGCCACAGGAAAGAGAAATCAAGCTATACACTGTAAATTTCGATATTTAACTTATAAACACTTTCATGCATTAGATGTTAAACACTTGGAGATTATCGCTATATGTAAGCCTATGCATGTTTCAACACTTACGTGTAATACTTAAATAAACCAGTATAAGATTAATAACCATTATACGCGTTGGACATTGGTCATTTTACAGTAAATCATCAGTAAATCTTGGAATATATATATATTTGGAAAGAATAATCTCCCTGTACAATTTCATAAACGTTGCCCCAAGGGAAGCGCATCAGCAGACAACATATTCTGTACATCTTGAAATATAGGTTGACATTGTAAATTTGAGGAGAAAGATACTGTTGTGAACTTTCATAAAATGTGGCTATAGGTGAAATGTGTTATCTGAAAGAGCCCATGGCTTCGCTCCACTGGAACTTGTTGGATTATCGTCCAGTCATTGATCTGGTTTTTATATTCTTCCCAAATCCAGAAAATTTTGCTACAATCAGCGTAGTCAGACAAGAGGCCGGTCGTCATTGAGACTTACTCCATTGATACAGCCATTGCTTTAAATAGATTCCTGTACAGAGAAATAGAAACGGTAACCTTGATATGTCCTCCCCTATGCTGCCCTGGATACTAATTCCTCTATATATACACGTCGTCCATCAAACCAATTTATCTCGTACATGAGCTCAAACCTAGGCTGGTGTAATTCTGACTTGGACCCTCATTCGTCAACTGGCTTACAGTAGTAAAGTATGGGTCGCAATCGTCTACCTTAAACAGGAAATGCGTGCAGGGGGCCCAGCATTAAGCTCACATTACAACAATGGTGACCTAATGTCTGCTGTGTTTGCAGATTGTCTTGGTAATTCCGTGTAAGTCGGCGATGATGCATCGATTTTGTTGGAAGGTAGCCAATGTATTTCCCAGTGGAAATCTTAATTCAAACAAGGATCTATTGTAAATCGTATGAAAACAGACGATTAGAGTTATCTGATCAAAACATAAGTGCAGTATCATGTCACAAGTGAAGCATTTGACAGTTTTTAACTGTGAAAAAAGATAAGCCTGCATATTGTTATCTATCAGGGAGGCAGCTATTGACATCAATGGAATATTCCGGATCCTATTTCAAGCTGAAATATGATAAGTACTTCTTTAGAAAACAGAGAGGGGCATATCTAGGTCTATCTCGTTTTAGCCATTATCAGTTAAACTCACATGCCCTTGTTCAGCTGCGTGATATAGATAAGCCGATGACCAGGAATATACTTTTTATATATTTGTTTGACTGCTTCCATGACTCCTTGATTCTGTTGCAACACTTTTATTTTTCGTTCTAGTTCCATGACGGTCTGTGCCACGAGAGTGGTTGTATGTGGTGAGGCCTATGCTGTCACTATGCCGACGTTTCGCCGTTATCGGTGTTTCGGTTCTTCTTGGAGTCTATCTCCTCTACATGGACTTTCGAATGTACCAGGCGCTACAGCAATGGATGGGGCCCACATGGAATGCCAGCAGCAGTAAAGAAACGGGCCTCGCCCAACCTGTCACCATGAAGTGGTTGTTGATGCCTCATTCCAGCAATTACATCTACTACCCTGTGGCCGCGTACTTCGATGAGAAATCCAAGTTCAGCAAGCGCTTTCCGTTCATCTCGGCCAATGTCGTCAGCTTTACTCACGTCCTACTTTTCGCGTTACTCCTTCGCCTCGTATACTCGGACAACCTCGATGTAAGACGCTGGGGTAGCTTAGGTTTTTTCTTGACGAACTGGTTAGACGTCTACGATGGCGTCGTTCATCGGTCCCACGTTTGCGAACAGTATGAACTGGCTTCCGTCGATATGGATGGTGTAATCGATATTTGTGTGGCGGCGCTTGAATGCGTCGCTTTATACCTGTGCTTGTTAAAAAACCCACCGACCCAGGCTCAGTCTTCGCGAATTCCTGTTTTACCGCGAGAGAGCAAAAGCCAAAAACCTGGGCTGGTCAGAAATCTGGCGTTCTGGTGGGTACTGGTGAAGCCATGCTTGGCGTTTGGCGCACTAGTGGGACTTTCGGGGTACCTCTTAGGCCGATACGTGGCCCGTTTCGGCTACATTATGGAACACCTCCCGGAAAACAAGGTGCAACAGGTATGTCATCATTGTTGTATGTTATCATTGTGTTTCTCTACCTTTATCCTATGCTTTCTAACCGCCTCTGTGGCCTTGTGGTTGGATCGTCGGCCTCGGAGTCGGGAGATCCGGTATCAAATCCGTGTCGAGTAATACCAAAAACTTTAAGCATGGGACTTATGGCTGCCTCGCTTGGTGATCAGTGCTGAGAGGCTAGAACAAGGAAACAGGACTGGTCGGCTCGGTGTCAGTATAATGTGACTGGGTGGGGTGTCATGTCTGGTGTCTTTTGCATGATGTTCCAGTGACGGCGGAACTTTGGTGGCATAGACTAACCTTATGACAAGAGGGCAAAGTTGTATAGATTATAGTGGCTCCTCGTCATATGCTGAAATATTTGTTCAAGACGACGTTAAAGCCAAGCATACATGCATACATCGAACGCCTTCACGAAATTGGAGCAATAGGTGTTAATTTGGGTTTGTCCGCACGTCCGTCTTTCTGTCTGTCGGTCTACCTGATGCTGATAAAATTTTGTGTATACGTTCACTTTGTGCAACCTCATTCCATATCTGTACTTTAGCTTTACCTATTCAACGAACTCCAGTGATTCCCTTTGACTCTTGCTTGCTGCACGATACTAAGTATTCTCCGATTTGTTTCATGAAATTCTGTGTCGAACTTGAATTTATGTAACCTCTTTTCAAGTTCGACAACCAGCTGGATCCGTTGAGTAGTTAACGTTTCCTCCATCCTGATTGTTGCAATTGTTCCTTCAAATATTGTCCGATTTTAATAACATTTGTGTGCAGGTTTATTTTGTGGTCATTCAGATCAAAAACCCAGCTTGATAAATGTATAAGTTTTGTATATTTAGCGGAAAATTCGATTTATTGAAATTTGCTTGTTCCTGTAATATACCCACAATCCCAGTTTATTTCGAAATTCATGTATCTCCTCTAGAGGTCAGGACGCGGAAATCATATCCTCTGCTAGGCACTATTACTGGATAAAAAGAAAAACATGCATCACATATTTGTGTCTAAATCGACAGTGGAGAAAAATCGCTTAGAAATTCCTCCTGTGGGTGATCTGGATAACCACCAAAAAGTAATGGACTGGTGCATGGCCTGTGACCTCTGCATAAATCTCATAAAGATCCGCGCTGACAGACAGACAGCCAGCAAAATATATGCTTGAGAAAACAAACGGAAGAAACGGAAAACGGAAAGGTAATATGATAATCATCGACCACTTATCCTATAATTATTGTATTAGCTCTTCAATGCAGATTCCTCTGCAAAGATAACGTGGACATTAAATTTTTTTCAAATATAATATGTATAACATATATGCCCAGGGAACAAAGATACTTTTATCATACAACTACGAGCGCTTCCCTTTCCCGTTGACGTTTGGAAGGTCTTTTAGTACTATACACAGAAGTCGCAAAGTCTGTGTTCTCACCTTACTGAACAGAAATAAGGTCCTTAGCTCATGTTAAGAGTGCAATAACGTAAATATCAACAGCTTACACATCCATAGGGCTCACGAATTCAGTCAAACGCGCTCATTACGTTATTCTTTATACCTATGCAGATCTGAGGTCTGTACCCTTCCGGCTCTTCCGAGACAGTAAACGCAAAATATGTACACTGTCGCCATTGAATGACAAATGGAGTCCATACCTCATTAAAACTATAATAACGTATTACATGCAGTATATCCTACGTGTAGCCGCAAGTGGAAAGGTCTGCCAGCAACTGGCTCGGCCCGGTTTCCTCTCACATTAATGGTGGCCACCATCATATAAGTGAAATATTCTTGAATAAATAAATATTAAATATATGTATGTAAATAAATAAATGTCGTACGTGTTATGCTGTAACGACGATGTTCCCGAATTGGAGCCTGGATTGTCCATTGAATTCACAATTATTCGGCTTAATCACCGTGTTGAATTTTCATGTATTCTGTGACAGCGTATAGCAATGCATTATGTGGTCATGGCAATTTCCCCACTCTCAGACCGGAAGTTGTCGACCAAAGTACAACTAACAACAAATCATCCAAAGATGATGCACAGATTTAACCTTTCTGGTGTTCAGCTTTGCTACATGTTCTGTTTTCTGTTATCGTGAGGAGGTGTGAAGTAGCAAGTCAGTAAAATGAATTTAACATTTAATTTGTAATTTTTTTCCTCCGGGCGCAGAAATATTTTGTTGGGTTTGTTACAGCTAGAGCTGACAGTTTGCGAGGGGTAAATAATTCAGAGGACAAATCTTTCAGTATGTAGATAAAAGTAATTCCTAAGTGACTTAGCGTCATTTTGACTGTTTTGACAGTGTTAGAAGTGTGATCGTTTTTGTTTTGTTTTTGTGGTTCTTTCGATGTTCATGCTCCACCTACAGAGCTTTATCACCGGCCGCCATCTTCGCTCATCGGCCATTAATACCACCATTGTGTGTCATGCAATATGATAACTCAATAAATATTGCTTCTCAGATCAGTTGGCGGGAGAGACCGGGATTTAGGCCGGTGCTACCGAATGCCAGTGTAAGCGTAACTTATAATCATTTTTCCAGGAATTTGAACGCAGGTGTCATATTTTAGAATGGTACAGACTTGCACCCATGTGTACTTGCCATAAACAATCCAAATCATGCGTAAGTATAAGTATAAACTTGTTGTAAGTGCGTCCCAAATCGGTAATAACGGAAACTGGACACTGTATAATGTATTAAAGTTCGCAGTTGAAATTAGTTCAACACGGTATATGGCATACCAAGAGAAAATTTACAAAGCTCAGCATGTCTTATTACATGAATTTAAAAGGTTTATTTGGGTCGTCTGAGGTGAAATGGTGTTTTCTTAACAATTCAAACTAGTGGGGTGGACAGTGTCCAACCACATCCAGCGAGATGCCTCACCTGAAGCATACTTTGTACAGGAAGTAAACGAACTATATGTTGGATGTATATCAGCTAAATTCCACCTTCCTTAGGGTAGACATTCATATATGTATGCTGCTTAAAATGTTAAAACAGTTAAACTGTATGTAAATTATGGTATATCAGCTAATTACATGTATATACAGACTTTATCTTCCTGGAAAAAAATATTTTTTATGACTTTCTTTCATGGAACCGATTTTGTGTTTCTTGTTTGTCATGTTGGTTCCCATGAACTTGAAATTACGGGTGAAATCCTCAGTCTGCAAACAAAATGTTGATCGAATGTTGATCACTACTTAGTATTTGCTTAGTATGAAGCGATTCTCAAACCTCCTAGCTTGCACAACAAACAGGTGATGGATAAAAGTGTGAAATTATGATAGATTTACTTTAATGTCTCGATCCTATACAAAGACCAGGCAACAGAATTATCTACATGCAAGAAGCCTGAACATTCATCGTAGAATACATTTCGGTGCCTATAGGCTCTAGTTCACTTATGCGACGGCAGCCATAATATATTATGACCCGAGGAAACCGGAGTTCTCCGTGTAACCTTGTAGAATGGTATTGGGCCCTTCCTCTTGGTTCCACATAGCGTTTGAAAGACACACATCTTATTATGGCCAGGCCATGTTCCGCTACCTAAACATAACTGTAATTAACTTCTTTACCGCTATACTATCAAGACTGCCGATTTACACACTGATGGTTAGTCTACACCAGAAGATTCCTTCCGTCTTTTGGGCATCATTGAAAATTTTAATAGACTTCTTCCTTTACATATCTCCGCTCTAAAGTCTTATTCACTTTCTTTGGTGGTTTGGAAAATTGAAGTTATTGTCCTTGACGATTGCTATCCGAATATCATGACCCTCTAGCTCAACAAGGTATTACTGTTAAGATAGGGAGTTGTTGTTTTACTTCTTCTTCTTCTTATCATTATTATTATTGCTACTACTACTTTACAGGAACAACAGTTATTGCAGATGAAAAGCGCCCGGATGTGGGCAATTATATGGCTGAGACGTTTCGTCAGTTCCTTTAACTTGCTCGACTATGGTATAATAAGTATTGCCCTGGATAGAGTATGGGTAAGTTCACTGGATACGACTCCGTTAGCATATCCCTTCTTGAAACAAAAGAGAAATAAATCCGTTATTGAAATCTTTTGGGTAGCATGTACTAAAAAGAAAAAAAAGAAAAGTAAATTATGGTATATCAGTTAATTACATGTATATGGAGACTTTATTAAAACTGGAAAAAAAATATTTTTATGACTTCCTTTCATGGAACCGATTTTGTGTTTCTTGTTTGTCATGTTTGTTCCCATGAACGTGAAACACAGAACCGAAGAGTTGGTGTCGCTGAGGTCATTACGGGTGAACCCCTAGTCTGTAAACAACAATTCGAATGTTGATCACTACTTAGTACTTGTTTTTTAGCATTGTCTTTTTGCATGTCCCCGAATTCTAAAACAATGATCATCTGATGCATTATTGAAAGCTTTTCCTTAACTCTTCCTTAAGATGGAAGAGGGAATTACCAATTTGAAACGCCACCCTTATCAAATTGAAATGACTGTGTATGCCGATCGTTCCAGGCCTTCCTTCAGTTGATGCTGTATGTAGGCTGGCCTGTCGCCATTGTTTTGTGGGTAGTTACAGAAATTCAGCTCTGTCAGGTAGGTATTGGTTCTTACATTGCATTCATGGTAACTGCAGAAGGACTGCAGACATAAGGCTTTGTCTGATCCGCAGTATGAGTGTTTCGTCGTCAATATATCTTGGCATTTATTTCTTTACTTCTTTTTTTTCTTTCTTTTTTTTTTTCTTTTTTTTTTTTGATTGGTGTTTTACCAACTAACCAATACGATCGCCGGACAGAAACCAACATCCATCCTCACGTATACTACCTGAGAGGAAACCACCAACATGAGCTTGACTTGGTCGGAGGCTCCTCGGCCATTGCGCTGCGCCAGGGGGCGAAAATTCCCTCATGGTGACGCCCCTTTGCTGTGCATCTTGGCTTTACGGCATGGTGTATCGAGCGTATCAGTGCATTTGAACATTGTCGATATATGCAGGTATCAGTATTATATATAACCCGTGACATTTTATATCCTGAAACATTCATTTTAGAGTATTTGCAAAGTAAGTCAGGAAATTAAGTCATCCTTTGTGGATTATTTTCGTAATCGGATATATCCGTCCCCGTTAACATGCAGTGATTTGCAGCGATACGATCGTGTCGTAAATGACAACGTCACGGCACAAATGGGCGCCACCATGGTGTCGTAAGTTCATCGAAGTCTCCAACTTTAGTATTCGTTCATAGATCGGATATAGTTAACCCATCTCGTCTTAATCACCTGGTAAACAGATATTCAAGTGTAATGAGGTTGAATATACAGGTTATCTTCAATGAGGTGCCGGGAGATTTTTGTCTTTCAGCAGGTGGTAGTGCCGTAAAGTGGGATTTCCACGTCATTTGTCACACTAGAGTTAAGCTCTCAAGTCTGAAGTACATTGAATTTTAATTTGCGGCCACACCTGTAAAACAATGAGAAAGAAGAGATAGTTTTCTCTCTCAAATAATTGTAAAGTACTTGAGATTAAACGAGAAAACAGCTTTGAACTGAAATACATAATTCTCTGGTGTGGCGTATGGATGACCGACATGGTGTACTCCCTTTGGCGTGACGCTATTGACGTTGCACTAGAATTCTTGACGTCACTGAAATGACTTAAAATGGCCCATGGAACGAACGGAAGTTTCCTTACGAATGGATGTTGTGGTAGAAATGTTGGCTGATTCCCTACCCCTGGACGCCAGATAGCGCCAATCGTTCAAGGTACGGAGTATACATCAGGGAGCCTGACTGATAGAAATGCTGACTGAAACCTGAAAGATTCTTGTTCGCACGCGATGTTAGCACTTGGGTTACGGTATGTTGATGTTTTTCTGAAAACATCAGAAATACTGAAATCTTTGCGGTGTTGTCTCCCTTGTTTACCCCTCTCTATTGTCTTTCAGATGGAGAAAGCGATCCTCGGAATCTGAAGAGCTGTAGTTAAAGAAGACTGCTATCGGCAGTTGTAAAGATGACGATGCGGTTATTGCTTCTGAGGTAATGGATACTACACCATTTCATTAACGAGATGAAGAGGAAGAAGAAGCTGTGTACCTACTAGTCAGCTACGTTTAGTTAATTAACAAGGGTTTGAAAAAAGGTTGTTGCGCTGTGCGCGTTGGAGCTGTACCACCAAATAATATAGATTACATGAATACATTTTTGATAATTACTGTGCTAAGCTAAGTTCTGTGGAAACAAAGGAAAAAGGTTCATCATATGAAGAAATGAACGTTTTGCGTAAAAATACCGACAGCAGTTATCTTTTTTTCAGACTTTTGAATTTTAGAAGTTTGAATTATGTGGTGGGCTTCTTGATTATAAGGTTGACTGAAGCTTAGTTACTCTGGCTTTGCAAGACCTTTTTCCCAGTTTAAACACAGCTTTTAATGTTTAATGCTACTCTTATCACCCGGTACGTGGGAAGGTATGCTAGCAACCTCTGGATGGTCGTGGGTTTCCCACGGGCTCTGCCCGGTTTTCTCCCACCATAATGCTGACCGCCGTCGTATAAGTGAAATATTCTTGAGTATGGCGTAAAACACCAATCATATAAATAAAATAAATAAATCTTATCACCCGTCAGTAGAAAATGCTTTACACAATGTGCTAAAGAGAATTGTTGTTTGCAAAGGAAAAAAGTAGTGCACAAACCGCGAGAGTACCTTTGGCACTGGCAGTATTTTCAAATATTGTCCACCTTACCTTTCCAGCATTTGACTACATGTAATTTACTGGGGAAAAAATCTGAAAGAAAAAACTATTTTGGAGACTCTTTAGAGCAGTCTTTTTACGGTAATAGTTTTCAGGTTTTTATGATCACAATTTTGTATGAAATACACCAGGTGATATGTGTTTGTAGGTGATGTTTTTGCTAACGATAATGTCATTTAAATTTTTTAAATTTATTATGTCGTTGATGTGAACTATAAATTAAAACCGATGTCTTCTATTACTGTGCAACTAAAACGGGAAACGAGTCTTTCAGTTAGCATTTGGTTGGCAGTATTAATTAGCTTTAAAGAAAAAACAAGGCCACATTTATATATGCATAGATAAAGCAACCCTCATTAAGTTTAAAAAGCATCCCTTTATATTTTTAGGACATTGCACAACCTGGATATCGAAGTTAAAAGTAAGCAATATCGCGTACAAAGGAAAAATTGAAAGGCAACTATATGTTATCAGTTTTAACCAATCATGGGGAAGCTATTTCTATATAACACCAGCACAGTTTAGCCGTTTAGCCATGTAATCGCTGGGTTTTAGTGTGTCTTGTTTCTGGTTTCTCTAAGATGGCGAATCCCATGGCCTCGTGCGAATTTCATATCAAAAGTAGACTTATAGTCAACAAGCACGTGTGAACAATCTGGCCGTGGCCGTTTAGGCGCATTTCCACATCTCTTCCGAAATAATTAGTTATATCATTTGTCGTCTTTTAAGCTCGAACTCATTTTTAATTTCGAAGAGATGTTAGAATCCAGGCACGGCGTTTTACAAAGCTGTCGCAAGGCTACGTCAAGCGCATTTATCAAGGTGAGGTGTAGTCCATGTTGTCATGGAAGTCTAATGTTCTAGGCGCAAGTTGTGATCTGCTTTGTAAAACGGGGCCCTAAGTATTTAACCTTTCGGTAGATTCAAGAAGGCATGGTTAGTATGCTGCTTTTCTCTTTCCTAATTTGTTTCCATCGCAACGCAACACTTTTTATACATATGCACATAGCTGAGCATCTCAAAGCGCAAGCGCTATTTATCGCAAACTGTTTTACACATCCACGTTGACTTCGTTGTGGGAACTACTTGTGGACTGCCAAAGCTTTCTTCTCATTTTATATCATTTCGGGGTTTAAATTAGATGTACTGAATATTGTATCCTGACGAAATATATATATATTGGATCTACAATTTGTATGCCTCCCTTTAGCGAGCTAGTTGGTGTCCATCGTCCATCTGCTCATCCTGTGTGTAGTTCAGGTCGTTGACACCCATCTTATGCACATTGAATACGGTGAACAGTGGCACAGGAACCCATGTAAAACGAGGAGAAAGGCACATACATTCTAGCATTCTTCGATCGCTTCATTTCTGTGTTTTCAAAGCTTACTCTGGTAGCCATGTGAGTTGCTACTGTTTACAAGAACTGAGGTAAAATGACAAGAGGCTGGATTTTATGGGTTACAAGTAACCATTTGCCAATTATCACACTGTCGTCGCTTCTCTGGTTTGACCGTCCATGTTGTAATCTCTTCTATTGTCGTCACTGACCAACATGAACTTACATGATCATAAATGGTTGAAAATTATGTCGACCAATATCAATCCCGGATGTTTTTTTTTTCTTTCCAAAACAATGTGCAAGACTTTATGTTGGATATGTTTTGCAACGCCTGCTCACATTATCTCAGCCTGCCTCAGCCGTCAGTTTCAGTTTCTACATCATCAGTTTCTGATTTATTTTAAGAAAAGTTTACTTCATGTAGTATACATACAATGATGTATTTGCTTCCACTTTATTTCACTGAAAATCACTGTGCAATAAACATAATTTTATTCAGCTAAGATCATTGTTGGTTTGTTGTTGTTTATTTGTGAATGTGTCTCCTTCGTTTGAAAGACTTAGTATTTTCTAAAAGTGCATAAAATACTTCCTTCTACGTTTTAGCTGAGAATTAGAATAATTCTTCGGACGACCCTTGATTGTTACTGATTTCGCAAATTTTGTACTCAGGTTGATGACAGTGCATTTTGCAACTGATGCGTTACAACTGTTGACTGCACATTGTTGATTTCTTTCTGGTTACATGAACAAACTTTAAGCGTGGACAAAATCAAGGAACTAAACACCTGGAAGAGATCCAGGCGGCAATAGCCCTTTCCTAGTATGCAAGCCGATCTGATAGAACGGTTATATTTTTTTAAATTTGATAATTTGATTTGATTGTTCCTTCACGTCATACCCTAGAATTTTTTCATGTATATGATGGAGGTGATGAGTTTCATGATTGTTCGAAATCAAAGTACCCGGGCCAAACCACCGACCTTTCGCAAGAAAGGAACGAACTTTACTGTATTATTACCAATTTTAGAATGCGATGTTTCAGATATCAGTATAATATAACTTATAGGCTATGCGGTGTTGTGTAGCGTTGTGCAAGGTGTGCGGTCCTACCAATCATAAAACATAACTTAGTATGAGGTGGGTTAGATTGGCTCTGAGAGTGACTTCCCTTGACTTACATGAAATTTATCACCTGACCCTACCAAGGCGGATAGCACTGTCATCTATCTGGGTATAACTCAACTTGTTATACGTTGTTTTGTGTTGAGCTCATCGTAAGCATTTAATTATTGGCATCTCCATATAATGATCTTAATGCTTCACTATACTATTGCTCAATCCTGAATCCTGCCTGACACTCCCCAACTATATCATAGCGCGCTGTGAGTTCAAGTCCAGCTCATGGTGGCTTCCTCTCCGCTCGTGCGTGAAAAGTCTGCCAGCCACCTCCGGATGGTCGTGGGTTTCCCCCGTGCTCTGCCTGGCTTCCTCCCACCATAATGTTGACCGCCGTCGTGTAAGTGAAATAATCTTGAGTACGGCGTAAAACACCCAGAAAATAAATATATCATGGCGAATTACAACACTGTTGTGTCTTACCATATCGCATTCGGGTCTCACGCTCACCAGATGAGAACTGCTACACTGTGGAATGCGCTTACCGTTTTGCTATACCGAACGAACAGTTCTACAAGGTATCCAGTCGCACGTGGGTCAAACCCACGACCATCCACAGGTTGCTGGCAGACCTTCTCACGTATTCGACTGGATTAGCTGTTGATGGATTTTATCACCTCCTGTATAATTTGCTTGAGAGTAAGTGATCGACTTCAAATAGTGAAAATCCTGAAACTTAAAACCTGAGTAATAACATAACACAAGAAAAAGACTTCCATCAAGGACTTTTTATCGGTATTGATATATAGGCTTTAAAAAATCGCCTTTTAATTTGCAGTCATTGAAAGTAAACATCACATCTCGATGAATCACAAGGTTTAATCAAAATTGTTCGCAATACTTTGAGGACTATAAGTTCGGATAAAACAGTCCAGGTAAGAGCAATATTACCACCATTATAAATGCGTAACGCGTTAAAACGTTGACACTGGTAAAGGGTATAAAGCCCTTGTCCAACCCTGTGATGTTTCATCAAACTGTAATATCGCACAGTTTTCAAATAAAAGAAAGTACAATATGCCAATAAAGAGACACGTGTTTGCGTAATACTGAGTTTATGCACAAAATATTAACATCACAGATGCTCTGGGTATTATGAGAAAGAGGCCTGTCCCAAGGTATCTCCCTAGCCAGACATTGGTTGTTTACGACTTTAGGTGCACACAACACAGCCTCGTTTTCCATCAGACTAGATTACCACGTATAAGCAACGGATATATTTATTTGTTTCAAAATACTCACATTGTTTGAATTACTGTCATGGCATCTTCACAACGTCAATGACCCTCCTGTATCATGTTAACTATGTAATCAGTAATAAGTTAAGGACGTGGTGCAGTCTGGTGTCTATAGACATTCTGAGGATGCGGCTGTTATGCTAAGAGGAAGAGTTTAGCAACTTTCACAAGGCCTCTACGCACAATACTAGATCCGTGCGAACACCTCGTATCATCGGAGATTGTACATCATGATGTGTGGAGGACACGTGTTACTAAACCTTCTTAGCGAGTCTGCAACATGGTAACAACATCTGGTTGAAACAGGTAAACGTACGTTAGAGGAGCAACCATTAAAACAATCGAAGGTTACGTGGACTAGACATTAATAATATCATGCTCCTCACATTGCTTGTTCCGTTCCCTAAGGCTCGTTTAACATGAATGCCACCAAGAGCTATTTATGTCCAGAAATCTTGCACTGAGATGATAAGACAGGAAGTGATGTCACAAAAAAACAGCACAAAAATACCTGTCTAATCCTTCGTTTCAATTAGTTCTTGCATTACGGGCCCTCCCTAGTTTCAAGGTTGCGCCGCGTTATTCCAATGGACAGCGGAAACATTTTTTAAGAATACTGATAATATACGGACATTAGTGGTTAGGTTAAGACTGAACGTCAAATTTGCCTCGTCATGACAGTCATATAAATCGAGCGTAGAGAACAGCGCATGCGATACATGGAGTATATAATAATACGTGCCATTTAGCAAATGGTAAGCTGTTGAGAATATGAGATATTAGTACCTGACATTGAAACCACAGTCAAAAAGGGGAAATCGCTCACACAAATATGATTTTGCAAAAATAAAAACAGTTCCAATGTGTACATATATATATACATATATATGCATTTACATATACGAGCATAAATATCACACAGGTGGTAATCTCAGCCTCTCTGTGTGCATAGTCTGTGTCCTTGTCTTAGTGGAACACATTACAAAGTACAAGCTTTTTGGCCTGAAAACTAAACCACATTTCTTAAGGTGGGATAAACACAACAACCAATTGGGTTCAATTAATATTCTATATCAATGACTATGCAAGACAATGACAACTGTTCACAGCACTGGGTAGAACTAGAACCCTTAAATGAATAAATAACAGTTTCAATACAGCACCTGGAAGAGTATCCTGATATGCTCTTGATTCGAGTTAGACAATTCCACAAGTAAAAATGAGTCTGTGGTAAACCATGACTTAGATCAGTTGGCCTCATATGAAGGTGGGACCAGAGATGTTTAAATATGACAAATACAAACGCGTACGAATAGAAGAAATGAAATGAAAAGAGGATTGCGTAAACAATGCAGCAATGTAAACATCCTAAACCGACGGTTATGTTTTTTTTCCCGGGCCTAAAGCCATCAGGATGCCGATGCATTAGGCTTTAGAAACTAAAAAAACAAGAAACATTATCGTTTTCCGTTTTCTATTTTACATCACACATCGTAGAATGAAGAATGAAAACCGACGAAGAAATCAGCTAGATTTTCGCCATTTTGCAGTGAATTTCATTCTGAGGATAATAGGTGGGAATATCAGTCATGGCTACAGAGACACGTTGATCCCTTTCGGACCATTTCCCATTTATAATCTAATATCGATGCAATAACATCCGCCACGATTTAAAGGTCTGCGTGGCTCATCCCTGGTTTTGCTTTTTTTCAAACCAACAGAAAGAACAAAAGAACACAAGTCTATATTCTACCACGCTAATATATATACATATATATCCTCATAATCGACTACATAATATGACAAATTATAATAAAGCACACATGCACAGATTCAAGAACAGCAGACCATATATATATATATATATATATATATATATATATATATATATATATATATATACACCTGATCTTACTGAAAGCTGTCCAAAGCGATTGTACCAAGCATTCTGTGTACTTGATTTGCTCCAACGATACATCATTCTAAGATATCTTGGGGAGTTACGTTACCGTTTGCTGGTCAGATCGGCTATCCAATCACAAAATCCAACACTTGATGAGTAAGAAATGTAAGTCAGTAAACTCTCGAGGTAAACAATGTTGGTTTATTCAGTCAGTCAGCCAAACTAACCCACTATCATTTCCCTTTATGAAAGGTTAAAACACAAGGAAGACAAACGCAGTGGAAGACAACAGACGTTAACATCTATACATATAGGGAAGACTAAAATAGGCCTGAAATTCTTCTTACACGGAACTCCCTTTGTAGATTCTCGGATCGAACGACACTATAAAGTTCCCATGACGGCCCCTTGAACCTGTTAACAGAGATAGGCCAAATAATAATCAAATAATAAAAGCGATAATACTGAAATTCTTCAACCTATCCGTATGCTTCCAAGGTGTTTATTCAAGTAGTTTTGGAGGCAGTTTTCTGTGTTCTGATAAAATTATACTTTTTGTGCAGCCCTGAAGTCGACCAATCAAACCAATGTAGCTTTGTTTCCAAAATCAGACTAAAAATGTACAGAAATTGCACTGGAGGTTGGTCTTTCATATGCGAAAAGGTTGAGGAATTTGGGTATGAATTTTTTTCCACTCCTGTTCTAAGCATATGTTGTAAATGGACTTCGGTCAGCTGAGGTTTCGTGGACATAACTCTTTTCATCTCGACTTGAGATTCATCCTTTTACACTGTTAAGCTTCTACTGGAGCATTTACCTCGGCAAGCTGGATTTCCGTCGCCATGCAGAAGATAATTAAAAATGGCCAACCGAAGTACTGCATGATGTGGACAAATGCCTGAGAAGACAGAAGGGTACGTATTTCAACAAACTGTTCAAACACAGCACAGTGCACATCATTTTATTTATTTATTTATTTATTTGATTAGTGTTATATGACGTACTCAAGAATATGTCGCTTATACGACGGCGGCCAGCATTATGGTGGGAGGAAACCGGGGTGGGCCCGGAGGAAAACAACGACCATCCGCAGGTTGCTGGCAGACCTTCCCACATACGGCCGGAGAGGAAGCCAGCATGAGCTGGACTTGAACTCACAGCGACAGCATTGGTGGAAGTCTTCTGGGTCACTGCGCTACGCTACCGCGCTAACCGACCGATCAACGAAGGACCCCTTCAGTGCACATCTATACAGATCACAGTGCACGTCAACAAAATGTTCAGACACAGTACACGTCAACAACTCGTTCAGACATAATAAATGGCAATGACATTTTCACAAACAGTACACGTCAACAAATCATTCAGACACAGTACACATCAACAAATCGTTCGACACAGTTCAAGTCAACAAGTCGTTAAAACACAGTACACGTCAAAACATCATTCAGACACAGTACACATCAACAAATCGTTCAGACACAGTACACGTCAACAAATCGTTCAAACACAGTACACGTCAAAACATCATTCAGACACAATACACGTCAACAAATCGTTCAGACACAGCACAACAAAATGTCAAGACGAAGTCGCCCACATAGATTGTGATGTGTCGCTTCCACAGCTAGTGTGTCTCGGACAGCCCAAAACACCCCCGCCAGGATGACTTCTCTTATTTCAATGTGCTTTAAGGTAATTAGTGCTGTTTTTAAAGCCTTGAATACATCACCTTTTCACTTCACTTATAGAATTCTCCTTACCAGGACTTTTCCTTTAAAGAGACTATATATACAGGAGATCTTTGACAAAAAAAAAATGTATCAACGCACATCCAATCGAATTTTCGCCAACATATTAGAATAAACCAAACATATACCTTTCACAACATGTGAGATTCGTCTCTGCACGTGTTATCGCTTAAAACAGGTTGTAAAATTAGCAAAATGGCTTTATAATTTTTATAAACTTTAGAATCATATTAACATTATACATAGTTCAGACAGGAGTTCGATATTTTCTGAAGTTCAACAATTTGAGCTGTATATCCGTAATTATAGCGAAAATTTAATCTCATAAGATGACGGACTCTTGAAGACCAAGAATAAGGACATCAGGTTTAGACTAAGTTCATAGATAGCTTAAGACAACTCTGTTAACCGGAGCTGGTGACCAGAGGCGGAGGAAACCAGGCACACAGCCGGAGGGAAACCACCGCCTCATGTTCCTTAGGAAAGCCTGAGTTAAAGTCACAAATGAGTTACCGGATAGCTATAGGCATCAAGCAGCGTGGTACATGTATACATCAAGTACACAGATGGAGTGGCGTGCACCTGGGACGAATTTATTTTCTTATTTCATTGGTGTTTTACGCCGCACTATAGAATATTTCGCTTTTACAACGTCGGCCAACATTACGGTGGGAGGAAACCGGTCAGAGCCCGGAGGAAATCCGCGACCATCTCTACGCTGCTGGCAGATATTCCCACCTTCAGCCGTAGGGGAAGCCAGCATGAGCTGGACTTGAACTCACAGCGACCGCATTGGTGAAAGCCACCTTGGTCATTACGACTTTATTACAAAGCGAAAGGTTTCTGAACGTTTCACAAAGACAGCAACGGAGCTGACATAAGTGATGTGCAATCACCGACGGAGAAATGAGTGCGCAAGCAGAGTGAATGACTTAATTACCCGTTCGGGAGGCAATCGTGAGGCATAAAATAACTAGTCACCATGGTAACAAAATCCAATATTTTCCGGGGAGGTTTATTGATTGCCTTGGGCAGAGTTTGTGTCTCGCATTTCCCACGATTGTCCAGGTTTCCGTTGAACGCAGACGACAACACAGGAAATCAAGCTCGACAGCACTACGCTACCACACTTATATATACACACAAATTAATAGACTGACGCTTCATAATACAGTAGACCAAGTTACGTATTAATTACCGTAAAAGGGGTCTTATCTCATAAAGATAAAGAGAATGATTTCATCGAATAAAACAATATTCCAATTGATATACCATATGCCAAATTGAAGCACAAAAACTGACACATATCAAGACCTGTGTAATGAATGAGTCCTTCAGAAAAAAAAACAATGACTGTTGACTGCATATCGCTTCACATCACTTAAGCGATTTGCCCGATTGTTGCGTGACGTCATACTTGTCTCAGGACGTAATCAATCTACGAGACTCACCCATGTTTTGTCCAGAATTACACTGATCAGCCCGTAGTCCAGTAAGGCCTGAGCGTTCACTACCCGCCAAATCCAGATGAAGATCCACATGCGTAATGTTTTCATTTGCGTTAATTGTTGCTCCTGTTGAGAAAAAGTACAGGGATTGATGTATTGATCGAATGGTACCAATTCATACGAAATTATGTACGTATTATCTCGACAAAAAACATTACATGCCTCCATAGGTTTAGCCGGTGGGTTGGGGGGGGGAGGGGAATCACGGTGTTTGTGAGGCACCCAATTCTGACAAATTTAACATGGAAATGATAGCAAATATAGGGAAAACTTTGAAAATGAGACCTCCTGGTGTCATGTTCTCTTGGAAAGTGTTTCTTAGGTCCGAGGGTGTATAGCATTAGTTCCTGGTTGGTGTCAGTAGGTGTGCAATTTGGTCACCTTGGTTTAAGACGGATGGACCATTGTCCTGTTGGTATACATAAGTACTACGCGACGAGTTAGCCCATAAAACATCATTACACAGATCTAATGAATGACAGACTACACAGCTAAGACCCGAACGATTTTACGCTGGAAAACTCTCTCTTCCGTTGCATTAGGAGAAATCATCACTTCTTTATTTCCAAAACAAAGAACACTGTAAGATCAAAAAGATATGCCCATGTTCTGCCAAGAGGCAATGCAAAAATTATTTAAAGTGGCTTATAACACCATTCCTCGCTGTTAAAACTGAATCTTAAACATTTTCAAAAGATTTCATAAATCTTTGCTTTACATACATAAACATATCGTGCAGTAAACAATTGGTAGACCCGTGTTACAGTTGTAAGGGCACAGGCCTGTATGGATTGTAAACGGATATTCCACTCAGTAGGGGGCACAGGTCCAACCCTTAATCAGCAATACGACCAGCAAGTAACTCACGGCTGACAATAGGTCGGGTGCAAAATTATCCACAGCCTAACAGGGAAAGGTATAGGGAAAACGTATCACTGACTTACTCTTAAAAGACCTGGAGCGTAGCCTCCTGGTCTGGGGCCCTCATTATCACACTAGCCAGCAAACTGTTAACTGCTTTTTTTCACAGGAGGCATGTTAAATGGCACCTCTATGCTGCGGGCCAGTACTTAACAGCATCAATTATTTTTCGTGTTATTTCATGAAATCACTGAAAAAAACAATCAGCAACAGATTAAACTGACAGATACAAGGCAAGCTATCGTGACTAATTGTGTCAGAAAACCGTTATAGCGATAAAAATAACTGTTGAAACTTATGCTCCTACCGAATTTGTTTTAGGCGGGAAGGGGAAGAGGAAGGGGAAAGTTAAGGTAGGGGAGGTGGGGGGGTGGGTCGTTAATGAACACATTTTGGTAAATCATCAAATTGTGGAAGCAGCTGTTCTGTGTTCAGAAGTATTGAGGGTGAGCAGAAACACTTCAAACTTTCCGAGATAACCCAGATTTGAGTGATGCACGATCACGTGCTCCTGGTAACAGGAAATACAGTAATACCCGAGAGCGAACAAATAAGACTGTCGGACTCGTTCACCACCATTTAAGGACAAGTAGAAATGTTATCAAGTCCATCCTGCTCACGAAGCTCCAGCGTGAAGAGTCAGAGATACACAAACGGTGACGTCATAGAACAGACAATATGAATGCGTATCAGAGGCGCAGTGAACTTTAGTTCGGAGTGCCATCGCAGCGCGGGTACGTATGTATGTATGTATGTATGTATGTATGTATGCTTGGGTTTAACGTCGTACTCAACCATTTTTCAGACATATGACGATGGAGAGTCCTTAGAAAGTATATACATGTGTCTTCTTGTGGCAAGGCGAGTCCATGCTGCAAAAGCGCTGCCGCCACTGGAGCATCATGCCAAAGACACCCGAGATGACACCCTCCTCAGTCACAATATACTGACACTGGACCGACCAGTCCCGTTTCCTTGTTGTAAGTTCTCAGTACTGCAGCAATCAGGGGTATTTATTTAAAGTCTGGTATGACGGACGCTCTTACCACCAGGCCACCGAGGCTGTTCGGGTGTATAAGTTGCGCTGGATCTTGAGAAACTGTTTTGAGTGGAGTATTCTGCTTCTTTTGCAAGATGACTACATACTCGGTGACCAGTTTACATACTCAGTGACAAGCTTACACACTCGGTGACGAGTTTGTATACTCGGTGACAAGTTTACATACTCAGTGACAAGCTTACACACTCCGTGACGAGTTTGTATACTCGGTGACAAGTTTACATACTTAGCTTAACATGGTACTTTTTGATGCCAACACTTGCCTTTTTTCATAAGAAATTAATCAAACTTCACAAAAGGCTCTTTAAAGTGGGCATATCAATCAGAATCAAGTAAAATGTTTCATTTGACAAAAAAGCTTGTTATGGCCGTGGATACAATGTTGCGTTATCACAATTACACTGCTCCATTCTAAAGCACTGAAAAGACCCAAAACTTTGCATGTGGACTGCATGCCTAAAAATAAACACGGATTTCACTGTTTCTCTAAAGGCGGACAAAATCTCGACTAAGTTTGAAGGTGTCAGTGTAGCCTTACAAACACAATTATCTTCAACACCGAACTACCTATACAGCTTGTAAAACGAACAAACTATATGACAATTCCAAAATTTCAACGGTTCAAGGTCCTGTGATGTGAGATTATAAAATAGCATACCTGGATCCCGTTTTACGAAGAGGGTGTAACGTTTCGTCAAACGTAACTACCATGACGGCGTATTTCAACAGTATGTGTCCTCATGAGAGTTACGTTAGACATAACTGTGCCCTACTTGTAAAACAGGCCCCTGAGCTACATACCTCAACGTATCAGCATATCAAACACAGCTCACTAGCTGCAGTAATTGACAGGAGCAAATTCCGACATGGAAAATGAATAATCCATTGGCAAACACTCATAATTTTTTCACGGACATATTTTGTTACAATTAAGAGCAACCGCGCTTTCAGAGCAAGTTAACCCCCAGGTATCCACACCAAGCTATGAAGGACTGGATTGACGAGTCTGCGCAATGGACCTAACACAAACCTGATCTGAGACATATAGAGGAAACGTACGACCACATGAGTAATAAATTGCATTATTTATTACGTGATTGCATGTCTGTGATTGTTTGACCGAACGATACATTGATCTGAGCTTTAACGATACAAAAAAATCGTTTCCATTAAGGATAACCGAAAAAGTTTAGTTTCATTTCTCGATGTGCAGTTTATCACGAGCCCTAACAAATTTCTACTCGGCGACATAAATTTAGCCACAATTTGAAATCAGGTGAATCATTTGGATTTTTCTCCCATTTTCTTTTATCTCTTCCATGCTAATTTTGTCACAATAAGGTGTCTCACATATGTTCATCAATGGCATCTTTTCCCAAATTTTCGACCACTGACAGAAAATTTGCATAAAAATAGATATAAAATACATCTTCAGAAAAGAACAAACAAATTTTTCGGCATAGCTTTTCCTTAAAAACAAATTTTTTTTTCCATAGTTCCTTTTCATGCATCTTTTCATCCATTCCCACTCGTATTATCACAATACAAAGTGAACAACAAAAAAAAACATAGCTGGTCGATAACTTTTCCCGGAAACGATCTGAGAACATCACGTTATCTAACTCTCAGTGACTTGTGCATTGATTTCGCGTTCCCAAATTCGCCTTCCATGTGCCTGCGGGGGGAAAAAGGCCTATTTGCCTTCCAATATAGAACGCGTGTTTTTTCAGAATGTGTGTGGAAAGAAAGGTCTATAGGGAGTCCTAATTTCCACAATGTGTATTGAAAAAATGCCTACATGCCTTCCATTTTTCGTCGTGTGCATGAGTGGAAAAAATTCCTACATGCCTTCCATTTTTCGCTATGTGCATGAGTGGGAAAAAAATGCCCATATGCCTTCCCATTTTTCACCATGCGCATGAGTGGAAAAAAATGCCTATATGCCTTCCCATTTTTCGTCATGTGCATGGGTGGGAAAAAATGCTCATATGCCTTCCCATTTTTCGCCATGTGCATGAGTGGAAAAAAAAAGTCTTACATGCCATCCTATTTTTCCAAATGTGTGCGGATAAAGGGCTTACACGCCGCCTTATTTTTAAGACTGTGGGGGGGGGACCACAATTATATGCCTTTTATTTTTCAGAATTTGTGTGTGGATAAAGGGTCTGTCTGCCATTTCAATTTTTCAGATCATCCAGAGAGTGAAGCAGATCAGTCCACCCACCCACCCAGACACAAACAGACTCACCTTTTGCACAGAATTCTGTGGTATATACTCCATGATGTAGTTGTAATGTGATATATATCTGTCCCAAAAGATTCCCGAAAACGCCACAAGTAGTCCATACACTAAACACGGCCGAAACAATTCCCACTTGGAGTAATCTTTACGGCCTCGACCGTTCTCTTGTGGTTTAGTCCACGGCAAGATGTGCAGTCGCGCTAAGCCGTTGCTTGGTGGATTCTTCAGTAGGAAGAGGTACATGGCCAAAGATTCCATAAACCCGCTCCAAGTATCGGCAATGGCGTCGACAAGGTAACCGGAAGTGTTCCTGTACGACTTCAGTCGGTACTGAGTTCCGGCGTGCGACCGGTGCACGACGCCGTCGAACGCGTCCAGCCAGTTGCGCACCTGGAACAGAAGGCAGCCCCAGCGGCGCACGGCCAGGCTGTCCGAGTACAACATTCGGAAAGCGATGATGCACACAACAATGTGACTGAAACTCACCATGTTGGCCGTAATGAACAGAAAGCGTTGACTGAACTTGGAATACTGATCGAAGTACTCGGCCAGTGGCATGAGTACGTAATGGTTGCCGTGGTTCATCATTAGCAACTTCATGGTGAGTGGGTGAAAAGGTGAGTAATGATTAGTTGTGGCGTTCACGGTGGGACCCGGCCATTGTTGCAACGTCTGGTACAATCGACAGTCCATCAAGAAGAAGTAAATTAGGAGAAATGCTATTGCCCAGAAAACAGGCCAGTGCACCGACAGCGGCAACAAGTTGCACATCTTTTCCACCCGGAAACTCCCTGCAAATCGGCCGACGAATCGTCGGTTTTCGGTGCAGAAGCCGGGGACTAGAGTCGTGGAGTAGGAACCAGACGGGACGGACTCCGGGTCCTTCCGACCGCCTTTGGTGGATGACTCGGGCTTCGTGTAGTCACTCATTGATCTGAAAATTAAAAATAAAATATGAACACACTTAATATCAACACAAAGTTCGTATACAAAGTCCAAGACAAAGTTCGTAAACCAACTGGTACGACCTTAATTGTACACATTTTCCACCAGAATGGGGCCAATATAAAAGACTACGGCATAGAGAGTAGGCCTAGGCCTACAGCGGCGACAATGTGATAGTTGGCAAACGGTCACATGAAACCGATGAAATCCCATTTCCTGTCAATTCACCTAAGAGTTTTATTTTAACTGTTCATCGCAATACCTAAATACATCCTCTACAGGATCATGGCTTAAATAAAATTAAGTAATAAAAAAGAATGCCGTGGTGCTAATGGTAATTTATTAGACGTCATTACGTTAGAATTACCAAAAATACTGTAACTAACTATGTTCCTTGGAGTAGGAGTAAGACAAGGTGATAACCTTCTCCCTCTTCTGCAAGGTTTCTGATTAGAAACAATGTCTTTGGAATAAGTTTTCAACTGATGAAATTGAAGTCAGCCTTGACATCTTTGTACGCATTTTATTATTACTCTATGCTGATGATACAACTGTTATGGCGGAAACAGATGAGAATATGAAGGATGCTTAGTTGGCATTTGAGGCTTACGGCGATCTGTGGAAACTGAGGGTAAATACAAAAGACAAAGACAAAGCTTGAATTATTTCGTGAACGTCATCCAAGAAATGTCCCGATTTTTCATTTTAATGGAAATGAAATTAAGATTGCAGATGAATATGGTTATTAAGGAAATATACTGGAAAATATACTACAGCCAAAAGACTTCTCTTAAGGAAAATCGATAAATTGACTTTGCCAGTAGATATACAGCTAAAATCATTTAAGCAAATGCTACAACCTATTTTACTGTATGACTGTGAAATCTGGGAAATCTAAAATTTAGATATAACAGAACGATTCCATGTGAAATATTGTAAAACCATGTTAGGTGTAAAAACTAAAACACCAATTTTTGCGGTGTATGGTGAATTGGGAGAATATCCACTTTAGATTGACGTTAGTGTTAAGGTGTTGTCGTACTGAGTAAAAGTTTTACACAGGAAAGAAAGTAAGTTATCCTCTAACATGTATAAATTTATGTTTAATATTAGACACTTATATAGCCCCAAATGGATATGCTATGTAAAATATATTTTATACAAATCTGGCTTAACCTGTATATGGAAACGTCAACATGTGAATAATGCTGTATGTTTAATAAATGTAGCAGAGCAAACCTTAAAAAAACCAGTTTATTCAGAAGTGGCATTCTGAAATCAGAGCTTCCTCCAAAGGAAATCTATGCAGAATATTTAAGATCGATTTGGGTTTTGAACATTACTTAAATATGCAGGTCGAAAAAAAGTCGAAAAATCTTTACACGATTCTGCACATTTTATCAGACGGATAGCATTGGGGAAGAATTTCTTTTTTTATATTTCCGTACTGGTCTCAGGTCGATTCCGCAAACCTATCTACCTACATACAGTTACACTAGACCAAGCACAATTAAAACACTTAAAAAACAATTAAAATAATTATTTCACACTAAGGATAAACAATTACTGAAACATTTGGGCATGTTTATTGATAAAGGTTTTAAGCTTTTCAAGAATCATGTTCCCTAACCCTAAATGTTTTATGTATTAAGTACAGCGTGTATTTGCTCCACGTTTACAGTGTTTTTTGGTTCCTCTGCAGAATTTTTCATCCTGTAACTTATAGAAATAATAGGCGTTGTAATTTTTTTCCTACATTCATCTATTTATTTATCAATACATGTATAAATCTATTAAATCTATAAATCACCTTAATTTATCCTTTATATGCAATAATTTTCCCGCCAGGTTCTGTTCTGCTAAAACCGTACCTCTCAAGCCACCCTGATTGGTCTTTGGGTGAAATAAATGATGATAATGATGATGACCTCTTGCAATGAATGAGTAAAATGCTTTCCAGTTTGCATATAAAGTGTCATCGCAGCAGCAGGAAAGAACAACAGATTATGTATCTTAGGGCAGTATTAGGTGGGAAGGGTTCGACAAGTTCATTGTCACCATAATCGACCCGTTTTAAATCCAAGCAGTTCTTACAAGACCGCGTATTCAGGAATACGAATACAATGTTCTAATCGAAAAACTGTCTCAACACAATTGTTTATTTTTTCATCCATTTGTTTACTGTTTAACGCCATACTCAAGTTGTTTAACAAGCACTGCAAATCTGTCAACATATCTAATGCAAGAGAATCTGTCACCATTAGTAATTTGACTAAACTGGATGCCATACATACAAAAATATGAAGCTGGCTCAATTCTCTCGGTTTTGGGGTGTATCATAAAAAATCCCCAGATCACTAAGGATCACTAAGCACTGCAAATCACTAAGCACTGCAAATCTGTCAACATATCTAATGCAAGAGAATCTGTCACCATTAGTAATTTGACTAAACTGGATGCCATACATACAAAAATATGAAGCTGGCCCAATTCTCTCGGTTTTGGGGTGTATCATAAAAAATTCCCAGATCACTAACGAGTGTAGACGTAAATATGATGTAATATTCACGAAAGCTAATTAGTTAAACACCGACGAATGACCTGGAAAAGTAGGTCAAAGGTCAGTCGTGTTAATCAACGGCCTGGTGCATATAAATTTCATAGAATTTGAATTAAACAAATGTAACTGGACTTTTTCGAACATACCGGTTTTAGTCGCTGAAATATTCCAGAGACCTATAGCTCCTATTCAATCAAAGACAAAAAACGTTCGCCTAACTTAGAAACAACCATGAATTCATCCATAGGATTTCAGGAACATAAGGTTACAGATGGATGGATAGACATCATTACGACTGATGATCCAGGGCAAAAGATGGCCGTCCCATTGTACCGTGGTTTCTGTTTCGTTTTTTCTTAAAGTATTATCAGGTCGTGCGATACACCACATTAGCGAAACCGCGACAATTCTATACATGTATACCCAATTGACGCATACTGATATAGCAAATAGGCAGAACGGGGTTCGAGTGGCGTCAAAAGGAATCAGTAACGGCCTGCATGGGGTTATACAAATAACTCTCACCTGATTAGATGACATTCATAAAATGGCGGCGCTATCCATTTCCTCAATGTGCACGTTTTACATTTCTTGGAAGTGCAGTATCCCGGTTATGTAATATGGCAAAAAGAAAAGGCTACACTTAAAACACTTTATGGGGCATACTTCATCAAAGCATATATACCTGTACATATGATCTAGTGAGGTTAATTCCTTTAGCTAGGTTTTGCTTATAAATAAAAAGAGCTTTACTCTAATACTGATTCCTCAAAGAATTTAGCATATAAGTAAGAGTCAATCGTACCGAATCTAATATGTCGGAATAGAGTTTCCAGCGACTCTCTAAAAGAAATTGTGTACAAAATGTACACAAGATACGTACCACAGGTGGACATTAATTGCAGAAAATTTGCGCAGGAACATCAATGTTTACCTTAATTGGTGAGGGCATCATTGTGCAACTATGCTTCTAATTTGTACCAGATTGTGTACCAGTGGCCCACATTTCGTTCACCTCGAGAGCTACACAAACAGATGTGTACAAAACAGAACACATTTGCTTTTTCAGAGTATATTCCACGATGCTGCACGGAACAAATTGATTTTATCTCACTTCATAGTAGATATTGTGCAAACAACCACCTTTGGTGATTAATTCACTGAGCAACTTTCCAACGTGTGACGTATTGACATGCAAAACACAGTAGTAAAGAAAAGTGCTCTTCCAAGAAATCAATACGGCACAATCGGTCCCACAAGCAACGTCCACCGCTTATTATCACTAAGTCCCATGAACACTGAGAACGGAGGAATTCCAGTTCTAAGGTCTGGACTGAACCCACACCAGGTTTCAAAGTTTTCGTTGTTACCTAAATGGAACATGGCTCGGGAGCTCCGGTTATGTTCATGGTCTCGATGTCGTCTCCGGATGACCATTATGTGATAATAAGGTATATACAGTTCTTATATACTCGGTTGTATAAAATCATCATAATATATCAATAACATAACAGGGAAGAGATTCTTACAGATGAACTACATCTATTTATTGGTCTGACAACATTTTGATTTAGACACTAACAGCATTTGGTAGCGATACAAGAATCTCTTCCCTGCAATGCCATTTCTAACTTCTAAATGACTCTGACAAAAACATCAATTGCAGTCCGTTACCACAAGTTTGTAAGGCTCTCATGTTGATTTCCTATTGCTGTTTGTAAGGGAAACGTGACAGCCTTCCATTCGAACAGACGACGCATCACTTGACCACTACAACACAGCAACAGTCCCGAGACGAGCCAAAACATTATTGAGGACAAGCATCCTCCGATAACACACTCATGAAACAGAAATATACAGCTATTTACAGTCGACAGGCGCTTAAAACGAAAAACAGGCACCACCATGAAGTCATCGGCGTCGAAAACGTCACAATACAACAAGTAGAATCGTGAGACGTATAAGCGCTGTGCTTAGGTCACAATGACTGTATTATGCGAGCATGCGGCGCAAAATTTACTGTAGAAATGCACATTACCCTTTCACACTTCACTGACGCACGACAGCAACGTGAGACTCACTGGGCCTGTAATAAAGGTTGTGTAGTTTACTGCCTGCGCCCACCAGAGCACTCGTCGCCCCTGGAGGACGTCGGTCCAGAGGAGGGGTAGAGAACCCGGTGACATGAGCAACGTCCGAACTAATCGCCCCCAGGCTTTTCCCGCTCGTCAGGCCCGCTATGACATGTATCTCACAGGACTGCCTTTCCAGTGGCTCTGTTTTAAGGCTGACTCAGCTGTGCAGACAAATATAACGGTTGTGTGCGGAGTGCGTCTGATCCATGCATGCAGGAAGACGCAGAGTAACGGGTCAGCCGAATGCTATACAGATGCTACATATGTACATAGTTGTAGCGGTTACGCTGTCGCTTGCGCAATTGTAATAACAAAACATGATGCAGCGCCAACGACACCTGCACCTATGATTTCTTATGTTCATTTCACGCAATCGTTGTTTTCCACTGATCATTATACTAGAACAGGTCTGCGCACAGGGTAAAAGAAAACATAAAAATAAAGTAAGTGATTTTCACACAGAAGGCTGTGAGTACAATAAACACGCATTTGCATCTGAAAAGTAAGGTAAACTGCCCAAGTCCAAAACAGGGCCAAAATGTTGGAAGTGAATGAAACAGTCCGAAAATCGTCGTTATCATGTAAGTATATGACAGCTTAAAAGAATTCAACATGGACAAATTACGTCAATTTATTTTCACAAACCCGCCCCGTGGAATACTAAACCGTTACAAAAGTGTGTGGTTTTAAATGGAGAGATTGTTGGTTGACAACTGTCACAAATATCCAGCATGTTGAAACTGACAAGGATCATTTGGGGACCATATGTGGACTAGGCTATATGAACAAGTATAATAATGGATACAGCATATGTGTATTTCACCGTCCAAAAAAAAAAAAAGATGAGGAGAAATAGTCTAGGTGGATAATTTGAAACTGCAGGCGTTTTTAATGGTCAGGTGTTAATTTTACAGGAAGACATTACCTTGCATTTACTTTTAAGATTATTCAATTTTAAAATCATTATAAATATTCATATTTCACAATAACCCAGGAACCTCTTTCCAATGCGAATGCTGTGAGTTCAAGTCCAACTCTGGCGGACGTAGGCCTACTTCCTCTCCAGCCATAAGTAGTAAAGTTTGTCGGCAACCCGTGGATGACCATGGGTTCCCTCTCGACTATGTCTGGTTACTTTCCACAAAGCATACAACGCTGGCAATCGTCCAAAAGTGAAATATTCCTCAGCACGTTGTATAATACCAATCAAATAATAAGTATTCTTTTCAAAGAGATACTCTTTTTAAATTGTAATACCTTAAATTTAACCCAACTGTTTTTATTTGAAATATTCATTTTCTTCTTCATTCTCTCTTTAAAATAAAACAACAGTATTTTATTTTAATCTTCTCAGTTCTACATCAATTTTTTGTCCTGTTCATGTCCGGCGTTCAAGTTACGTTTTGAAACTGTCATTGAAAGGGCTATCTGTTTATCTGAAAGAAAAACAAAGAAGCAAACAGGAAGGTTCGACCCCGGCAACGTTGTTGGAAAACAGCTTTAATTTTGTTTTTTTTGAATTTTTAACTTTGCTTCCACCATGAACACTCGAAGTTATCCTTCTTTATACGTCATTCAAAAAGTAATTCAGGAACAAATTTTTTGCCTTGCTTTTTTCCCAGCTAAATAAACTCAACATGTACATTTCCTTCTGACTGAAATCCTTACCACACAGTGCTTTAATAGCCAATAACGTTGTTAATGCTGCACAACTGACTCACCAGCCGGAGAAACGTGAGGACTATAGCCAGCCCCATCTGTGATGAAACTTTCACACAGCTCAACTTAGTTTTATTTATTTATTTATTTATTTATTTGACTGGTGTTTGGTCATTATCCTTGTTGCAAGCTACCAAGGATAATGAATAGAAGATAAGAGATGACCCCAATGCGATATATAATGACCCAGTCAAAGTAACATGCGTATGGTTGGTGCAGCTGGGTAACAGTAATTAGACATACTGTATCATAAAGCAAAAGAGTGCCTGCAAAGAAGACTCAAATGTTACTGTCTACAAATGATTTGAGCCGTATTTCATCACTTACTTACGTTGTGCTATACAGTGACAATGCTGTATAGAGGCTTACCTGCCCAAATAGAAGAAAACATTTCAGAGATGCTAAAACACACCGCGGCATTACACTCTAAAACTGGAGCTACTTCGGTAAATCGCTCACAATTTTGACCACCTCAGAAATGCCGCCGTTGGACTCTGTCCACTTCGCTTCCAGACCCCCAAAATTAAAGCTATTTTCAGATACAGTTTTAAAGGTCTTCCTACAAATGCTTACTTCATTGTTATTTTTCTTTCCCTTCCGTTTTCAGTTTTTTGTAATGGAAGACGAAATTAATGGTTCTGAAAGAGCTGTTTTCCCACATGTGCGAGAGATTCCAATTTTCAGCCCAATATCAGTAAGCAACATGAGGATAATCAGTGAGGGGTGAGATATATCCACCACAGACAATACGAGCACACCAATAAACATCACCGCAGGCGAGTTAGGCAGTGTGCGGCCTTTCCGCGGTTTGCTCAATACCTAATGGCTTCTAAAACAGGAGAAGAGAGATAAATTTGCCGCAGTTTGAAAAAGTCACAATCACACGAAAAAGGGACATTACAACAACACCAAAACACCAAGCAAACAACCACCATAGGTATGTATACGTCTTAAGAAAATAAAAACTATATAGTGTCAAGCAAAAGACAACCATTGGTGTGGAAGTCTTGCTGAAACATAAAACCACATTATAGTGCCACGCAAATGACAACAAATGGTACATAAGGTACTCCATAAACACTATATCGCAAATGACAACCATACGTATATAAGGCACTGTATAAACACCATATAGTGCCAATCTTATAGCCACAGGTATATAAGTCTCGCGAAAAACGCCAAGCAATTGACAACCATTCATATACATGACAACCTACAAACAACATGGTGCCAGGCAGTATACCTCCGCATAATTAGGTCACGCGTAATCAAATCAGGAAACTTCGCATTTCATCATTATTCGCTTTTGCTTATTATATAAGTTAACTATTCCATCAACCAAACATATTCAAGCTGGAGGGGTAATTAAAGTGTTATAAATAGGAACAATGTAAGAAATCCATGAATAACCAGAGTCTCTGATGTGACAGTCCCTCTACTGGTTGGCCCAAAATTATCACGGAGTCAATTGCAAAATTAAAGCTGTTATCCAACAACGTTGCCGGGGGCCAGGCCATATCTGGTAGTCCCCTTGTAACTTCATGGTGAAATAAAAAGTAGAGAATGCAAGAGAATGGAAGCAATGCAGCTTTGATCTTTTGCTCATAGCCCATAACAAATTACATAAAGAACACGTTATAGTAAGGATGATGCCCATTCTCATGGTAAACTGCACTCAGCGATTTTCAGCTTTACAACTATAACGATTTCCTGTCACTGTGGGGAATTTCTGCTTTTTCGTGCTCCGCAATTTTCAGCAAAAACAGCTGTAACTGTTTTCTGTCTTGTTACCTCCAAATAAGGGGAAAACTGCACTTTTCAGAACTTTGATCCTAATCTGCGTCAAGAGTATACATCGCAGGAAATACACAAGATCAGATTTGTGACCAGTATATCAAATTACATCAGGTGGCATAGTTAAACTATTTAAATTCAAAAGCTTATGGTCACATAACAATTTCGGTAATCAATGCATTTCCACAGTTTTCAAGACATGAAAACGGTTTTTGCACAGGTAATTTGCCCCGACGTATTGTGTCTGCGTTTTAAATTTCAGCTCGATCGGATGAACCCTTCTGGAGAAAATGACATGTCAACGCATTATATTCATGGTAATATGGCCTCCAAAGTAGGTCAGGTTGAAAAATGAAATTTGAAAACAAAAAATGATAAGGAAAAGACAGAAATTGAACCTCAGGGAGCTTGGAGAAGGTCTGTAGTGTCTAATAATTCCATGATACTTGAAAAAAATGAGAGAGAAAAGACTAGCGGGATTTAACTGGATTTGAATCTATAAAGACTGCTTCATGTGGGTACAATGCAAGTCTGCATTGAAAACACCCCTTCAGTGAAAGTGGTATAAATCAAGAGACCTTTGTCCAGTATCTATAACAAGGTCAACATGGTCATACCATTTCATCCACAAGGGGTATTTTGAAAAATGCCAGGCACCTATCTACAGCTTAGCAATGTTAACTCAGGCTATTGTGAAAACCAAAACAAAATAAAATAAACAGATACCAGGGCTGGGCCACATGTAAGGAGAGACCGTGCCTTTGATCTACTGCTCCCAGCATCGACATCGTCTGGCCAGCCAACCAAAGAAAAGGCTTAGTTGAAGTGCTTATTTAAATGTGAGAATTTTGACAATTTTTTTCTTAAAAACTTGGTAAAGACTTGAAAACTATAGAATGCAGGAAAAGAATTCTTGCACATTTGTAATCCTGACATCATGGAGCACCAGACAGTGTGTTTTTTTGTTCAATCATTTTAAGCTGTATTTATACGTGACGTAATTTTTACAGACAACCAATCGTCGAAATGCTATACCGATACTACAAATTATGTACCGTGCTCTTGTCTAAACTTTAACCAAGTGTCGCTGAAATCGTACAAAAACTGTCAGAGTAGTAGCGTTTTAAAGGATGTTAACACGAAGAGACAGGCGGACCAACGATCACCGAAATGGAAAATCGATAACACGAATTATGTATCTTGATGTAGCCTACACTTGAGCTACGTTTCGTTGAAATTAGGCAAAAACTGTAGAAGTAGCGTTCTGAAAATATCAACATACTGTGGATAAACAGACAGACGGACAGACAACCGATAACTGAAATGGAATATCGATACTATGAATTTTGTATCTTGATTTCGTCTACACTTGATTCAAGTTTCGTTCCTTAATGGACAAAAACTGTAGGAGGTGTAGCGTTTTGAAGCAAAAGCTAACAGACGCCGGGCAGAGAGACTGGCGGAGACAGGACAACTTGCTAACACATTATCTCTTCTGGTCTTTGAACAAGAGATCATTCGACTTCATTTTCCAGTCTGAGAAGTATAGATGTACACGCAGCCAAAACATACTTTATATTATCTGTATTTTTGAAAAAAATATTTCTTCATTAAATAAACGTGGAGAAAACTCAAGCCAGTATACCTGACACACATGTTATGTAATCCTATTAACTTTGTGGTGGTAAAGGCAGGAAGGGAAGCACGAAAGCTTTCTAACCTTTAAGGCTATAAATATTTACCTTTGGAGACAGCTGTTGCAACACTACACCAAGGTGGGTCACCATGGTGAGGTTTGTTGTAATTAATGTAACGCCATGCGCAATTCGCGACTGCTTCGTAAAACAGACGACTGTTTGGTAAAGGCGGTCATTGCTGAGGCGCAGGTACCGAACAGGTTTATGGAGAGAAATTGTCTTGCATAGACGTTAAAGGAAACGACAAGTAAAGCATTCCATCGATGTATTTTTCAAACATAAAATTTTGTATTTTATTTCCAGAAACAACCTAATAATTTGTATGTTAGTTCTACAAACATAAAAAAGTAAACCATGATCATGTTTTGAAATGACAATCAAGCTTACCAAGTGTATATCACAGGAATATGTAGAAGGTCATATCTCAGATAACGTCGTATATTTGGCTAATCATATTCCTTCCAATATTCAATTATCCAAAAGCTAACTGACGTTCGTTGGCCCTTCGTTTTGAGTATTATGGGGGTCAAAGCCATCTGCTATGCCTAGACCATTAGAGAGTTCCAATCCACAGGCGATAAAAACTCGCTCACGTAATGACTGCACCCATAACGTTGTAGAAATTGGAATTTGATCGCGATAATCTGGCTTGTAATAGAACCGTTGTTTTGAATGACATGCAAACATTATCTTTCAACTCACCAAAGTTTTCCATGCACTCATTACTTGAATGTATTGTTTCCTGACCTTTTAAAGCTGTTATGGTTCCAGCAATACCCTGGCTTGATAGGAACAGTCACGCACTTTAATTACGCAAATGTAACCGGATACCAGATCTCGGATTACTCCTACATCACATCTGACGTGTAGCTTTGGACCCTGCCACGGGTTCCTGCTGTGTACAATCAGCTGCCTAACACCGCTTCACTAGTCTATTTACAACAACAAAAACAAACACTTGTACGTGGCTTAACTCGCCCATACCACATTACTGGCGTACTTTCCCAGGTATGTCGTTATATTTACTTATTTATTTATTTATTTATTTGATAGGTATTTTACGCCGTACTCAAAAATATTTCACTTATACGAAGTCGGGCAGCATTTCGGTGGGAGGAAATCCACTTCCCAAGTATGGCGGTAGAGGAAGCCAGCATGAGATGGACTTGAACTCACAGCGATCACATTCGTGAGAGGCTCCTGGGTCATCACGCTTCACTAACAGGGCTTAAAATTGCCACGGTGTCATTATAGGTTTAGATTATATTTTGGTGCAAGTCAAGCTGTCTACACGGTAGTCTCGCAGATTCTCGTCTGCCTCGCATCACCAAATTGGCCTCCAAAGGGCAGTTTGACAGCGGAACAACACCGTGCACATGGCATCAGTAGATTGTAATTGTTAACCAGAGTTCGGTGGTGGAATATATATATGTTGTTGTTGTTGCATCCAAAACCTTGTGTCCATTCCTTTACCGGGGCGTGGGCGTGACGTCACGTAATGCGAGATAGTAGGAGGTTTTGCGGGTCTATCTGCAGCGAACTCCATTTGAATCCACCTAAGTGAGAGTCCTCAAACCTATCTTGTGACCAAGGCCCGAGGGAAAATTAAGCAGGGTAATCTGGAAAAATTCCCTGTCTAAGATTGGGATTTGAGCCCACAGTTTGGGTGACATTTTGATTCAAAGGAAAGCACTTCTACCCCGTGGCCAATACCCCCACCCCCACCCCGCCATTATCACTCACTCCCCAAGACTGTTTATTCTCAATGACCAATTCCTTTTAAACTCATAACAATACGTTAAGTGACACACCCGGTTGCAACAAGCAGTTATTTTTCTTCTTTTTTTTTTCAATTTTTTCTATGTACAAACAAGAGACAATCCAGGTTCACCCACGGGTTTACTGTGTCAAGAAGTTTGGCCTGTCGCTGGAGAAAAGCATACAGTGGTTCACATAATTGTAACGAAATCGTTTTAGATTATCTGAATCGGGCTCACGTGTAAAGTTCCTGGTTAAACGGAGAAGGGATGAATGGCTGAGCGGACAAGCGCTGACGTGACCATTACAGTGCGCACTTATTTATGTGCCAGCATTGCTAAACGGACGGACGGACTGACAAACGAACGATCGGTCGAATGGGAAGGCCATGATCCGTTCTTAAGTTTACAATGTTTGTTCATTTGTGTTCCCGCGTAATTAAACGGGCGAGAGACAGATAGACTGACAAACGGGACGATCGGGTGAGTGAACAAGAGATGGCCCTACCTTTACAATGACTGCTCATCTATGTTCCTGCGTAGTCAAACGGGCGACAAGCGAAAGGATGTGTGATCATTTATGTTCACGTGTAGTTAAACGGACGATGGAGGAGCGGACTTACAAGTGGAAAAGCGGGCAAGAGTTGATGCGACCTTTACAACGCGTGCTCAGTTGGCGTAATGTTTCCAATAAAAACACAAACACTGCTAAATATTGCGTTCTCAATGTAAACATACATACAAGCTCATCCCAAGCTGTTGCCGTATGCTTTTAGCGTCCAGTCACAAAAACATAAGTTTGGTGTGTTTTGATATTATACAAAGTCAAAGTGACAAGCATACACGAGGTGAAAATTTACACTGGGATGCGTGGGAAGTGACTGACATGTAATTGCTAAATGGTTTGCGATAAGCAGATGTTCCCGTGACTATTATACACCATGCTAAGTCTGAACTCCGCCGTCAAGCATAACGTCACGACAAAACTCTGCCTAACTGATATACACATGGGGCAAACACTGACATTGTTAGTACACACACAGCTCCGGGTCTCCGCAACGGAGAGCTACCATGAGAAGGCTGCAGACATAGGCCAACAATACCCTATCCAAAACGAGGCCATACAAAGACATGGAAGGTGATCCTCGCGTGCAGCAGAATGTTAGCAGCATTTGGAAACTATAGTGAATAACTATATCTTAAAAGGCGACACAAGACATAGCTTTATTGAACCCAGGCGTTTTTATTGAACGATAGGTCCTTGCTTTCTTCCCATAATTTTAACACAAGGGTCCGTGTTTAAGCAGATAAGTCACCCGCATAATTTCGTTAGCTTTCGCTCTGTAGCTGTCCGTCGATCACCATATTTTAATAGGAGAGTTGCAGGTTTGTTCCTAACATGCAAGTTGTAAATCAGCTATTTGTAGCCTTGCAGTTAAGTGACTGGATTACTGAAAGTAAAAATAAGCAACCTTCACCAAGGCGAGATAGGCCATGATTGAGATTTTTCCATGAGAAGTAAAGCTTTCGGGCAAGAGATTTTTCTCTAAAGGTAATCGTAATTTGTTTAGCCTTCAAAAATTACAATTCCAGTGACATGCAATTCATTATACTTTAAAAATCCTCAAAAAATCAGCATGTTACTTATTACCTACGGTTCCTTGAGAAGCACCCGGATGCTCGAAACTGAATATATTCGAATTCCAATCAAACCAAGAACGCAACTGTCAGTATCAAACATCATGTTTTCGTGAAATTCACCCCGTTCGAATCAATCCCAACACACAACTTTCATTGTCAGACACATTTCTTCGTTAAATCCACCTCGTTCGAATCAATCCCAACACACAACTCCCATTGTCAGACATATTTCTTCGTTAAATCCACCCCGTTCGAATCCAACCAAAAGTGCAACTGTTCGTATTTTTATCAGAAGTACATTTTTGTGACATTCGCCCCGTTCAAATGAATCCTCGGCGGGAACTGTTTCCTAACGGACATGTGTTATGGGGGAAATCCACCCCGTCGAAAGCAAACGATGACTGTGTCCACTTTGTTACACTACACAAATTCATGTTACTCTTTGTTATTCAAACGGCTGTCAACAATACCCACTGTTTGTTCACGTCTCGTAGCAATTTCCACGCGGGGGGGGGGGGGTTGTTACGTAACTAAGACGACAACATGCATGAACCCTGCCCTCTGGGTGAACGCGACTTTACATGGCGTCGTGCTCTCGCGTGGATATGCAGACAACTTTTTTGTCGGAATTCGTAAAGACCAGGGTTGGGAATTATTCGTCGCTGACCCACTTTTCCGATGTTCACTGAGGAAACGACATTCTTCAATGAATATGAGACCATCCTCATCTCCATTACAGCCAAGAAGAGCAACCATTAACGAGGGTGGGGTGGGAAAAGTTCTGAAATTGGAGGTGGAGGAGGGATGGGGTGGAGGAGGGGTTGGGGTCACTATTGAACCAAAACTAAGCCCCTGTACCCTGACCCATACTATCAACTTTGTACCCGTACATATTCATCTCTGACTTCACAAGTTTTATAGCCAATACAGCAGAGGAAGTCACATCATTTATACGCATCATTCAGCAGATATATGCACGTACCAAATGCAACTATTTTAGTATTGAGCAACTGTTCAATTACCCATGCACAGTAAAATAAGGCCTATCTGTCTCACCTGTTCTACCCCCGTCACCTCTCTAGACTGGAAGGAATGAAGCTTTAAACATCTCATAGACCACGTGGGCAGACACGGTGTGTGGAGACCTCAGTGAGGGCTGAAGGACTTGCACAGGGTTCCCAACCCACATTACTTTGTTAGAATAACGCCTCTGCTCATAACCGCACTCCACTGTTTAGCTTCATTGTATCACCTCATTCGTACACTCGTCCGCTTCGAGGTCAGGGCTTCCGGGATTAATCCCAGGTCGGGTTATATCAAAGAGTTCCAGCTTTGCTTGGCGCTCAGAACTGAGGGGTGAGAGCAAGGAAACAGGGTCGGTAGGCCCGGTGTCAATATAATAAGGCTATAGATGTGGGGTGTCTTGCCTGGTGTCTTCGGCATGATGTCCTAGTGGCGGAAGCACTTAGATGGCATGGACTTGCCACAAGAAGGCATATTAAGTACTAATAGTCGACGTATGACTGAAATATTGTTCAGTACAACGTATAACCCACGCATGTGTGCATACATACATAGCATTCATACAGATGTCCGCCTCGAGGTTGGGAGATCAGAGATCAACCCATTTTAATCTGCGTCGTCAATATGGAGCAGCAGACGACAGGGTGTTTCGTGCAACTAAAGCCCCTACGTTGTCTTACACATGCACGGTGTTCATTTCCTTGTTTTCAGTGGCGTTTACTCAAGAATATTTCAGCATTATGGGGGCAGGAAAGGGGACAGACCAGGAGGGAAACCCACGACCATCCAGAGTTTCATATGTATGGGGTTGTTTGTAACTTCATTATATACAGGCTCTATCTGTAGGTAATAAATTAACGTCTTTATAATGGTTTGTTTACCACTCTTCAAGGAAATACAACTTCGTAAAGACATAGCAACCTGAACATAAACTCAGGAAGACGCAGAACTCCTGAAAAGCATTCAGATGAGCCATGTTGTGTACATTTGGGTATATATATATATATATATATATATATATATGCACGTAATATTAATCTCGGGCTTTCTTGGGGTGGGGTGGGGTGTTAGTGGGAGGTGAGGGGGTAGCATTGTGCAGCGTCATGACCCAGAAGACTTCCACCAATGTCGTCGGTGTGAGTTCAAGTCCAGCTCATACTGGCTCGACTCGCCACGATATGGCTGAGATATTGCCGATGTGGCGTTAAGCCATAATCATTCATTCATTCACACTGGCTTGTTGGATATTCCGGCCGTACGTGGGAAGGTCCACCAGCAACCTGCGAATGATCGTGGGTTTCTCCCGCGCTCTGCCCGGCTTCCTCCCACCATAATGCTGTCAAGTGGAATATTCTTGAGCATGCCGGTAAACACCAGTCAAATAAATAAATAAATAAATAAATATTACAAATACCTCCCATTCTCCACCGATTTCTTCACATATATACACTGGACAGATCTTGATTTTAAGGTTTGACACATGATATCATGATACTATACCAGCCCTTACATTTGGGACATTAAATTCGCATATCTTTCCATGCAGAAGGAACACACACGGTTCAAGAAAGAATCCAAGTTCACTATACAGATGGAGAAAAACAAATACATGTCCCTTTGTTTCATTTCTTGTGCATTTCTGCCAGTTTGGCTGGACCAGTAAGATGAACAAACTGAATTATAACTCATACTGTAAGGTGTTGACCCCCCCCCCCCGCCCCCAACACCAGTAATGCTGCTTTTCGACCTTGGAGTCTTACATATACAATGTAACCTGTGAGTTCCATGATTCGCCGCTATTTGATATTCAAGATACGAGTATAAGCAAACCTCACTCACGGAACCACATACAAGAAGCAATTGCTATGCAATCTTACGCAAAAGGGGAGTATAACAACATGCGCTTACACTTACTCACCATTCTCCGTATATATGCAGCAGTAGCAGTTAGACCGCATTCCCAAAGGGCTGTCTCTCGCATGCACATCTGCCAGCCTTCAATTTCGCCACGCCCTACTAGGTTTTCTCTCAAAAAGCAGGGAACTGAACAATTCAGCTGAAAGATTTCTGAGCATGCCCTAGGGTGCGATTAGATTTCACTGAGTGGCAACTGCTTTGAGCTAGAAGGCCCAGGGAAGTTCTGATGCTCACTTAGAGGCAAATGAACACCACGTGATGAGAAGATTTATTTCACCCTGTCTTGAATTCAAACCTTTCGACGTAAACAAGTAATCTATACTGTGGTTCATATTGCATTATCCAAACTATGGTAGCGCAGAGTTCAGAATGACCATAAACGCTTTGTACTATGATAACCGCCCCGTCGGCCATTGATGTTATCGCATACAACTGCCCCGTCCGGATGTAACCCTAAGCTACATATTTGCCAATGTCAGATGCAATTCATGGGTCGCTGAGCATGTCTCACTGCACATGTCCACTGATCAAAGGTCAGGAAGAGTGGAAATTTTAAGCTGTACGTCGCTGGAATGTTTTATTTTGCCACAGCAACTATGCGGGATGCGGTTTTCTAATCCCCTCGTATTGGGTCCTGCCAATATCTACCATATTGAGCTTGAAAGCCATTCGTGATCGGTGTAACTATAACCTGCAAGTCAGACCAAGGTTTTAATAGTGTAAGAACTACATTTTAAGACATTTTCAAACTATCTATTCTATATTTTATGTGGTTTAAAAAAAGTGTCTGTTTGTTCAAATATTGCATGTTATAGTCACAGTATTCCTGAAATACTGCCAATGTGGCATTAAACCCTGTAACATTCACGTATTCCTTCAATCAATCATTGAAAACATCCTAAAGCACGGGATATTACTGTATTGGATATTTATCATATTGTGTAGGCTATTCTGCTACAGCTACTCACCGACTTTGTGTCCTCTAATCGAACGACATCTCCGCATAATATGTTCATCCAAATTATTATTATGACACCGATGTCCATTCATGCCAAACAACAAATCCATTAAATGAAGTTTTTGTGCCGATATACGCCTCTCGCCATATACACGCTGAGGGTTTCCTTGTTCTGGGCGAGGTCGAACAGAGAATGTGCCAGGAATGACATTGTCTTTTTGTTAACAAAGTCATCCCATAGTTTTCTGCATGACTAATACGCGAATATACATGCTGTCGGCCACAGGGAGAATTTGCCTTCAGGTACAAGACGTCATGCCTACCCGTGTCATATTACACGGCAGAAGTTTCTCTTTCGCTTCACTGCAGATAATCCCATGACTGAATAAAAAGCAGAAGGCTTTTCGACCAATGCGGTTACACGTTAGTCTTGACAAAGCCGAGTCTTGCAATGAAATTCCTCGGTACACATCTGAATTCACATGTTCCTGGAAATCCAGGTTGTGTGGTTGTCGAAACCCAAGTTTCCTCACTCTGACTGGGCACAACATTTCCTACGCTGTGACACTTCATTAGTCGAAACGTCTCGCGTGTATTTGAAATGACCTCGAATGATACCATACTGCTAACAGCGCATGAGGCGCTCTATACGCCTGCTTTATATGTAAAACCGAACGTAGGTAAAGGATATAGGTTCCACGAGCGCATTGTTTTTTCTAACAATTCATGTAGTAAATTTGTCAACTGCAACCCCATAAATATATATCAATAATCTTTCGCGCGGTGGTATGCCATACCACCACACACAGCTTAGACTTTTCTCGACTTCATATCAAAAAATCAACATAGCATGACCACCATTTTTTGAAACTGTTGCTCCTGGAAGTGACGTAATAGCATTTTGTAACCTTGGTAATCTCCAGGGGGTGGGGTAGTCTCCCTGGCACAAAGTTTTCAGTTGTATCCCAAGCAGATAAAATTCTGATATATTTTACTGGGACTAAAATGATAGTATAGAAATGTGCATCAACAACAACCTAGACTGTTTATATGGCAGTATTATCCAATCAGCGCTGCAGCATTCTTAAATTCGGGGCCAAATCTTGGACCCAACTGGTCGAATTGTGCATGCGTAACCTATAGAATTACTGACCAAAGATGGCAGAGTCAACCATGCGGAAATGACCTCTGGTATATAGCGAGAATGGATATTGTCAGCTGACAGACAGACGACCTATGGACGGGTCTATTAGCCCCACCACCTGGGGGCATCATTGACTACTCACTTCACTTCTTTCAAAATAATCACTCTAAAGTTCTCTATACACGGCATATACATATATCCTGTTTATTTAAACACGGGGTTTACTGATCAGACTGAAACAGGAAAGAAACTTACATTCTATTTCCAAGTGCGTGTCCAATCATTATACTATATTCTGTACACAAGAGTACGGCTGTTACACAGGCGATATAAAAATATCAGCACAATGGATGCAAACGTGATATATAGCGTTGACCTGCTCGACGAAATATGTAACGTAACGCACCTCACGAGGCCTAAGAGCGCAATAAAGCTGCGCGACCTGCCACAAAATGCCAATGTCATCTCGTAGCTCGGCCTCTGTTCCGGCATCACTGAAAACTGCTGACTGCTTCTCTTAGGATGAATCCGACCTAATTTTTTAATTTATACACCTTAGTTCTTTCATGGTTTGTCCTGTCGTTTTGGAAACTGGTTAGGCGATTATTGAACGGAACGCCCATTTCGGTTGACGGTATATTTTGGTATACGAATGACGGTTTTGACGCCTAGGCTCTCGTTGAACACATGTGAAAGCCTCGTGTTAAAATTGATTGCTATTTGTTTGGCCATTGTTTTACCCTATATTCAAGAATATTTCAATTCTACGACTGCAGCCAGGTTTATGGTGGTAGGAGAGCGAGCAGAGCCCGGGGAGAAACCCATGACCATCCGGAGGTTGCTGGCTGACCTTCCTACGTAGGCGACCGCATTGGTCCCCCCCCCCCTCCATCTCCCCCCCCCCACACATCATGATAAAAGAGATGACATCAAAAATTCATTAGAGAGAGCGACTTATACAGCTTCTTATCGCAACCACAAAGCATTTTGAAACACTGCCGAACCAAAACCCTGCTCTTAGACGCGAGAACCAGGCACAGTAACCAAGAAACCGAGAACATTTTATTTTTGATAAGAACTGGAAGAACACTCGATCGGTTACTCCGTGTAGGCCAGATCGATTAGACACGTATTCCTGCTTGCAGCCCGGTTTCGAAACTGATGACAAAAAAAGGAAGTGATATAAATGATCAGTTTCCTAGCCGTACCCTTCAGTCATGTTTAAAAACTGAAGACACGAGGCACGTTAGACATATGGTAGGTTTTCTAGCCGTGTGAGAAAAGTGAGTGAAAAAACCAAATCAGAAGCGAATGTCGTTTGAACTCTGCCAGTAGTACACATGCTGACATCGAATCAACGTATATGGCATGTAAGGATTGATCCCGCTGTATATCAATTACCATCGTATCATATATGACGACTTATACCATATACTATATCGCTTGGTACCGTGAAACATGTCGTGCGGCAATTTGTCACAATGCATATACCTTCCCAGCATGCCGTATTGCAATTTATCACATAATCATTGTATATACTGCACGCTTAACAATATGTCGTATGGCAATTTGTCACATAAGCATTGTGTACTTAACTTGTATGCTTAACAATAAGTCGTATGGCAATTTGCCACATTACATATAATATACCTCTTACTAACAGGTCGTACGGCAATTTGTCACGTAGCACATCGCTTACTAACATGAATACCACATGGCTATTTACAAAACTGCAGACTGTTTACCAGCATGACACATTTAAGGGTGTGCGTGTAGCACACGGCACCTCGCCAGTTCACATGGCTATTTACAAAATTGCAGACTGTTTACCAGCATGACACATTTAAGGGTGTACGTGTAGCACAAAGCACCTCGCCAGTTCATATTACATTCTGTACATGTCCGACTGTGGACATGTCCCAAGCTCTGAACATCACTCCCGGCAAATAGTCCGTGAAGTTTTATTTCTCAGCGCAATCATAATTTGTACAATTCCAAAACTTGGCTACCCCAAATCAATATTCAAGAATCAAGAAAGTCTTCCTTTAAATCCGTTGCCATAGTGATCTCATGGATAATCTATTTCTGATTAAGGATTAATTCTTGATCAGAAACGTATTATTCCGTTATCCGAAACGGATCAATTCATGATCAGAAACAGATCAATTTATTATCACAGAGGCATCAAATCATGATCAGAAACGGATTAATTCATTATCAGAAAGGCATCAATTCATGATCAGAAACGGATTAATTCAATACCACAGACGGATTAAACCTAAGTATCCAGCTCGTTTATTCAGCTATGAAAAGAGAGTGAAGGTCAAAAACCAAAACAAACACAGCAACGTGTAATCTTGACCAAGTTCCAAGTCAATCATTAGCTTCCTTCATTATGTGAAGATTTATCACTTTGCATATCGGTTACCAGCGCGTTATATACTCGTTTCATCAGACATCATTTGCCAACATGTTATACACTGTACATGCAATTTGTCACATGAGATATCGCTTGCCGATATGTTATATTTGCTATTTGTCACATTAGATACCGTTTGTCAATACGTCATATATGCCATGCTATATCGCTTACCAAATGTCATTTTTGACGACTTGTCACGTTAGATATCGTTTAACAACACGCCATATGACGATTCGTAACATCTAGATATCGCTTATAAACACGTATGTTATATCACGACTTGCCACACTGCATATCGCTTACCAACGTATGGCATAGAGCAATTTGTCACATTGCATGTCACTTGCAAACAAGTTATATGTGCAATTTGTCACGTGTTTAGTATATGTTTACACAATGTATACATTTCATTAATACTGCTGTAAACGTTATGACGAGGAGTGAAAAGTGCGCGATTTTATGCAGAAGAGTGAACATAACATATATATAATGTGTTCATACAGTGTAATGTTCAATGAATCAAGTCCATCGGGGTCATGCTCGAGTGAGACTACGTTTATGTGTCCATAAAAAGTATTTTATTACACTTCTATAACTAGAAATAATACTTCTTATCCTCTACGCAATTTCCAAACTTATTTCTATGTTGCCTATGAGCGTTATGTAACTGTTTTATTAGTGCCGCATACAAAGCATGCTGAAGGTAAGGAGTGCGGGAAAAAAATCCCATTGTAATGCTTGATTATATCCCTAACCTATAAATGGACCATGATATTCAAGTACTTCATGCTGAAGCCTACCTAGATGACGAAATGCAGAAACATCTGGCTTCATTATTCATACTTGTGCCTTCTCGCCAATAAACACATGGCGATTGCTGGCAAGGTCATCTCTAAAGCCTACTGTTCTTTGAAGGCCAAGTCTATACGACACATGTGTTAAAGAGGGCCAATATCCTGCTAAAGGTCCAGCGGCTTGTCCACGTGCACTTCGGTTTGCACCACCCATAAAACTTACGGTGAGAGCCATGGTGTATAAGTGAAAAGATGTAGTGTGTGGTCTTCAACAACAATCAATTAATCATATAACTAATTACTTCACAATTACATGTTTTCTTCTTGACTATAGCTACACACGACACTTATTATAGGCTTTAAGAGAGCACAACGGGTTGAATGCAAATTGCCCTTTGTTTGAATGTATCACGTATCAGGCTATGCAGTGGCCGTTCATCACGTCTGCTTGAGGTATAATACCGTGTCACCAGAACATAACGTTGACAAGAGACGTACTCTCGTAGTAGTAAACCATGTGCGTTACATTAAAATGTTTTATTATTATTTCTTTCAAACCAGATAAATTACTGAAATATTCTGATGAAAAAATTCGGTCACACGCTAAGGAGTGAAGCTCTGAGGACGTAATTAAACTGTTATGTTATTCAAATCTTCGCGGCCAGCCATGCAACGAGATGTGTTTTACAATCAATGCTTAATAACGTAAAACCATTGGTACAATTTACATTTTTCTTCACCCTATCCACGTATGAAACTTCGAAAGCTGCACTGCATATGGTCGTTTAAAACACCTATAACAACTTCGCTGCGCGACGGATCCGCGAGGCGAAAGATTGAACCCTGTCACAGTTTTATGTTAATGGAACACTCCTACTGATATGGATAGTATGCATCGAGCCCACTATATGTTCCAGCCTTGGGCGTCTATGATGTCCCCGGAGTTTAAGTCATTCCAGTTAATTAATAACCTAACCCTAGCCCATCAACCAAAAACACAAAGTATGGAAGAGAACGAATAAATACTTTTGAATTGATGAATGATTTGCTGATAGCTCTATGCGTGACCGATTAATCTTGGTCTGATGTTAGGATCATTGAAAATGGCCAAAATTCTCAACACCCTCCTCTTCTAAACTAACACCCCAACCCTGGACATGCATGTAAACAGTTCTCCTTCGCAACCTGCTTTGGCCCCTCTCTGAGGCCATATGCCTCAGCCTGTGATAGGGACACCTTGTAACCCCTTTCCTTCAAGAGACCTCATGATAAAGGATGACCCCGGACATAATTTATCCGCTCTTTTCCCCTACCCTATGAGCCGAAAGGCAATCATCAGAATGATTCAGGCTTCTGCCGCCCCCTCCCCTTCCACCCTTCCAACACCCGCTCCCTGCTCCTAAGGGACTCGCTGGGGAGGAGGGGGGGGGGGAAACTAGCTGCCCGTGATGATTTGTTTTAGTCATCGCGTCATACACTGCATGCGTCGTTGCTGTGTGGCTTCAGCGATTGGATAGCGTGTTGCCAAACTGATGCGGAGCAACTGATGGCTGACTGCTTGAGGATGGCGAATGTACAGAAAATCGTCTATGTCTTATGCATTCAACACGTAGGCCTGTGTACATATACCAGCTGTCTGGGAGATATGCACTAAAGGCACCGGATATTAATTATGCCGTATTACAAGTCATACTGCATATGTTCGAGTCGTATCTGTGTCAAGAAAGACGCAATATACAGAGCACTTCGACTTCCCGAGTGAACCAAAGCTATAGAGGTTTGAGAAGATCTGAAATCACAACAAAGAAACGACTGGAAGAACCCGCGCTTACTAGGCTCTATTTTTGTTTCTCTCCATAACATAGCAAGAATGACGATGTATTTATATATCGCTGATTTCGCCGGTAGAAGATTAATAAGCAGGGACCTCTTGAATAAAGAGATGTTGGATGTTGGATTCCTAACTTTCAGAATGGCTTACAGGATAAGCCCCGTACAGTTCCAAGTGCAGCCCCACTACTATGAATCATAGATGCGCCTATATGTACGTATGTATGTACCGGGATTGGCTCTAGTGGTTAGGCTTATAAGTGTAGACGAACAGTATACACCATGCACCGACTACACAAGAAACACGTTTTGCACATGATCCTACATCTATAAATAACCAAAGTATATTCTCACTGGATTGGCGCCCACAAGATAAGAACATCGGGAAAAATATACACATCAATGAATCGATTAACTGTTTAAAAAAAAAAAATACACCGGGAAAAGCCTCTAAATTGAACAGCATAGCCGGTTACATGTTACAGTGATGTTAGAACAATAACTTCTAAATGCCATCTTCCTTGTGGCTGGTAGAGCTGCAGGCCCGATGGCCGAGTTATATATAAATATATATGTGTGGCTCTTACAAGCTTGCTTCCATCACTGTTAGGTCAGGTCAACGTCACTAATGCCTATTTACCCATTAGAAATACAACTCACAACCATAAAATATGGACTTGTAGAGACAGACTCACCAGCGCTGTTTCCAAGGTGATCCGCGACGAGGTCCGTATGGTTAAAATCCCATGGTTAATTTTGGGGGTGCGGTATATTATGCGTACATATACATCCAGGGCTGTGTAGCACGTCTCTTCCTGACCGGCTCGGATGTGCGAAGTCTGTAGCGATGAAGGACTATCAGTGGGGCCCTGGGAAGCGGGTTCAGTCCAGCGCCGAAAATGAGGCCCTGTCCGCTGCAGCATAGAGCTGATGTGTGTGTGTGTGTGTGTGTGCGCTGCTGATCAATATGTCACGTGACTAGCCTTAGTCCCCCACCATCTCTTTGCTGAGCGCCGCGCGCGGCCAGCGCTAACCGGGAAGTTTAAGTGTGGAGCGGCTGAGTTGGAACACGTTGTCCGTGTCTAGTTGTTGTTGTTGTAATCTTTTGTGTCTCCGTCTCTCGTACAAACATCCAGCATGTGACACTGTGTGTGTGTGGACGGCGAAGATGGGGCCTACACAAAAACACTAATAATGAAAGCACGACAGCCCAGCGTGATAACCGCACGAAAACAATTTACCAGAGATGATTTGAATAAGTTTAATCATGGCTGAGCACGGCAAGCAAGGTTCATTACAGTTTAAGTCTACATCTTTTTTGTTTTTTTATTTTCTTTGGTACTTTTTTTCAAATATCAGGGATATTTCCAGAAAATTCCGGTCACATCGACTATAGGCCTATATATCCTTCAGTGTTGTAGACATTAGAGCAACGGAAAGCGTCTCTAATTGACCCCCGAATCTGCTCTATGAGGAAAGGGCAGTTACCAGCGCTATTTATGATGTGGGTGTGAAATCTGCCCAGATGTGGAGTAGGCCTAACTCGAATTCATTTTGAAATTCGGGTTTCAAAGCATATTTTGACAAGGGTTATCATTGGTGCTATGTCATTGGCCTTTGTATGAATGTTGCCCCACAGATTTCTTAATTTTTGTGAAGTGACCGCTACGTAAACCCGGCATGACCTGACGGCTATAGGCCCCACTGCTTCCATCAATGTCATTATAACCATTTCATGCAATTACATGCGCCTGTTTCACATTATCATATATACAGAGTATGCCTATAAGCCTAGGCTTATATACATTCAGCTATATTCATATTGGACCTATGCGTGATCATCATAATGCTAATGGGATGGGGTGGGGAAGGGGGCTTTTTTAACACGGCTAATCATGTACATTCAGCGTATTAAATAACATGTATACAGGATATAGGCTTAATACTGGTAGGTCCTTTATGAGTATGCAACCTGACTGTCTGTGGGTGTCATATCTGCGCATAGCCAAGTCATCACATGGCGTTTCCACCATGCTACAACGCCATGGGAAGGCCCCATTGAACACTAATGGCGCGAACTCGGCCACCTATGGTCCGGTTTGTACACGGCCACTGCTTCTGTGTTTCATTTTTCTCCTCAGGTTGGACGCTTTGTATTCGCTACAGTTTCCAAACCCCTAATGCCAACTGTTAAGTCAATAAACTCGAGCTTACTCCACCCAGGCCTCGCTAACATAAGAAGGCGCCATGTTTGATGACGCAAGCATTATGGGTACAACTCTGTGTGTAAATGTTATCCTAGGATTTACACTCTAATGTAGCAAGTTGTTCATTCTCTGGAGAAATATCTAGACGATGGCGACATCTGATCATCTTAAACGCCAGAAATATTTCACATTTGTTTGCAACAACGGCTGCGAAGATTGATGGCATAGCTGATCATAGGCCTAAGTTTCTAGGATAAAATTTAAAGAACCCTAGATCGCGATGCTTAATTGATCAAACAGGATCAACCCTGATGTGTAACGAAAGAGACAGAATTTGCTCGAGTTTTATTATGACTTAACAGATGGTGTTAGGGGTCGGAAATTGTAGCGCATTCAAAGCGTCGAACCTAAAGAGAAAAATGCAACACAGAAGCATAGCCGAACTGGCCGGGTGAAAGCCCAACGGTAGTTGGAAAAGTTTGCCCCAATAGTATTCAATGGGACCTTCTCGTGGCGTTGTAGCGTAGTGTTAACGCCATATGATTACTTGGCTAATCTGCACACAGCGTCTCTCGAATAGTGTTCTAGTTAAGTAGCACCAAATGTGAGATTTGACGCCACTGACACCGGTAATGCAGTATGAGTAGGAAAACACGTGGTCGCGATATGCCCCCAGGTCATATTTAAAGCGAAGTTTCATTATAGCCTACATAAGGAAGTAAGCATTGAATGTCATGCCTCGAATAGATAATAATACCGAAACTTCAATGCTACATATTGTGTCTGTGTATAGTGTATATATTCAAGTAACATTAAATATAACTTGCCTTGGGACTTTGTCGCGCTATGCCGTCAAATGAAGTTTACAGCGACGTTTACTTACAACCTGTAGCTAACCTAGAAAATGAACAAAGCAATCGAGTGAATGAATGCTTATTGTTTAACGCCCTACTCAAGAAAATTTCCCTTTTACGAAGGCGGTGTCTCCTTGGTGCAGGACGGATTTTCACCGTATCTTTTACCGAGACGACTTGCCGAAGACACCCAGTCACATTATACTGACACCGGGCTGACCAGTCCACCCTCTATCCTCTTATTACTGAGCGCCTAGCGAGGAAGCAGGATGTACCATTTTTAAAGTATGACCCGACCCAGGTATGAACACAGATCTCCCCGACCGAAACCGACCAACTGCGCTATCCGAGCGGGTCAAAGCAATCGACTATGAACGTATACTTCTATATCAGTTAACAAACAGACAGATTTGTGCATGATTAACGCCGTGTTCCACAATTTTTGTAATGTACGGAACAGGTCAAGGTTCGTATGGTGCCCTTATACACGCGGAACTTAAACATTATTTCCATCTATATTGCAGTTGGTCACGGGTTACACTCATTCTTAGAGCCACATTCATCGATTACATTTCTCAGTGGAACTCTGGTCAGGCTATTACCCCTCTTAGTGCATGTATTACTTATTACAAGGTCTGCTACACTTCATAGCAGTGCTCTTGATTTTGTTACACTTTTTACTGACCCTCTCGTCTATGTACAGATCTTAGCTGTTCTGTCCTCTATTACATTAATTCTAAACGACATTACACTTATAAACAGAACTCCGTGGAACTTTCATCTGTTAGCCTGTACATTACTGCCACTGCCAGAAAATAACCTATTACACACCTTAGGTAATTGCTCCGATGTCTATTACACTTCTACTTAGAACCCTGGCCTATAACAGATATGACCTCTTCAACTATAATCAGCACGATGAAAAATTCGAGCGTAACAGGAGGGGGGAGGGGGTCGTGATCGAACTCATTTGTCGCTAAAGGTAAGAAAAGCTCTACTGTACCATGTGACCTGTCAAAAAGGTTAGGCAACCATTTCTGATTACATTTACTATGACATGGACGTCTAAGAAAAGTTTTTAAAAAAATTTACTGAGACTAGACGTACGGTAGGGAAGATTGAGGAGCTGGAAGTTTTTTAAATTAATAAGCTCCTGGTTGAAAGAGAGGTCATTTATACCTCCCTAACGCAGCAAGACAGTTGATCGGTGAATTAAAATGAGCAAAATTGCCTGACATCTTTGACAAATCACATGACACAGTTAGTTGAACTCTTTTTACCTTCTACGACAAAAGAGTTCGAACTCGAAACTGCCCTAATGTCAAAAGTCGGTCACTGCATATCATTGTGTAAGTCAAAATATTTTGATGATGGCGTTCAACAACAATCAAAGATATGCAATTCATTTGTAACCTGACCTATGAACACGTGCCCTCTGGATGCTGTTTTGTTCTCAAAATTCAGAAATGATTCATTTACTGAATCTGCCTTGTACATTAAAGCGAAATTTACATGTGAAATGCTGAATCTGAACAGTATGAATTATACCAATGACTCTCCGTATTATAAAGTCCATGTCTCTTTTCAAATCTAATCTTTGATCATACCTCCTTGGACAACTTAATTAAGAACGCACCTTTTGTTTGCCTATGTAGGGTAAATAATAAAAAGAAAATAAAACTCCTAATTTCTCCATAAATGCCTGAAAATTTTTATTAAACACATTATGATTCGGGATTGTTTTACTATTTATTGTTGCCATACATAACACATTGCAATATTATCACCAACGTGCAAAGCTACCCTATATGTAAACATATAGCATTATATATTATACATTATATATTATTATATATATTGTATCTTTCCGCCATCGACAGTTCCAAAGTGTACGAGACGGTCGTTCTGCTGGAGAACAGTTTTCCCTCGTAACGATATTTCGGGTCCAAGCTGGATAGACGAAGGTTTTTTTGCATTGAATGAGTACTACATTACCAGTTGGCCCACACCGCATTACCACAAAAGCTGGCGTGGGCAAAGCACTGCACAGTCCATAGCTCTGAATTGCTTTATCCGGGAAAAGGTTTCCTATTCCTCCAAAATAAATAAATAAGTTTCCTATCTCCAAATAAATAGATAAATTATATCTCCATGATCATGATCATGAAGATATAATTTATTTATTTATTTAATTTTTGTTTTACGCCGTTTTAGTAATATTTGCCTTATACGACGAGTGCAAGCATTACGACACAAAGAAAACGAGTATAGCCCGACAGAAATCCACAACCATCCGCAGATTGCTGGCGGACCTTTCCACGTTCGACTGGAGTGGAAGGCAGCGTCAACCGGGCTTCAACTCACAGCGGTGGTGTTGGTGAGAAGCAAGTGGGTCATCACGTTGCACTAGCGTATTAACACCCTTCTGCCACGGAGGTCCCCGGGAGGTATAATGGTCTCGTTATAATATACTCGGCTGGGATACGCGGGAAATTTTAACGACCTTTATCCTAACCAGAACCTGTTAATTGCGGTCGGAGGTGTTCCCCAAGTAATTTGGGATTCTCAAATATGGTTCAGACTAAGGTCAAAATATTTCCCTGACGTCTCGGTATTGCTTTTGTCAGCCTATCTGGAAAGCTTACTCGCCATTTTCCAAACCGAAGCTCACCACCTAAAACATTCCAACATATACAGCGTGTATACATCGCACATGAATAACACCCATCCCCCCACCAACCACCATCCCTCCATTTCCCACTGTGCTTCCTCCCATTAACACTAACTTCAGTCATTAGCGTCTCTCCACAAATAATTGATTATCCGTGGAATGTTGTCCTAACCATTATCCTATTAGCACCGGGCGTGTTGCCTTTCGCGTTACCACACCCTCTAATGTGATTCTTATCCTAAATACCGGTGGGGAGGGGGTCGCATGACTTAGGTGGTAGACAGAGTTTCAGAGTGAATTTGTGTACTTATGGGATTACTTATGTACGTCCGGACTTTGACATTTCTGACCGGTGTTTTGGTAAAATGGGATCTGATTTAGACAAACACACTTTGTTACCTAGAAGAGTAGTTAGCACACATGTAAACGCCAGGCGCTGTATTTTGGCAGTGTTAATTTGAGGGTGGGAAATTCTATCCACTCCGTCTGGCAAAAAACCTTGTTACGTATTAAACTGTTTCGTGTTCATGCATGCGAAAGGTGCACTCTGCAAAGAGATCGTTGACTTCACGTGGCAAATACGCACCTGCTATTTTATATAGTTTGTCATCCAACACGACATTCTGAAGGCCTTAAGATACCCAACAGTGAAAAACCCATGCATGCCTACAGGCAAACACTTGTATGTATGCAAGGGATCGGCTTACCATAAATGAAAGAAAAAAAATACAATTCTAAGTAGGCCCATTGCCTGCTTGAATAAAATATATTCTTGCGTTAACCTACAAAATACAGACATATTTTAATGTTACCGTCATGCAAGTTGCCTTTCTATTACAATGTTTTCATCATACCGTAGACACATACACCAGCAGTTACTGGCTCCATGCACCTTAATCTTCCCACACAGGCTACTTTTCCAAACACACGTGCAGTTCTCTCCATTTCTGCTGAATAATTTCGCTTCCTTTTTTTTAAACAAAACTGCTTCAAATATTTTATAATGGCGGGAAGATCAATAACCCAAATGTTCTCCATTTAATTGATTGTTGATAGGTGTAAATAACCACAACAAGGGCCTGTCTGTTCCATCTGAACAGCCAATACAACCCATGTACATATGACACTGTTATTGTTTTTGTTTGGGTTTTATTGTTTTTGTTAGGGTGTCATCAACTGTCATCACAGAGCATACTTTAATTCACATATCGATATAGAAAACTGTGGACATCTATGGATACCCAAGACTTATTTTTATGGACATTGTTACAGAAGTCTACGATTTCAGCCAACCATTTATCGATATCGAGCCAGTATTTATATATTTATCCGCCTACTTCGAGAAATAATGTTTTCCCTTGGTTCAGGTAAACCTGTGCAGTAGACTGTTAATATAGGCTGAGCTTAGTTCACATATATGCCATTTGCCCTTTTGACTGATCAAATGAAAATAGAATTTTTACATCATACAATCTGACTTTCAACTAAAAACTGATTGACAATTCACACTGTCAATTTTGATACACTCTGTTATAAGGCTGTACATCAAATCTCGCCATGTGGACAGACCTTAAAGTAAATGACACCCAAACTAAGCTTCACTCAGAAAAAAGACTATGGAAAACTACCTCCAAATCTACGCTTATTTCTTTCTTTATTTATTGACTGAACAAAATGTTGTTAAATTACATGGTGTACTGTATTTAGACTATAATGATAACGTGGATGCCAGTGATGTGGAACAGACTTGTGGTTTTATTAAGATGAATTAAGATGGGTGATATTTTAACGATCTTTCTAATGCATTCAAAATATAATTACAGTATTTGGGATGAAAAACAAAACTTTTTTGAGATAACGGAACCCTATATAAACTGGTCCAAAATGGCCACCAGCATATAGAATTGAAACATTGGATTTCCTTTCATTCAGTGACAAAACCGTCTAAGATAAGTAAATACAGGTAGTACTGGATATAGTTTTCAACGGACGGGTTTTCCCAGCGACACTTACTTATGGTTTGGTATTATTTCACTTTAATGAAGATAATACAGCGAGGCACAACATTATTATCCCAGAAATCTTCGCGTTTCTCTCAGTTAATTTTAAAGCAGTGGCAGGTTTTTTCGTTACCATGCACGCTGTAGACCTGCATATATAATGGACTTTAATTAGGTAGTACTCCATTAATTGATTTTTTACCTACTTTTTCTTTTCTTCTGGAAATCTGCTTATAAAACGTGAATACGGCATTTTCTCTGAACCGTTCAACAGGTGAGAATGTCGTCTGACAGTTATACAGCTTGATTCAAAAGATAAAACCTAGATCACAGTTTTTATATCGCAGCAGTTCAGAGCCTAAGGGGCTTGGGTATATATGCCGAATTATTTACACGTTAAATATGTATAAAAAAGAAAAAGTCACGCATTTAAAACCCGGGTGCCGTGTAACGTATAATATGACTATGACTGTAACATTGTCACCTTGTCAAATACGAGTGTAGACACTACAATGATTAACAATCAAGCCCCGGGAATAAAGATGTCTTATCCACCATAGGTTTATTTAGTCTGCAAGCATGCATTCTTACATGCCGCAAGAGTTACCGCAGGGATAATCTGCGATCTTAATATGACATGTGTTATTAATTTTTATTACATTAACAGATTTCAGTCTGTTCATTCAGAAAGATAAATTATGATAAAGCTTATTTAATTGGTGCATTAGGTACATAATTATTTATTTACTTGATTGGTGTTTTACGCCGTACTCAAGAACTTATACGACGACCGCCAGCACTATCTTGGGGGGAAACCCACGCCCATCCGCAGGTTGCTGGCAGACCTTCTCACGTCACGGCCGGAGAGGAAGCCAACATGATTTAGACTTGAACTCACAGCGACTTGATGGATAGGAGGTTTCTGAGTCATTACGCTGCGCTAACTCGTTAACCAACCATAAGGTGTGTAAGGTTATATTTTAAAAACCGGTACTAGGTTTTCGGTGACTGAGATTTCGTTTCTCAAGCTGCACTTCTCTGATTTGTGCATCTGCTCGTTTAATTACAATAGCTGAGCTGTAGGCTTTACGTGCATTGCAATGAAACCGACGTGATTCCATTAAATCTCATTATGCGGGTATATATGAACACTTAAGCTTATCGTGTTTGAAATAACACGATTAAAACAAAATTCTGTAATGTAGGCTGTATAGGGACAAGAAAATCGCGTTAAAATTTGCAGATATTGACCACTTCTACCACGGCATAACACCGAAAAGCTCACCGGGAATGTCGGTAAACGGATTATGGCACGTCTCGCTAAGATAAAGTACGTACGTACGTGGTTTTAAGATTACATGAGGTTAACCTTTTTTTTTAGGATGAGGAGTTGGGAGTATAGATGTCTAACGTTATACTCAGGATTTTTTGACTTGCACGATGGGGATCATTGGTTTTCAACGCCATGTATGCGTCTTACTACGGGCGGGGTATAGGCCTGTCTTACAGGCTCACAGGAGAACCTTTCCCAGAGCATGTTTTACCTTCTCCAAAATGGCAAGCAATCGCCATATACAGCCAGAATTATCGGACACTACACGACAACCCTGACAATGACCCGAGAACTGTGGAATCAGGAAACCTGAAAAATTCCCTGTCCGAAAATGTTATTGATCTACCGTCTCGCGCGATCGAACTAGCGGTTTTTGAAATACAAATACCTGTACACTCCGCCTCGGCCCGTTTCCCGATCCCCGCCCCTCTCCACGCGAACATTGTCGACCGTTTATTGTCAACAAAACCCGGAGAAATTTCCTGCCCAAGATCGGGATTGAACCCATATCTTAGCCACAGCCTGGGCTAAAACAACAGTTTGTTTTGTTTGAGTAATGTTTTACCTGTTTGCCATACAGCTCTGTAATGCAAATCCACAAATTGTATATCACTGATACACGCGCCATTATGGATATAATACATAAATTACACAAATTGTGTAACTACACAGTAGTTTTAGATATGGCCACTTCATGACATCGCAACGTACATATAGGAAAGAACAAATGAAATAAGGATTATCGCTTAACGCCACGGTGGTATACATTGAAGTCATATTGTTTTGAACGAAAACTAAATAAGAAATGAAAAATTTAATGAAAACAAATAAAAGGAAGCCACATTTCCTTATGTTGGAATGGTTCCCAATAAAATTATTTCTCCATTTTTTAACAGATCAGAGTAGATTTTGCAACTTTAATGAAAATCTCGCTGCTGTCGATATACGTCAATAAGTCTCTAAACTGAAAACAAGTTCGTTGCGTAGTGTAAGCCGTAAAGTCGACAGTCACACTCTGTGCATGTATATATCAGTGCCTACAGCCGCTTCTGGTGACGTACTGACGTAAATAAATGTAATATATCCATGTCACACAGCAGTCAAGCACACATCTTTTCCGCTATATTGTCATTCACATGTATGAAAATATAATATATGTGTATATTTTTGAATTCACCCTTACGCCATTACGCTCATGTGTATTATTCAAAAAAGAAATGCCTATACAATATTCATCTATTTTGACTGTTGACTGCTTCTCTTTTATACATAATACCGGATTTTTGTTCACTATTTATGTATCATTTCTTACATATTCCTTTGGGAACTGGCGTTAGAGAATGTTTGGAAATAGTTCCAAATTTGTCGATTTGGAACACCCCATAATCATATCACGAGCACTCTATGCGCATGTCAAACCTTATGCTAAGCTTACATCCGGAATGTAAAGGGAAATACAGCGTAAAAATGAACTTGGGGAAACTGAAAAGACCATTCAAAATTGTATCTGAAAATACCTCCAATGAATTTTTTAGATTCTTTGATAATGTGGTTCACCAGTGACGTCACACAACTTTCTGTACATCTTCATGTTAATTTGTGAATATTTTTCTTGTGAAGAGTACTTTTGATGTTTGCCTGCGTGTGGAAATGCTAATATGACATTAAATTTCTGCTTTAGGGTCATAGAAAAGTTTTACTTCCTTGTATAGATTTTAGCCTACACAAACAGCCCTTGTAAAGCACAACACTGCATCGTTATAAATGACAGTGAAGTCGGGTGTCCTCTGGATATATCATATAGGATTAATCGACACCGTTTAATTTACCGTACATATAATTACAATTCTGTTATCACCAGATAACTTCGATCCAACAGGCTTTAAAAATGGTGCTTGTTGCTGCCTCGCTTGCCGCTGAGCACTGAGAGGCTAGAGCGAGGAAACAGGACTGAACGGCCTGGTGTCAGGATATAATGTGTGATGGGTGGGGTGTCATGTCTGGTATCTTTGGCTTGATGTTCCAGTTACGGCCGCACTTTGGCGGCATGGATTTGCCCTGCCACAAGGAGACACAACATAGTTATCTACATTCAGAAGACTCCTCGTCGTCAGATGACCCCAAGCATACATACATACATACAATTACCGTACATGTAATTTCAGTTCTGTTACCACCAGATAACTGTTACTGTTCGCAGGGTCGTGATGACAACGAGCAATCGACGAAACTCGAGTGGACATTTTGCGCAGCCTGAGCTTCGTTGAAAACCACTATAATTGTCTTTAGCAAATGTATTTGAGTGGTGTGCATATATGATGTAAGTGACACGTAGGAAAAGTGGGTGGATTAATGACCCCGTACAGTCCTGTTTCCTCCATCAATAAAACTGACTGTCATAGTATGAATGAGCATGTGGTGTTCAGCAGCAATCCGATAAATAATTACAAGGATATTTATTTATTTATTTGATTGGTGTTTTACGCCGTACTCAAGAATATTTCACCTATACGACGGCGGCCAGCATTGTGGTGGGATGAAACCGGGCAGAGCCCGGGGGAAACCCACGACCATTCGCAGATTGCTGGCAGACCTTCCCACGTACGGCCGGAGGGGAAGCCAGCATGAGTTGGTCTTGAGTTACAAAGATAGGAATACAGACTGGCCTTTGTTCAGCACCTTTTTACATTACGCAGACAAAACTGTTAGTTCAAGTGTAACAAAAAAGAGAAAGAAAAAAAAAAACAAACGATAAATAATCAGTATTTACAACGTATATCCCTTGCTAAAAATACAAAACTCATAAAGTAAAAGCGGTCAAAATAGGCCCATGTTTCCAGCTGTAATGAACGCAAACTAAAGCATGACAGACTGACGGACAATCATTCGGTCTAAATAAATATCCCTGGGTTTCGTACAATAGTGGGATGGATAAAAATGGAATATGTAACTTTGTATAGTTTAAATGATATTAATACTGTCCTCACGAAAGGTGAACAAAATAATGTGGGTGCACCTCGGCATATATCGGATAAAGCTTCTGCCTCCTAAAGGGTAGTTCCATTCAGGGTTCAATCCCGAATCGAGCCACGGACATAACATCAGTAATCTTGGCACTGCCTCACCTGATGCTGAGCATAGTAGAATAGGTGCTCAAGCATACTGGTCGGCTCAATGTCAGTATACAGTGTGACTATCCGTGGGACCTCGTGGTTGCTGTCGTCGACATGACGTTCCAAAGAAGCAACACTACATAAATGTGTTGACACCGTCGTTGTTTGACCGAAATCGTGTTGAAAGTGACGTTGAATCCTGCACGGGAAAAACAAACACATTAACCCAATTCTCATGCACGCTCTCTGCGTGTTCCCCTTGATGGAGGGAGAGACGATTTCCCACTCCGCATGGTCATTTGTGCAGGGATCCTCCTTGGCCGAGGGGGTTAGCGCGCCAGTGCAGTATAATGACCCAGACGCCTCTCACCAATGCGAGTCAACCTCATGCTGGCTTCCTCTCCGTCAGTACGTGTTAATAATCGCATAAATGAAATATTCTTGATTACAGCGTAAAACACTTATGAAACAAATAAATAAATGGTAATAAACGTAATAAGCGACATGCTTTTTTGTGTGCTTCGTATTTTGTTGTTTTGTTTTCATTTGTTTTCGTACATTTTGTGTAAGTCTTTGTGACACCCGAGACTTCGCATGTTTTATTCAAGATATAATAAAAGCAATTTTAGATATGATGCACGAAATCCTTTTCCAGATGTGTGAAAATCAATCTCATGTGACTGAAATAGCATGCTTTTGTTGACATAGAACATGTATTTAAGATATCCCAAGATCGATTTTTCGTGATGTCTGAAATTCTTTTTCAAAAATTTCACTAAACCATTGCGCTGCATATATGCTTAAAGAGTGACGCGTATCAAAAATTGTGCCGTGATTGTATAGAAATTATAATTGCCTCTCTCTCAACGAGTGCATGCGCAACATGCCGGAAATCACAGCACGTGCAAGTCTTTATATTTTCAGGGGATCCATTTTTCTGTTCTAAGCAGGCCTTACCAGGCAAATAAAGGGTACACAACAAAACATGAATTTAGGATATATTAATTTAGCGTTTATTTCAGATATTTTAAATTCATTCATACAGATCTGAAAATCAGGCATTTCTATACATAACTGAAATGTTTCTTTATTCATTTATTTATTTATTTATTTTTCAGTTATACGAAAGCGGCCAGCATTATGGTGGGAGGAAACTGGGTAGAGTCAGGAGAGGGGGAGGGGGTCCACGACCAACCGCAAGTTGTTGGCGGACCTTCCCACGGAAATGACATATTTTGTGATACACGTAGGATAAAGTTTATTGTACGCAATAAGTTCAGATACCTGAAAAACATTTCAAGATATGTCCAGTTGAATGTCCGACATCTCAAATTGATATACCAGAAAACTGATATACATGAAAAGATTTTCAAGATATCTCATTTTGTCCTGGGCCCATAACAGACCCCGCGCGTCACTGTGACTTGACCCTGTGAAGTACATGGTCATGACACAGAGACGCGCAGCAAGGATCTTGGCCGTTACGACTTGCCGTATTCAGAGTCAGTCTGTGAAATATAGGACCTAAGCTTGTCATTCAGGTTGGAGACCTTGAATTGAACTTTTTCAGCTTGGCTATGCAGATTGTGATCACGTGTCATTGGCCAACCAATCTATATGGCGCATTTAGACAATACTTTCGTCACACATGCTTCAGAGTTACCTCCCTTTAGCTGAACTCTCTTCAAATACTATAGCCTATATATGAACATCCAATTTCGCTCTCACGCAGACTATTCGAGACTTAAAACGTCCATTTTATGACTGGGCGTTTAAAAGACACCAGCTTTATGAACTGATCAACTTCCGGTTATATCTGTCCAATCGTTCGTCCGTCAGTACTTTAACATTCTGTAGCTGGCATACATTCATCTTGTCCGCGAGATATCTCAGACACTGTTGACCTCAGTTATAATTCAGTTAATTTTATTCTGACGCTAAGTAACAACAGGTCAACATTTGTCTTTGTTGTAGGATCATTCGTTCGTATTTCGAGTGATTAAAATAATTCATTGCTGTTTAACACGATTGCGGTAATCAATAATTTTCCACTTATATGATGGCCGTCATGCAGTTTTGTGGGTGAAGGAAACCGGTGTGTCCGGGGATTTTAAAACCAGCGACCTTTGGCAAGTTACTGAGGAATTCTCACAGGTAGGACGTACACTGTCGCAACATATTAGTAAGACGCGTTGTCTTAAACGAATGCATGTCTCCTAAACTGGTCGCACGAACACCGTCGACTGCTCATTGTCACCAACGCCCTGCGAACAGGCTACACACCACAATTAATGCTTCCGGGTCGGGAGTGACGAAGCTTGTTCCCTTCTATTTTTATACATATTTTCTTTTGCTCCCCTGGGCTGCCTTTTTTCATTTTTCCTGCTTGATGGGTGGTATCAATTTGTAGGACAGGCTTCAAAGTTTCATTTCAATTATAAATTTGTGTGTTTTTCAGGAAATGGAGGCGGATGCACACAAGGTAAAAGTAGTGATAAATCACCGCTCACTGATCTCTTACTGGGTGGGCTTGACCGTCGTCAGCTGTTTGTCAAATCTGCGAAAAATTTAATAGATCATGCCCTATCAGGAATTTGACTGGAGTTTTCCCAGGGAACAAGGACTAGGTCCGGAAGGTTTAGGGCTTGCGGATTTAGGGACAGTGCTGTGAGGCCAAACGTTAGCATGTAAGTAAATGGGAAATTAATTGTGTTGTGTGGCCAACAATGGTAGAGTGGAGGAGTCATAACATTTCCCGTCAAGGGCCAGAATGGGGAACTCGTACAAAGCCGGCCTTAAACAAAAGTGTCCAAAGCTGTGTACTCTTTTGTTCTTTCCCAGTATTACGTTACGGCCGAATTTAAATGGATTTGGTGTGCAACTTGCAAACATTGGATTTCATTCAGATTCAATCATTACATCTGGTTTGTCTGTGCACTTGTCGTTAGTATTTTGACACGTCAGAGTCTCCCATTGAACTAGCATCTCGTGAATTGGAGCCGCGCACTTAAATCGCCCCATTATATACCGCTCTTACTCTATTGGGTTGATGCGGCCGAATTTAAATGGATTTGGTGTGCAAACTTGCAAGCATTGGATTTCATTCAGATTCAATCACTACATCTGGTTTGTCTGTGCACTTGTCGTTAGTATTTTGACATTTTGCCAGGGTTTTACCCGGCCATATTGAAGAATTTGGTTTTGAAGTTTACAAACACCATCTTTTAAACATTCTTGTGTATACATATATGTGAGTGTCGATCGATGATTTTTTGTCTCTTCTTCCTTTCCACCTTTTCATCGAATGATGTCATTACAATATGTCATTCAAATGCTATAGTTGGGGCTACGATTCACACAAGTTTAGGATATCATATCTGTCTGTGCATTAGAATGGAGCGTTACGTTGAAATCAAGGAACATTTCACTTATATGACGGCGGGCACCATTGTGTTGGAAGTAAAACTGGCAGAGCCCTGGGAAAATCCACGCTTATCAGCAGTTCGTTGGCACAGCTCCCAACAAGCAATCGAACCTTAGTTGGACTTGAATTCACGGTGAGTACACTGGTGAGAGACTCACCAGTCACTGCGCTCTAAACCCTCGGCAACGGAAGCCCCGATAACTTTGGGAGAAAAGTGTCCCACGTTGCTGTAGGTAACGGACCAGGCTCAGCACACAAGCCGGGGCTGGATTCGAACAAGCATTTCATTGGGATGGGAAACATTGTCCGCCTAAAATTAGTCTGTCCAAGCGGAGTAGACCTACTCTTTTGTCCTTTCTGGAGTATGTCAATGCTTTTGTTCAGTTGTGCTGGGAAAGCGAAGACGTAGTTCACAAAAATGTAGCTTGGCAGCCTAGAACGATCCGTGTGTTTTTACGCAACTTGGAACCGGCTTGTGGGTGGGACGAAATGTTGAGAGCTCACGCCCATTGGCTTTTTATTTGGCGGGCGGGAGGGCGGGGGGGAGGGGTTGTTTGTCTGTTTTTCTCTTATCTGATCAGGACATCGGTTCTCAGCAGAGGTCGTGTATGGTCATCGTTTATATGGTCAAGTGTGTAATATGGTTAGGAACAAACTTCATTAGGAGCCAGGTCAGCCAGCAACCTGCGGGTGGTCATGGGTTTCCCACGGGCTCTGTCCTGTTTCCTCCCACTATATAATGCTGTCCGCCTTCGTATAAGTGAAATGTTCTTGAGCACGGCGTAAAACACCAATCAAATAAAGAAAAAAAAACGTCATTATAAACCAGATGTATAAGAAGCCCCGATAGATACATTATGATATATAGCGATGTAGATAATGGAATGACCAGTATATGACCTCTTTGTGAAAGATTTGGACCAGCCAGGTAGCCAGGGTAAATTTGCATACAGTTTCATAGAGGGAGAAGAGTACGGTCTAAAACACCACTGAAATGAATAAATAAAAACAATGGAAGAAAATTAGTTTGTTCTGTATTTAGTCTTTCCACAGATTATAAAAGGTTCCGTTTTCTGTGTACTGGTGTGTGGAATCCTGCGGGTCACACTGAAGAAGTGAGTTTATGTAGCACGGTAACTTTTTGTTGCCTCCTCTAATATGAGTCAGTGCAAGCATAATACAAACCTACAAAATAATAGGTCATTCGTTGTTTCCGTATACAAACATACAAACATAACAGGTCATTCGTTGTTTCTGTATACAAACATAACAGGTCATTCGTTGTTTCCGTATACAAACATACAAACATAACAGGTCATTCGTTGTTTCTGTATACAAACATACAAACATAACAGGTCATTCGTTGTTTCCGTATACAAACATACAAACATAACAGGTCATTCGTTGTTTCTGTATACAAACATACAAACATAACAGGTCATTCGTTGTTTCTGTATACAAACATACAAACATAACAGGTCATTCGTTGTTTCCGTATACAAACATACAAACATAACAGGTCATTCGTTGTTTCTGTATACAAACATAACAGGTTATTCGTTGTTTCCGTATACAAACATACAAAAATAACAGGTCATTCGTTGTTTCTGTATACAAACATAACAGGTCATTCGTTGTTTCTGTATACATGCACTTGTTCTCGTTATACAAAAAAGGTATAGGTATATAGATGAGTGCCTCAAGGACTTAACAGATGGGAGTCTTGTGGGTTGTACAACTTCAGAGATGGGTGCCCCAAAGATCGCACAACTTCAGAGATGAGTACCTCTAGGTTGTACAGCCTCAGATGAGTGCCTAAAGGGTTGTAGAACTTCGGCAATAGGGGCCTCAAGGGTAGTACTACTTTAGAAATAGGGGCCTCATGTGGTTGTGTAATTTGAAAGATGGGTGCCACAAGGGTCAAACAGTCACAATCAGACATGATACGATTCCAGACTTAGAAGAGAAATGCGAAAACGAGACAAACTACGAAAAAAGGCACGAAGAACAGCTAGCTCTGTCGATTGGAATAGTTACAGACACAGTAGAAACAGGGCTAACAATATGAAAATACATGCTCAACTAAACTACTACAACAATATCGAATCAGTATTAAAACCTCGAAATAATACCAAATTTTATTGGAAAACTCTGAAGAAACTTATTGATAACCACAACGGGTCTGAAATTATTCCACCATTAAAATACCCAGGTGATGATGGACAGGAACGCACCTATTTTACCGATATGGATAACGTCACGTCAACGTTAATGATTATTTTATCACAATAGCCACAGGTGATGATTCCACCACAAACCTACCTCACCCTGTGTTGAAATGCCATGAAACTCTGGAATCTTTGACGGTTTCGTAGGACAAGGTTTTTGATATAATTAAAGTTATTGATACTAATAAAGCGGTGGGTCCAGATCTTATCAGTCATCAGATGTTGAAAGGCATGGCGGCCTCCATGAGTAAGCCTCTCTCGCTTCTGTTTAACATATCTCCCCGTCAGAGTGCTATTCCACTAGTAAAACTGGAAAACTTCGAATATACTGCCCATCTTCAAAAGAGATAATAGATTAACTACAGACCAATCGCCCTGATCACTTGTAATCACTCGTATCGTCAAAATATTTGAGCGTATTGTCTTTAAAACTTGATGTAATAATTTCAGGTTCCATAACCTATTTTTAAAATACTTCTTGTATTCCTTCCTGGACATTCAACAACTTACCACCTGACTGAAACCTATACAACCTTTGTAAAATCCTTGATGAAGGCGATATTTCGTGTATGGCTTTTATGGACGTCTCTAGAGCTTCCGACACTGTATGGCATTGAGGCTTACTCTTTAACTTAAAACAGTACGGTATTGGTGATGACCTGTTAAAGTGGTTCATTAGTTACTTGTCTGATAGGAAACAATGTGTCATTGTTGGCCAATCTGCCTCTTCTCTTAAAAGTGCTAGTGCAGGTGTCCCCCAGGACCTTGGACCTCTCCTCTTTCTTGTACATATAAATGATCGTCCTGAAAATATTATAAGTGTTGTAAGACTCTTTGCGGATGACGCTTCTTTGCAGTATTCGTCCCCTCATACCATTGAAAGTGAAGTATGATCTCCAAGTTCTGTCTGGTTGGTCAAAACAATGGCTTCTGGGTTTCAATACCCTAAAAACAACTCTTCTGCACTTTTCCAAAAGAAATCAAGTAGACCAACCCTAACTGGTTATGGAACAGGCTCCGCTTACATTCTCTGAGACTCACACCTTGGACTCACATTTCAAAACAATCTCACATAGATATGCCATATAGATAATATAATCAGTGCGGTTGGTAAAAGATAAGGTATCCTGCGGAAATTAAAATACAATCTTGATAGACATGCATTATCTACAATTTACCTCACCCGTATACGACCAATTCTTGAATATGCTAGAACTGCATGGGATAGTTGCACGACAGAACAGTCTCACCAACCAGAAAAACTACAGTTATCTGCAGCAAGAATAGTTACTGCTGTTTTTTTATACACTCCGTCAGAATACCTTTATATCGGAACTGGATGGGACTCGTTAGCCCACTGGCGTTACTTAGTTAAAGTTAAACGGATGCACAAACTCTGGAATCGGGCAACTCGCCCGATTTTATGATAGAGTTATTACCCCTCTAAGTCAACCAGCTATCTCAGTATAACCTCAGAAATTCACTTAATCTTAGTGCACCGAGAACACGCACTCAAAGGTTTCAACGTTCTTTCACATCTCCAACCGTGAAATACCTTAGATGTTAATATAAAAAACGAATCATCTTTAAAAATATTGAGTAAATTACTCCCAAAAACATCACACCCATCTAGATATTATAGCAATGGTACACAGAAATGCTATATTATACTAACACAACTTAGACATGGTTGCAGCATCCTGAACTTTTGCCGTGGGCTCGTAAACTTGACACCTAGCTCAGCTTGTTCTTGTGGAAACCCCTGGGATGATGCTTCTCATTTTTTCTTTCACTGTCCTCGTTACTGTAAAATCCGGACTAACATTTTGAATAATATCTCTCTGGACATAGCTGTAGCAAAACTGTTAAAAGGTGATGAATCAAATGCTACTAGCGCTAACTGACATGTAATGAAATTAGCTATGAAGTATATAGAAGCCAGCAATAGGTTTTGCTAATGTCATTTACCAAAAAAAATGCTTTTTTCATGTCGAAACACTGTGACAACTCTCAGACTTGCCTTCTTTTTTCTGTTCTGCTCTTTTTTATCTTGTATCCCGTACTTCGGACCATCAGGTATGTTGTTTCTTTCTTTTGTGCTTTTTGTATCAGTATGTTGTCATCATACCCTCACATCTGCAGTAAGGCCGTTAAATTGCACTTATTTAAGGAAAGGAACGAGTAAATTTTTTAGAACTTGTTCCCAATCTCATTGTGTTCTACGCAATAAAATATGTTACATTCAAGGGTCAAAGATGGGTCCAAAAAGGGTTGTACTACGTCAGAGATGGATGCATCAGTGGTAGCACAACTTCAGAAATGGAAGCCTCAAGGGTTGTATAACTTCAGAGATGGGTGCTTCAAGGTTTGTAGGTGTATATCTTCAGAGATGGCTGCCTCAAGATTGTACAACCTCAGATGGGTGCATCAAGGGTCATGTAACTTCTGAAATGAGTCCCCCATGGGTTGTGCCAGAAAGGATGACCTCAACTTTTTCTCATGTTCATGGCAAAGCACTTCAGTAAAGACCCAAATCTGGCCAAATGTTATTTATTTATTTCATTGCTTAAAGGTATGTGACAGACAGGCATGTCCACAGGCAATGCATACCTCAAACTGAATTTTAAATATGTCAGATTTATTCAAGGGTGGCCAAAGCTGCAGAATTTGTTTAAACCCAGGAAGCCAATCAGGGTCAATTCTGTATCCCTTCAATGTGTCCATGTGCTTAAGAACAAACCAGAATCTCTGCTGAGACAGTAGCGTCAGTGGCTGGAACAAAATTGTCACAGAGTCAATCACAAAATTATGTATGTATAATGGACAAGGGAAGATCAAAATTGAAAATCAATGCTACAAAATATGTACCTTGATTCACTTGTACCGAGTTTTGTTGAAAGTCAACAAAAACTGTAACAGTAACAAACAGCTTTTTGAAAGAAATGTTAATATATGCTGAATGAACAGACAGACAAACAGACAATCAAACATCATAATGGTAAATTGGTACTGCAATTTATGTATCTTGATGCAGTCTACACTTAAACCAAAGTTTCAATGAAATAGGGCTGAAATTGTAGAAGAAGTAGCATTTGGAAGATGTATGTATGTTAACATATACTGGAAGAGCAGCCAGGCAGACAGACACCCGATCATCGGAATAAAAAATTGATACCATGAAATATGTCTCTCAATGTAGTCTACTCTTCAACAAAGTTGTGTTGAAATCGGACAAAAACTGTAGGAGAAGTACCGTTTTGAAAGATATATGTATGGCAACATATACTGGATAAACAGACAGACAGACAATCAATCATCGAAATGGAAAATGAATGCTACAAGTTATGTATCTCGATGTAGTCTATACTAAGTTAAGTTTCATTGAAATTGGACAAAAACTGTAGGAGTAGCAGTGTTTTGAAAATGTTAATATATCCTGTACAAAAAGACAAACAGAGACACAGATGGACAACCGATCATCGAAATGGAAAATCGATACCTCAAATTACTTACCTTGACGCCAGACAAACAGACAGACACACAGAGAGACAGACACCAGACTACTTGCTATTACATACATGTAACCTCTTCTAGTGTTCAACCAGTAGAGCTAAAAAATACTGAATCACTTTGCCACAACCCTCTCTGTAATTTGTCTGTAATTGTTTATTTACTCCATGGGTGTTTTACCCCATACACAAAAACATATGACTGATATGTATGTATGTATGTATGTATGTATGCTTGGGTATTATGTTGTACTCAACAATTTTTCAGTTGTAAGACAGCAATGAGTCATTAGGAGGTATACATATACTCTGTCTCCAGTTGCAGGGCGTGCATGAGCATCATGCCGAAGACACCATACATGACACCTCAGCCAGTGACATTATATGTTGACACTGGTCCAACCAGTCCTGTTTCCTTGTTCTAACCTCTCAGTGCTGAGCACCCAGGGGGGCAACAGCAAGTACAATTTTTAAAGTTTTGGTACGCCCTGACAAAGAATTGATCTCAGATCTCCTGACTTCGACACAGATGCCCTAACCATCAGGTCACTGAGGGGGTCCATGTGATGACAACCAGCATAATAGTGGGAGGAAACCCAGGCAGAGCCAAGGGAAAACCCATGATCAAAAATTGCAGGCTGACCTTTCCACGTATGACTGGAGAGGAAGTCAGCTTGACTTGGATTAGTATATCACAAAACAACTCGTTGTGTCCAGAGGAACAAATCACCTTATTTATTACAAGACGTTCATCTTTCATTCACTGATGAGACAACAATTACTCAGGTGAAACAAAACAATGTAACTTCACCCTGAATGATGAGGTCTGCTTCCGGTTTGACATCAGCATGAAATAACCATCAACTTCCGGTTGAATACTGTAGTCAAGTTTGAACAACAAGAACAACAACAACAAACATTAACATGGTTTCCAAATACACTTGTACAAACTCCTTATTTCAAAACACATTGCTAAAGTTAATTATCAGGAACGCAGCAGTAAGAAAGGATCACTGGAATTCACAAGGCTCTTGGGTATCAGTTGTTTCGTCTTGCCAGCAAAGGCACATTTACATAAACTATCACACAGGAGACTGTGGACTTGGCGTTTTACTCACCTCTATAGGCTTCACTCACAGACACAGAGATGAATGAATAAGAGACTTTCATGTTCGATCCCTTACATCTCTGAGGGTATCAAATGTTCTATTGTTTGGCAGGTGTTTACACCTGGTTACATTTACTACAGCCGGGGCGCCTGATAAAGTTTCAGGAAAAGGTATTTATAGAGTACATGAACGATGGAGAAAATTTCGAGATGAAGCTTTGGCAACTGGAGAAGTTCCTGAAAGAAACAGCTAGTGTCACCTATACCTCTAGAACATACTGAGACGTGATCGCTAAACTAATGTCAATAAAAGTTGCCAAACATTTTTAACAAGTCACATGATACATTAGGATACAGTATCTTCCTTTGGAGAGAAAAGAGTTTGAACTCTGCGCAGATTTTTCTGTTGTCTAACACACCATAAATTTCTGGTTATTAGGACAAATTTGAAAAGCTATATGTTGGGGCAACAAGCTCACTTTGTGAATTTTGGACATGTAGTCCAGCGTACTTATTTTCATTTTTACTAGTACTATGTATTTTCTTTCCTGAAGAATGAATTAAATGCAATTCTCATTTAAAGAATTCCTATTAAAGCAGACAAAATTTTTCTTCACTGTTCAAGTAAATTAATACATATCTGCATTTCACATCTGTTCAATAATAACCCAACTGCAGACAGATTTAAATGAAAAAATGTAAAAATTCTTCCCGTCTCAAAATGTTGATTTTGGTAATTATAAAAAAGCCTTTTGGACAGGGCGTAAGGTTTTTCTTTGTGAAAGCAAAGTTACCCCAAACAAACAACTTCCAACTCATGCCTCATCAAATACTTCTATGAATATCACCCAATGTTGTTAATAAAATAATATAAATAATTTTTAATAATGAAAAAAAGCCTTATGGGTGGGGTGGATGGTTTTTCTTTGTGAAAGTAAGGTTACCCAAAACAAACAACTTTTCAACTCTTATCAGAATATCCCTCAATGTTGTTCACTTCCTTAAACCTTCCCATGTTAACTTTCACCTTGTTTTCTGCTAGCCACTGCCACTGGCTAGTTATGCACTCAGAGGAGTACAGTCTTGAACTGAGCTCTTAGAGTGTTTTCATCTAAGATTTGGCACTGATGACCGCTGATGTTTCAGCCTTCTGGTCGTAAAGAGCTCCCTATCAAGGGAGGTAACAGAAAAGAACAGTGCCCAATCAGTTACTTTTTCACTAAACCATATTTTGTCTTCCGTTGACTGTAGGCTGCTGTCACATATATCAAGCAGCAATGCAGCACTGTGCAGTGGATTTGGAAACATGATCTGGAAAAAACAAGAAAAAAAGTCATGGAGATAATGGGTAAAAGTTCACATTTTTTTTTTTCAAATAATAACTTTTTCATCTACTATAACATGTCACTAAATGTTCAAAGCTAATGAACCTGTTTCTGTGATAATGCTATAACTCTGGAAATGTTTATGTATTTTCTTGATGTTGATTGCGGTATATTGAAGAATTTTTCACTTGTATGACACTGGTCGGGTTCATGCTTTGAGGAAACCCGAGTAGGCAGAACTTTTGAAATAATAATTGCTGTTTACAGAACTCTTCAAGGTGTAACTTAAATCATCACTTTCACTCTTAGAGGGTTCATGAAACATAATGTGTTTTGTTGGTGCCTGTACTCAGATAGCTTTAAATGTAAAGTTTAATCAGTTCTTTGCTGTCGACCCAAAAGTTAAAGACCCAGGCCAGTGAGCTCAGTTAAATTGTGAACATCATCAAACAACCATCAGAGCTAAAACAGTTCATGATGGACCAAGTCTCTGTTATAGGCATACAGAAGCCTAGCATAAACACCTTGAATCGCATCTGACATCACCTACAAACATGTGCTGATAGAAAATATGCATAGCAGAAGTACTCCAACTCCTAACAGCAAATGACACTCCCTTCCCGCCTCCCTCCCTCCCCAGCAAAAAAATAATCAACATTTTTTGTCATTTTTGTATAATTACCTTATCGACACTGAACATTCACATATACAATCACCATTTAACTGATAGCGTTATGTTTCATGTTTTATTTTTTCCCCTGCTTGCACTCTTATGTGATGACTTCAATGAGAACTGCTTTCCATCCACTGATGTAAGTCGCAAAGTTCAAGTGGAATAAACTTGCACAAAATTATATAAGAAGTACCAGGTATCATAATTTACCTGTGTCACATATTTTTTTCTAAATATGTATGAAGAAAGCTGATTTTTTAACTTGACCTGAGGTTCGAAATGAACCTGCATATACATTTTCATCAAAACTGGACAATATTTATTGAGCAGTTACTGTAAGAAAACAAACATCCAATGAGAACCATAAGATGTATTCAATATGAAAAACTAATATGCATATATAAATTTGATTGCTGCTGGTTTTCCAAGATTATGTGAGAATTCAAAACGTGAGGATGCATGCAAAATATTATAAAAAACACAGACACATGGAGACAGAAATGTGAAAATTAATAATCCTTTGGTTGTGCAAAAGTGTGGGCCATCAAATGAAGCAGTTCGACAAAATCCACAGTCAATCAAGTAATATAAGAATGCTCACCTGATCTGGGTCAGGTCCCCTCAGTAGTTCCCCTTTGATGAACTCTTCTTCCTGCTGCAGTATATCCTGGGTTATATAAGGCTGGGTGTATCTTTTATCAACTGGTAAGTTATTCCAATCTGAAGGGAGGCTGCCATTGTCATGGGGACAGGAGAAATCGAGGCTCTTTCGACGGGCCATTTCTGAGCTGACGGCAGATCCTTCTGTGCTGTCCTTCCAGAGGATTTTTTTGGGTTTGACATAGTCATGGAATGGAGAATTCACGCTAGGGGATTGTAAATAGTCTGATGACATGGAGGGGTGTTTCCAAAGATCACTGATAGACACATAGTTGTCCAGCCCAGCTATGTTGAAAGTTTCATTTGGCAAGCCAACAACCACGTTTGAAGGTAAGTCTGGTGTTTGCTTTTCACCACTGGATTGTTCTTCCAGACCATTATCACTTCTGATATTTTCTGTCGCCCCTTGCATCTCTGTACCATTTGTGAGATGTGATGCCACTTTACCACTAGCGCTTTTACCAGAGGCGTTTGTAACTTTGTCTTTGTTATCTCCCTTCGATTGGTGCTCACCAGAGTTGTCTCCCCTTGTATGGGGCTGACTGGGTTCATTTTGATGGAGCAGTAGCTGTGACATTGCCCTATGGACATACCCAAGTGTTTCTGTCAGAGCCACACGTTTGCCCTGGATATCCCACAGCAGAGATTTCGATAAATATTTCAGTTTGGATAAAGTGATGTCCCATGCACTTTGAGATTTTGTCAGTGTCTTATCACAGATTCCTGATAACGAAGTTGAGGCAGGAGATCCCTCATTTTGAGACTCAGTCAACTGATCTAAATGTTTCTCACCCAACTCACCTGAACTTGAGCTTTGGCACTTTTCTGAAGCCACACCTCCAGCAAGCAGCGCTGAACCCTCTGCTAACTTCACAGAGGTCACTGTCGGGGTCTCACTGTCAAAACACTTTGAGCCTTTGCTACTCTCTGGCAAACCCTCCTGAACAGGAGAATCTAACCTTAACATGTCGTCTCTACTGACCTCCAAAGAAACTGCAGGATTGTCTGTTTCCTTGCACAGTTCTTCCACTGAGTTTTCTGACTTCTGTTTATTTCCAGTCAAATTTCTGGAGTCTGCCTGAGGGGATTCCCCGAATTCCCCACTCACACTCACACCCGTGACTTCAGATCTATCCCTAAATTCCGTTTGGGACTTCCAATCATCGTCTTCTTCTGGAGGGATCGCCACAGGATGAGACAACTGCTCCTGCAAATGGTAGACGACGGCAACATAGTAGTATGCCCTAAGACAGTCCAGCTCTCTGCACCGAAGTCCACCATTGGAGACGAGGTCGTCCTCCCTGGGTTCAGTCCAGTATTTGCGGGTGGCGTGGGACTTGGAGGAGCTGCTGTAGGGGTTGTGACTATTGATGTTCATCAGAACTCTCAGGGCCGTCACCTCATGTTGCAGCTTCAAAACATAGTTAGGACCTGCAACGATTGGTAGGAAAAAACAGAAGTGAATTCAACATTTATTGCTAACAGTTGTTTAATGCCATACACATTTTCACTTAAATAATGGCCGCCAGTATACTGTGAGATTTTTTCATTTATTTATTTATTTGATTGGTGTTTTACGCCGTACTCAAGAATATTTCACTTATACCCCGGCGGCCAGCACTATGGCGAGAGGAAACCTGGTAGAGCTCAAGGGGAAACCCATGAGCATCTGTACGTTGCTGACAGACCTTCCCACGTACGGCCAGAGAGGAAGCCAGGACGACCTGGGCTTGAGCTCATGGCAACCGCATTGGTGGGAGGTCTCTCAGTCATTATGTGTATACTGTGAGAGAAGGAAGTCAAACTTTTACTTGTTTGTATTACATATACCTTAGTTAGCCAAGTAATGTTAATCTTTTGCTGAAGTTATTTGTTACAACACCAAGAACAAATACGAAACTACAATCGATGATTCAATCAGAAATGTGTCATATGAACAAAAAAAAAAAAAATAAACAAAATAAAAAAACTTTGGTTTTTCCTAGGCATGCTCTTTCTTCAGATACCTTGCTAACTATAAATGTGTGACAGATGAACAGACAGACATGACAATGATCATTTCCCTCCAGCCAAATTGGTTGAGAGGTAATGAAACTGAATTGTATTGGATTAAAAGGTTGGGTGGAAACGTGTTAGGTGTACTTACCCAATGGAAAGAACAACCTGCAGACGGCCTGCATGAGGATGTGATTCCCAGAGCTGTGCAACGCGGAGACAGCAATGTTGAAGTGGTGGATGGACGCAGGCGTATCCCCCAGCAGTAGGCTCAGGAGTGCCCGGCTCAGCTCGTAAGACACCTGGACCAGTAGCTGAGGAGAAAGTACAGGCCAGCTTTGAAAATGAGCCAGATACAGCAAGACACCTGGACCTGTAGCTGAGGAGATAGTACAGGCCAGCTTAGAAACTAAGCCAGATACAGCAAGACACCTGGACCAGTAGCTGAGGAGATAGTACAGGCCAGCTTTGAAAATGAGCCAGATACAACAAGACACCTGGACCTGTAGCTGAGGAGATAGTACAGGCCAGCTTAGAAACTAAGCCAGATACAGCAAGACACCTGGACCAGTAGCTGAGGAGAAAGTACAGGCCAGCTTTGAAAATGAGCCAGATACAGCAAGACACCTGGACCAGTAGCTGAGGAGATAGTACAGGCCAGCTTTGAAAATGAGCCAGATACAGCAAGACACCTGGACCTGTAGCTGAGGAGATAGTACAGGCCAGCTTAGAAACTAAGCCAGATACAGCAAGACACCTGGACCAGTAGCTGAGGAGATAGTACAGGCCAGCTTTGAAAATGAGCCAGATACAGCAAGACACCTGGACCAGTAGCTGAGGAGAAAGTACAGGCCAGCTTAGAAACTGAGCCAGATACAGCAAGACACCTGGACCAGTAGCTGAGGAGATAGTACAGGCCAGCTTAGAAACTGAGCCAGATACAACAAGACACCTGGACCAGTAGCTGAGGAGAAAGTACAGGCCAGCTTAGAAACTAAGCCAGATACAGCAAGACACCTGGACCAGTAGCTGAGGAGATAGTACAGGCCAGCTTAGAAAATGAGCCAGATACAGCAAGACACCTGGACCTGTAGCTGAGGAGATAGTACAGGTCAGCTTAGAAAATGAGCCAGATACAGCAAGACACCTGGACCAGTAGCTGAAGTGAAAGTACAGGACTAGATACAAAATGAGTGAGATACAGTCAGGCACTGGAAATGAAGTGAAGATACAGGACTGGTTAGAAAATGAACCTGGACCAGTAACTGAAGTGAAGATACAGGCTTGGTTAGAAAATGAAAGACACCTGAACCAGTAATTGAGGTGAAGATACAGGATTGGTTAGAAAATGAAAGACACCTGAACCAGTAATTGAAGTGAAGATACAGGATTGGTTAGAAAATGAAAGACACCTGAACCAGTACTTGAAGTGAAGAAACAGGACTGGTTAGAAAATGAAAGACACCTGAACCAGTAACTGAAGTGAAGATACAGGACTGGTTAGAAAATGAGACACCTGAACCAGTAAAAAAGAAAAAGCAAAGGTTTAATGTGTACCAGAAAAGATCACTGCAAATACAATTTTTTGGGTAGTTTTGTGAAAGTAATCTGCCATTAAAACCATTACATCATGAAATAATCAGAGAAACATTTTGGTAAATTTCAAAACAATGATGAAGATTTGCCATTAGATTTGAATGCTTTTTTTCTTCTTTCTGATAATAAATGATATATATAGATATAGAAATACAAAAGTGTGTATCGCTATAGCTGTGTGGAAATGTCATCAGTGAGTGTGGGAAATGATTTATCACACTAGAGTGTTACATGTAAAGTTAAAAGATTAATGGCAATATATTTTCCCTCTTTTTGAGTACACATCCCAATCCTGATGATGTCAGTAATGATGTATTATATCTTTATCACACAGGTTGTGTCTGCCAAAAGTACATTTCTCTATTCCAATTCATTTTCTCAGTGGGAAATTCACATCTGAATCTCCCCTGAACCAGTCTCCACAAAGCTCGGCCTTCCGTAAATTTAGAGGTCAATGGAGGATATACTTGGATTATGTCTATTACTGCACGGCAATCTTTTTATACACAGAATTCAATTCAATGCCAGTGCCTAATGACCTCGCCGCTTTATGGCACAGTAGGGCTTCTTGCCTATAGCTTAGCATGACAATATTATGTTTAGATAAAACTACTGGCTGAATATCACTATTTTTCACACCCAAATTCTCCCAAGAACAAGATTCGGAAGATTCTAACCCTGTTTAGTTAGTTTTCTATACTCTATACACCACCTCACGTTACATTTGGCAGAATGACACTGTCATGCCGAAAAGCAATGCCATCACATCATATAAATGACGTTCCACTCTGCTGTGGTAAATTTTTGTCCTGAACTGTGTTTTTTTTTTTTTAAGGTCAAATACTATCGCATTCTCTCATCTGCATCAAACAGCCTCAAACTAAAACTGGAATGCAAATCACATAAGTGGAAAAACAAAGTAGATCAAATCAGGTTTGGAGGAGACGGATCTCTTCCCAGATTCAGAACTACCTATACATGCAGATGGGATTAATTTTAGCTTTAATTGCCACAGTTTTTCCTTCCATTATTTTTCACATTTTGTCACCGCTAACTTTTTCCCAACTGCAAACTCCCTGGAATCACTTTACTGCACAAAGTAAATCCGTGGTCGTGTTTTGACAATATAATCTTAAAATAGACATCAGCACTGGACATCGTGACATAATGCAAGCTGAACAAAGATAAATATAAACACAGGAAGTTTTTAATCAAACTGAACCAGTGTCAATTTGAAAGACAAAAACTTCACCCTGTCAAACCTTCACACTCTGTCACAAAATGTCATACACATTTTTATTTTTCTATTTCATTGTGACCCAATGATGTACCGCAGAATATTTCTTCTTCGAAATGGTTTTCTTTTTCTGTCACCCTTTATATCAGATATTAACTACTAATCTTGATTAGTACTTCAAACATAATTTACCCACAGGTGCAGGGGATTGCAGCAGCTACTCTAAACAATCAAGTCTTTGAGGTTAGTATTTAACATCCTTTTTGTTATTATGACACAGGACTTCCTCATGAGTGTGTTTCATTACACACTCTTTGAGAAAACTTTGGGATTTAACTGTTTATGATTAATTAGATAACTTGCAGATTTTCCTAGCTCAGGATAAATTTCTCTACTTATTCTAAAAAATGAATTTAAAAAAAAAAAAAATGGATTTTAGAGACAAATAAATGTCAAAAATATTATTTTTGGCAGTAAAAGTTTTTTTCCAGCAGGATATCAACCTAACCTTAAAAAAAAAACAAAACACAAACTCAAACCAAATTTCTAAGATGAACAAAACTCTGAGAATTAAGCACAATGATTACTTTAGTCGCAAATGAAATTTTAGGAAAATAGAGTAAGTTATCCACAATACATCAGAATGTAAAAGAATGTCAGTTTGGCCGTTAGAATCATGTGAGGATAACAAGTTCTCCTACAACATGGTGCTTATTTCTACACGTGTTATAAACTTGCAATTTCTTTTTTCTTGACTGGCAGCATGCCAAACCACAATATCTCAAAGCCGGGGGAAAAACTGACCACTGGAGCTTGCTCACCTAGCCCTGCAATTTCTCTCCAATTAAATGTAACCACAACCAGCAACATCTGTGGCTTTAATTCCCCCCCCCCCCCCGTTACCACGACAACCAACAGCTGACCACTGACCTGAGGAGTGTCCACACTGCCTGGACTTTGGTGGACTGTCTTCAGGGTTGTGTACAAGTCCTCCAGGCTGCACATCTCCATGGCAACCTCGTAGCGGGTGCACCACAAGCGCAGGACATGATGCGGGAATGTCTTGTTCCCGACCAAATGTGGTTTCCATGGTGACATTGGATCACTCTCATTCAGATCCACTATGAATTCTGTGAAGACAGATGGGGACATAATTGTGATGTGATTAAAGAGCAGAATCAGATATACTTAACAGGTCCTGATTCAGCTTACAAATTCTCTGAGGCTTGGAGTAATGAAGGTTTTTCTATGATCAACAGTAACCAAGCAAGTAGGGTTTGCGTGGGCAGGCTGCTGGGATACCAGAATCATTCATGGCAATGATACTCTTTTAATACACAGAGCTGGCCCCATACATACTAATTCATAACCAGCTTTGGATGACTGACGTCAAGCGAATATGTTTACATACAGGATACCCTACACCGTTTATTTGACGTTTAACGTTCCTCTACCTGCTCTTCATAATGTTATCGAAGACAGTGCGATGTGGCAGTCGAAATTAATACGTTAAAACATTGCAGACGTTGTGTTACAATCATTTTTTTTACATAACAAGGGCTTGAGGTCCTGTCTTGCACTTGGCCCACCTGACCATGGCATTAAAATATAGGATACCTCACTATTTATGCCCAGATGACATGTTCACGTAATTCTGGCATAACTGAAGCCCAGTGAACATGTTCACACATCTGGAATACCTAAAGCCTGGTTAACATGTTTACATATCTGCCATAACTGAAGCTGGTGAACATGTTCACATATGAAGCATAACTGAAGCCCAGTTAACATGTTCACATATCTGGCATAACTAACGCCTGGTTCACATGTTCGCATATCTTGCACAACTGAAGCCGGTGAACATGTTCAGATAGCTGGCATAAGTGAAGCCCAGTTAACATGTTCAAATATCTGGCATAACAGAAGTCCAGTTAACATGTTCTCATATCTGGCATAACTGAAGCCCAGTTAGCATGTTCACTTATCTAGCATAACCGAAGTCCACTTAACATGGTCACATATTTGGCATAATTGAAGCCCAGTTAACATGTTTACTTATCGAGCATAACTGAAGCCCAGTTAACATGTTCACTTATCAAGCATAACTGAAGCCCAGTTAGCATGTTCACATATCTGGCATAACTGAAGCCCAGTTAACATGTTCACTTATCGAGCATAACTGAATCCCAGTGAGCATGGTCACATAACTGGCATAACTGAAGCCCAGTTAACATGTACACATATGAAGCATGACTGAAGCCCAGTTAACATGTTCACATATCTGGCATAACTGAAGCCCAGTGAACACGTTCACATATCTGGCATAACTGACGTCCAGTGAACATGTTCACATATCTAGCATAACTGAAGTCCAGTGAATATGTTCACAAGTCTGGCATAACTTAAGTCCAGTGAATATGTTCACATGTCTGGCATAACTGAAGTCCAGTGAATATGTTCACATGTCTGGCATAACTGAAGTCCAGTGAATATGTTGACATGTCTGGTATAACTGAAGTCCGGAGAATATGTTCACATGTCTGGTATAACTGAAGTCCAGTGAATATGTTGACATGTCTGGTATAACTGAAGTCCAGTGAATATGTTCACATGTCTGGCATAACTGAAGCCCAGATGACATGTTCACATATCTGGCATAACTTTAGCATACAGAACAGGAACATACTTATAGGCAAGCCTAGTCTGACAAAGCTCGAGAGCATTACTGGCTTAACTAGCAATTGACTTTTTGTGCCACATTAAGACAATGGGGTAAATCACCCTGCATGTTTATGAGATCCACATGTAATTATCAATCACTTTTCCTAAAGTAGACATGAACATGTCTTGGTTGAAAAATCTACAAATCAAAGATCAATCATTGCATTTGACCTAAAATTTCATGTCTCAGTTTATTTGATTATGGGAGTTCTCGAAATCCTATAAAGGCATGTCGAGGTTTGCTTGGAAGGGCAACTGATATCAAAAAGGAAAAATTCAAGTTTAATGATGAAATTTATTCATTATGACATTTATTTATGGTACCCCTTAAAATGTCCTTAGAGGGGGTGAAGGTTTTAGGTAAATACGGTTAATACTTCAGTGGCTGAATGTCTTTAAATTCTGAGCATTATTCCTATATTCCATAAATTTGCCAGTAACCAGATTGTTAGATGTACTTGTGGTGACAGTATTCTCACCAGGTATTTTAACAGAAGAGGCACTCTGCCTCTCCACATCAGCCTGCTGTGTAAACATAGCCTGATCCGCGAGGCTCTCAAGGCTGGGCTCAACTTGCGGCAACTCCTTCAGCATCAATTCGTGGAGACAGGCCAGGAGGATAAACACCTAGTTAAACCAACAGAAACAACCGTCTTTTAGTGAAACAGGAGTTAAAGAAAATTCTACGATCAGCAAAACACAAAGATCATGGGGATCAGAGAAGCATGAGCGAAGACATTCAAGGATCAAGGAAACAACACAAGATTCAAGGAAACAACTAAAGGATCTGAGTGAAATAATTCAAGGAACAGCAAAGCACCAGATAAAAAAACCAACAAAACAGAGAAAAGAAATCTCCCAACTCAAGGATCATGGAAACAACTCAAGGATTAAGGAAACAACTCAAAGATCTGAGAGAAATAATTCATAGAACAGTTAAGCACCAGAGAAATCAGTGAAACAGAGAGAAAATATCTCATAACTCAAGAATCATGGAAACAACTTAAGGATCTGAGAGAAAGAATTCAAGTAACAGTATAAAACCAGAGAAACATTCATGGATCACTGAAACAGAGACAAAAAATCTCAGGGATCAATACGACATCAGAAAAAGATATCAAGGATCAGTGAGAAAAAAATCCAAGGACCAGTGAAAAACGCTGAAGAGTCTGAAGCCTTAAGAATAGAATCAAGTATGAAATATACAGGGACTTCACACAAAAGTGAATGGTTTCAATTTCCTAAATTCTCAGGGGAAGACAATCTGAAGCCAGCCATTACATATGGAAAATTTCACATCTCTGTCAATATAATAACTATTTAAGCAAGATCACAGAATACAGAGGGGAACTGTATGATCTCTATAAAATGTAAATGTACATGCACTGTGTTCACAGAAAGATGGCTGATTCAGACTGCTTGCCTTTCATGGCTGAACACCAGAGGGATCTGAGCAGAATACCAAATATATCATTACCGTGGTAACCAGCCCTGTGAGCCTCACCTTTAGTTGTTTGCTCTCCTCACAGAACTCGTGGATTTTAGCCCAGTTCTTGGACACCAGATGGTGGTGAACAACCTTTTGAGCATAGATCAGCCCTTCCTGGTTCTCATTGGCTATGAAGTTCATGTGAGCAGCGGTCCTCAGGCTTTGCTGATCAGTTCTGCGAGCCAAGGTTTTGGCGGCTTCTCGGACTTGTTTTATAGCCACGTAGCTGAAAGCGTAAAATTATCAGTCATTGACAAATATTCCTGAATAGCCCTGAAAACTGGCAGCTAAAACCCAGGCATTGTAATCAACGGTTTTGAAACCAGTTCTCGCAAACTGAACTCTGAATCACTCAAAATTTAAGGTTAAATGAATACACCAATTAATTTCCAAGTGTGCATGGTTTCAAGATTTTCTTCTCTTTCAACCATATTCACAGGTTTCTTTTCAAAATTTTATTGAAACAAACCTGTCAATCTTGTGTTTCGAAATGGCCACTGAATTCATCTGTTTGTTTACCTGATAGTTGTTCAAAGACATAAACATGAATTTTTCAGTCTGAAAAATTGCAAACTGATCTTATGGCTGAATGAAATCCAGCATAAAGTAACAAACTTTGGCAACTTATAGATGAACATTTCCAAAGGGAATCTACAAGCATGCACACCACATTCATGAAAGACATATAGTCTTCAGAGAATGTGCAAGCTGCTTATTTTCACTAAGGCCTCACACTCAGAGGGCAAGAATTCATTGGACAAGGCTGGGTTGAACCCATAACATAGGTATAAAGCATAATTCACAAAGTAGGTAAAATTCTGTGGGCATTTGCATGACATACCATTTGGCTGCTTGTTCAAAATGGCCCTCCTTGGTTAACTGCTGCCCCCAAGTGGCATACAGCTCCTCATGGGCTGGATCCAAGGGGGACAACCTCAGCTTAGCAAGAGCTACAGCTTCTCTGCAGAGAGATGTATAATGTGGTTTAGAAACAAGATCTTAAACTCCCCACAACATTACACCATACCCAACTAAAACTCATAGCCTACAAGAATTTATAAGGTGTCTCCAAATGTGAAAAGGACATGGAATTTACTGAGTAAACTGAACGTGAAAAGCTATGCTTGAATGGTCAGAAACTGTCACTGCTACCTCAGTGAGAGTAACCGCAGCATACAAAAGACTTGTATCATGATAGCAGGACCAATTCCACAAAGCTGTTTCTCACCTGAAGTCAACATTTAAAACCTTGTCAACAATGCTTAATTTTAGCACAGCATATCAAATACCTAGGCCCGCCACTTTGCCTCTTGGACCCTCCAGCTACCAGATGGCGCTAGGGTTCTAAATCACAATTTCTGTTTACACGTTTATTTGATTGGTGTTTTATGCCATACTCAAGAATATTTCACTTTTACGACGACAGCCAGTATTATGGTGGAAGGAAACCAGTGGAAACCGACAACCATCCAGAGGCTTCTAGCAGACCTTCTCAAGTACGACCACATGTACAAACTCACAGCAACCACATCGGTGGGAAGCCCCTAGATCATTATGCTGCGCTAACGTGTTAACCACCTCTGCCACAGAGGACCCCCACTGGTTCAATGTTAAAGACTAACGTCATCTGGTAGTTACATGTAGAGGGGTGAACAGGCAAAGTAACAGGGATCAGTATCTCACAGGCTCTGCTTTTAGATACTGGAGGTTGAAACTAGGACACATCTTGTCATAACATTTATGAGGTGGTCAAAATTTGAATTTCTATGGCCCCAGAAAAACCTGTATTGGCACACTTAAAACCTTGAACGTGAGTCAGAAATGGCATTGAGGAATCAGTCCCAAACTGTTATATGCCAGGAATGGTGTGGTAGATTAACAGCCAATTCATGGGGAATCTTTAGCCTTCGAGTTTAGATTAACCGCCATTTGCCTGCATAGTCATTAATAGTGCCAATTTTTCAGTGAAAATGAGTGCTCAGAACTGGTAACAGATAATACAGGTATAAATACAATGACCACTTTCTGTGCGAAAGAAATTGACACAAATTATAAAAATTCATGAAGACTGAAAGCAAAAGACACTGAAAAACTTTGAGCTACAGAAAGCCTGAACCCACAGAGTTTTTGAATAAGTAACGACAACATTGCATTCTACCGGAGCCCGCTCAAAAGACCATACAGAACTGAGAATGCGAGTGACAATGTCCTTCGGACAACATAACACAAAAATGCCAAAGAAATAGCCTTCAATGGCTGTTTTATTTTTCCACTCAATCAAGTTACCATAGTTACCTGAACATCCTGTGCCTACGGAAAAGATTGATGGCATCGTAGACTTTGTGGGCTGCCAAGTAATAGGAGGCGGCTTTATGGAACTGTCCCTCCGCCTCCAACTGGAGGGCGTAATCTTGACACGCCTCCACCCACATTTGATGGGAAGCTGAAACCCCAAATACAGCTAGAGGAGGTGACAAAAAAAAAACCAACAACAAGAAGATGATCAAAGTTTTCAGATAAAAGAAATATAGGTACTGAATTAGACTACTCCCAACAAAAAAGTAGAGACTGCTAAATTTCATACTGATATTTTTCCAAAATCCTATAAATACCTCTGAATTTAATACTACGGCTGGACTGTTCAAAATGATTCCTGACAATCACCAAAACACCCCAATATACCGAGGAAAGTGTCTTACACAAGACATGCACAAGAGTCTGACTGAGGTAAGTTCTGAAATTTGTATATTAACTTGTCTGTTTTAATATATTTGACTGATATAAATGAACACTGAAACTTTGTCATCATCAGATGTCTTAATGTTGAGGATAACCTGTTCAAACAGACGCACATTATTCCTACAGAATATGATCTGCTGTTCTACACAGCAAATTACTGTATTGTGGCAAGTCCAACAAACTACACAATGGTTTAAATACAAAACTGAAACGCTGAATTGTGTGTCATCATGTGTCACTGCTGAAGTACACTCTATTTGGTGAAGCTTATCCAAGGAATAGGAAATGGAAATATATTACCCCAGATACATGGACTTTCCACATGGTTTTTGTTTTAAATCACACACAAATATCAAACAAGTTACTTGACTTCTGTGTGATAAAATATATAGCTCACCATTTACCTTAGGTTTCCTGATGTAAAAATTGGGACATCCAGCCTGCCAATGTTAGACCAAAATGCAACCACTTCCACTGATCAGGGCTATAGTGATTTAACTAACAAGGCTTCAAACAGGTGATATATGTAATTCCTAACCAGTATGATCGTGCACACTTGGAACCAAGTGGACAAAGGTGCAAATATATCTTCCATTAACTAATCTGCATGGTCATGACAGGACCATTATGGACTGATGTGTGGAACTCAAAAAGGTGCACATAAAATCAAAATGTGGACCGTGGCATGGGCAAATGGCACAGTAACATACATGTCAAATTATTCCTTTTTTCTGGTCACAGAGGAAAATATGATTTTCCTGATTACGAAGGAAACATTTTTTTTTTTGGTTTCAAGTGAAAAATATATTTATTTCTCTAAGGAGCAAGAATGCAAGTTTTGGTCATTCAAGGATGGTCATACCATCTGTTTTTGTATGAATGTCATTTTTTTCATACAAGAATATGATTGAAAACCTTTTTATAGAAAGTCCAAGATGAACTACAGGAGAAATCATACAAGACTGTCAGCCATCTCCTCTATGTACATGCATCTGACAGGTTCACACCATGTCAACAACTACATTTGTATCAATGTTCAAAGAGGTGTCATTTGTGCCTAAAGGCCCTGACTACCAACTGCAGCTTAGTTTAAATATATGATATCTCAGGCATGTGTGTGGTATTTTAGACACGTATGTTGTGGTCGGGGAATTTCCTCCGGGGTCTCTTTTCAGGTTTCCGTATCTGTCAACCTGTCCTTGACCTCTTCCGTAAGCAAAGTAGCGTCTTCAATGCAGCATGATATACACATCACTTACACTTTTGCACTGATGTAGGAGTCAATTAACATGTACCAATGCATTCATGGTTCACAGAAATGTGAATTTTATTAACCATTTGATGGATGTTTTACACTGCACTCAAGAATATTTCACTTCTACAACGGCCGCCAGCATTGTGGTTGGAGGAAACTGGGCAGACCCCAAGGGAAACTGTGCAGATGCTGGGAAAAAACCCACGACCATCCGCACGTTAAGAAATTAAAAAAAATTGTTATCATTGGCATCCTTGAATCATGTAGTCTTCACTCAGTTTTTAAAAGAATCAATTGACGAAACTGTATCATGAAGAAAAATGTACATACATGCACATACTCAAACATTAAACTATTCCAAATTTCCAAATTTCTATTTTGAATGTCTCTATTTTACAAGACTTTATAAAGTTATCCTCTTTTTTGGCCAAGTATAAATAGAGGCTTTGATGAAATACCGTTGGTGATAGCTCTGATTTGCTTTCCAGAGTCAAATAAAAATGTTGGTCACGCATCAAAACATTTGAATGTCACTTCCTTCCTTTTGCACTTAAGCAGTTGTTATATATTCACAAAAGCTACGAAGGACATGGTAGCAAAATGATCATCTGAGCTCTACCAGTTCAGCCAGTCAGCATACGTTATGTTACAGCGCAGAAGGCAGACTTACCCATTGGGGCCATAGCCACTAGCCAATCAGCTAGTGCGTCTCTTTCACGAGCAAACTTTAGCGCACCTCGAATGTTTCCCTTCCAAATCTCCAGCTGGAGATAATAGTCCATGTTATCATGATCAAGATGGTGTTGGCCTTGAAAGGGGACAAACAAAAGTACAACTAAGTTATCATACAATAGTGAAAGGAATGCAGACCTAGGATGACTTCATTCGATACATTGTAGACATATAATTGTGTACAGGGATAATGTATTGCTCAAAACTTTAACTGTACAGTTACTGTAGCTTATAGTCTATAGGGCATGCATTTCCAGATGTGCAATTGTCAAGGCAACTGAAAGACTTAAAATTTCGACCAACAAAAAGTGCATTTTTAGAGGCAAATTAATGTCATGAAATACTATTTTTGATGATTAAACTTACATTTTCACAGCAGGATATGATCCTGTTTACCACACAAACCTCAAAATACCTTCCTAAAATCAATACAACTCTTGAATTCCCAGCAAAAAATGTGCAACTTAGTCACGGTAAAAAAATTAGGTCATTACGGGTATTCAAACTACAATTACACTGACACCAGTAATGGGTATGGAGGTGTAGTCTAGTGATTAGAGGAGCTTGCCTTTGAACGGCTAGGAAACATAAGGTACAGGTTCAAACCCAGCCCCGAACAGGAAATTTGTACATTCTCCAACTTTCCCTGCTTTTGGGACCTTGGTGGCAATTAAGCAGCTGACAACACTCTTTTGGCCTTTCGCACAGTTTAATACTCGTTGAAGAACACTTCTCTTTTGTCCATGTGGTGTGACTGTCTATATTTGTAATGTGTGGCAAAGTTTGCCAATAATGTGCTGCTGGCTTCCTCTCAGGCTGTACGCGGGAAGGTCTGCCAGCAACCTGTGGATGGTCGAAGGTTTCCCCTAGGTCTCTACCATGTTTCCTCCCATCATAATGCTGGCCGCTGTCGTATAAGTGAAATATTCTTGAGTACAGTGTAAAACACCACTCGAATAAAAAAAAAATAAATATATTTGTGCCCTGCTGTTCTGTTTCCTCCCCTTAAACCTGAATGCCTTGGCATATTAATTAAGTGAAGAATTTTTCAATATTGTGTTTATAATAGACCGACAGACAGAATCATGATATCATACCATTAAAGAATTGCTAAAATTCAGGCAAACAAAAATTCCTGAGTTTGAATAAATTAAATATTGGTGAATAAAATAAACCTATAGAACTTGCAGTATGCATCTTACACTTCGGATCATTTGAATGTGTTCTGTAGAAAAGTAAAGAAATGTATGACCATGATTGACTACCAGTCTGCCCAGTGGTCAGCTAATTGTGAAATACTGACCAAACACAAAAGTATGAGACTGATATTTCTTGAAAATATGACTGTACAAATGTGAATGAAGAAGGAATACTGTTGGGCTGTTCATCACGTCATCACAATCATCAAACCTTGCCAATACCTTGCACACATCTTTCATGACATGCATGTGAAAATAGTTTTATTTATTTATTTATTTCATCTGTGTTTTACGCCGTACTCTAGAATATTTCACTCATACGGTGGTGGCCAGCATTATGCTGGGTGGAAACCGGGCAGAGCCTGGGGGAAACCCACAATCAACCACAGGTTGCCGGCAGACCCTCCCACGCACGGCTGGAGAGGAAGCCAGCATGAGCTGGTCTTGAACTCACATATACCACATTGGTGGGAGGCTTCGGGTCATTGTGCTGCAATAGCGTGCTAACCAACATGTGACAATAGTAGGAGTAGTTTTTTTTATAACTGCTTTGAAAACTTGGACAGTTTTCATTCTTTTCAATGAATAACTCACCATTGCAACTTATCCGTATATCACTTTTCAATGAATAACTCACGACTGTAACTTATCCGTATATCACTTTTCAATGAATAACTTGACTGACTTAACCGTATATCACTTTTCAATGAATAACTCACAACTGTAACTTATCCGTACATCACTTTTCAATGAATAACTCACAACTGTAACTTATCCGTACATCACTTTTCAATGAATAACTCACGACTGTAACTCATCCATATGTCACTTTTCAATGAATAACTCACGACTGTAACTTATCCGTATATCACTTCCTTCCTAACATACCTAAGTGCTACTGGTGAACAGTTTACTGAATTAAAGATAGTGAACCCTGACAGTTAGTTCTCATTTGATCAGAACAACAAGCCTCCCTACTTTATTTCAGTAGTATATGCATGTAGTAACTCCCTCGATAAAGTCATCATTATTCTGTACACCCATTCCTCCCTTGGAAGCTGACCTTGATGCAGAAATTCTAGCAGAGCACAGCTGTATATTTTAGTACTTCTCAGTATGTGGGAGTGTTTTGTCTCACACACTGGATATAAACAAACCAAAGGACAAATCCACATATAGCTAGTGCACTGAACTGTATATAGGGCGTCTACGCCATTGGTCTCAAGGCCGAAAGTAAAACACCAATCAAATACAAAAATAAATAAATAAATCAAGGCCGTGAAGTCAATCTGGGTACAATTTCCGTAAAATAATTTATAACACTCTGACCACTTCATAATGATGTCTTATGACAAATGTTTCAAATTTTCAACACCCAGTGCCAAAAACTAAGCACAGCTCTGATGAGGTTTTATACTTTTGCATAGTATATTTCACCTACAATGCTGCCCATGACTAAAGCCACTAATTTTTGCCTTGTTCTGAGAGTTCTGTTGACCTGTTTTGAGGTTTGTTTGGAAGCTTTCGTTCTGCCTCGATCTAAAATGCAATTTTTCTCCATCAAACTTCAAGGTCAAATCAAGTCAGTCAGTCAGGAATGGCTTTGTGGAATCGGTCAAGGCTTCTCTGTGACAAGTACCCAGGCAGACTCGAGCCAAGACAAAGCACTCACCATGCTGAATGCTCCTGACAACATCCCTGAGGGTATTAGCTCTGTTACCCCGGAGAGATCAAGACGGATTACCGGCTAAGTTGTATGGGAAGCCATTAGACAGAGAAAAAAATAGCCAAAATAACTGTTGGCCTAGAACAATTAGTGAAAGTTCCCTTTAGTTGTTGGGAAGTCAAGTATTACCACTGTGGCATTTATAGCAATTTAGTGCTCCCTTGAGCCTTCACAGTTGTCGAACCTGTCAACGCTTTCCAGTAACCAGGGCTCAGTGCATGTGCCCTTACTGTTAAAGCTAACGGACTGCCTTGATAGATTATCTTCCTGGGCTAAAAGGAAACTTATGGATTACCCTTGGTCAATTAAATAATCTCCTGTTTTAGCATTTATAGCCAGAGGCGGCTCTGAGACTGATTTATCGTCTAAAATAAGTTCACCATTTTTTCTAAAAAAAAAACAACAAAATGTTTGATGTTCATGGTTAGGTTGCAAAAATTCATTGATGAGTTGGGAACGGCTCTGACTACATATGGCTATAGAGTAACAGCTTTGAAACACATGCCCTTTAACACATCTCATGGACAGTATGGCTGTCAAATTGCAGATGTAGTATAAATTAAGCTCTACCCATTCATTCAAAACATGTTCGTATGTTTTGGTATTAAAGCTCAGTTGAACATTAATTTCACAGTGGAAGAGTCACTGTTTGTACATGCATTAAACAGAAACATAATTTTAAATTATATCCTGATTATTATTAAATACAATTTTTACCGAAGTAAAGTTAACCGGGAAATTCTAAACAACACAATTCTAAAAAATTATGTTCTCTATGCATACAACTTGGAAAAGAATTCATTTTCAAGTAAGGGCCAATATGACAACTATTTGTCAGACGTCGGTCATCATTTCAACAGTTGTTTTTGCGTTGCTGTTAACACCATGCAAAAACAAGAACATGTTCATATGTAGAATACACAAAGACACAAGAACAGGTGAAAACAAATACAATATATACATAAATGGCTTACGAGAATGGGCTGAAGGAAAACTATTAACATCATTAACAGAAAGTAATGATCTTATGTTATTATAGCTCACAGGGTAATACTTGGTTTCCATTGGTAAATACAGGGTCACGTGATATTCCGAAAAACATGACGTACAAAAGTCACGAGGCAATGTACAACGATCATGCGCCAATAGCCAACGATCTCATACTCTCATTCTAAATGGTTATCTCCTGTTGTCCGCTCTCTAATGTCCACTTGCTAATAAAGTAAACAGTCAGAAGATGGCTTTCTAGGCTAGCAACAGCACAGAAGTAGAATTCAGGGCTTCAACAGGGCAGATCATATCTTTTCCTTTTTCTTCAGTTTTCTTTCTCGACAAGTGACATTCAACTCATGCTCTGCACTCGTTGAACATCCCTTCTCTCGAGCTCACAATTTCTCATAGACAATCCCACAGCGTGCAATATGAATTTTTATATTCACTGACAATTACAAGGAAAATGAAAGGCTGTCATTTAAGTGTCTCACCTTCTCTCTTCAAACACTTGTACACAGCCCGTCGACTCAGGTAGAGGCCCAGGTAGAAAGGTTCGTCAGACAAGTCCTCGTCTTCATCTTCATTTTCTGTAATGAATATAGCAATCGACACTTACAGTTACAACAAGTAATTCATTACCTTTTCAAACACTGGCAGATATCTTCTCTATAGCATAAATTTCCTGAAAATAATGAATGAACATCAAAGCTATTAAATCTGCAGTCACACCAGTAATTCTTGATCAGTCTTTTATATCAATCGCACTTAACATATTAAATGTGTTCCAATCCGCTTCCAAATCTGATTTTGATCAAGTGAGAAAACTAAGTAGATCTGATATGGTTCGGTGTACGCTGACCCCGCCAGCTCGCACAGATTTCTGAGACAGATTGGACCTAACTCACACAGGATGAAGAGTGACAGCTGCTCAAGCTTCCACCATCTCAAGCGACAGGATACTGTCTCTTCATCGAAACACAAGGCAAGAACAGAAGTGGTCACAACAAGGACCTGACCTTGTCTGAAGAACTTCCATGTTTTCCCTTCATTTTCCAGGGCAAATGACACCCAGAGTATATTTAGACAGAATTACAGTACTAATATAGACCACTTCAAATAAATCCAGAATCTTGAAGAAAAGTCTAGAAAAGTATACCCGATTTTATTCATATAACTTTAACATCCTCCTATAAAATGGCATATGTGCGGTAACCAATAACCCTGAAAGTCTAACATCTTCAGCACTAAGACCTGTTCATTCATGTAACCACTATAAGATGTTATATGCTCGTAACCAACAACTCTGAAATAGTTACATCTTCAGCATTAATAGTTGTGCAATAATGTCACACATTTAAGACATGTAACCACTATAAAATGATACATGCTCTTAACCAACAAATCTGAAATGGTTGCACCTTAGCAAAAACACCTGTTCATTCACGTGACATAACCACAACATGTGGTACATCACCCAGAGTCCATGGTTTCACATCCTGCTGTTACTATACTAATTACAGTAACCGTCATACTGATCAACGCCAATATAACGATAGTAGGTACATGACTTAAAGTAAACTGTTCAAGGCGAGAAAATAATGTGACACTGTCAGGTGCGTTTTATGTGTCGCTTCAAATCAATACTTCTCAGAAATAGTACACCTGGAGACATAAGCTTATATCATCATGTATACAGCCGCAATCAATCTGTGAATCTGTCAATACATTTCTCACGTGTGTTGACATGCAATGCTTTCATTGGCCAGGAACATAAATGCTGTAAATAACAGGTCAACAACCTCGCTGTTAACTGTCAGGTCCATGCTTCGTGAGGTTTAGTATTTAGACCAATCAATCTCAAGGTGGCAAGGTTTGATGCCATTTTTAGACTAGGTACAAAACAGAAGAAACGATGATGGTGTCTTAAATGTCACAATGACAAATGGCTTAATTTAATAGTGCACATCAAGGCTTTTTGTCTTTTTTTTCTTTCCTTTTCTTTCATAAATTCAGTCCTTTGGATTCATGAAGAGAGAGTAATTTGCAACAATATACCTTATATTACACTTTAGCTGTAATGGTAATACTTGAACAGTAAAAATACTGTTAACCAGCAAATGTCACACATGAAGTGGTTCTTATCTGATTAAATTACAGGTACAGTATTTCTGCAAAAATTTCTGTGTTTCTGACGTCACCACTTTGAACATTAACCTATTTGCCTAAGTAATTTCTTTTTTTGCACAAAAACAAATGTTATGATTTTCATTTGCCTCTAAAAATGCATTCATTCATTCTGATTTTTAGGGCAGACACAGTATAAACCAACAAATGGACATAAGCACAGGAAAACAACAATAAAGAAACTATCAGCCCATTATCCAGTGTTAGCTGAGAGATGAAACTACAAGATTAAAATTATCCCTCTGTGCTCTCTCACATATCAACCTGCAAAGGATGTACGTGCCGGTTTTTTCCACTGATTTTTAAACATTGCCTAGTGTATATTTGTGTAAGGTAATGTTCTGCAATGTGACACTTAACCCCATTTCCAGGGAACAAGTGATGAAGAATACATGTTGTATGTGTTGGGACAGTCACAATGAATATGCATACTTTAACACAGCCATGCCACGATTTCACTCTCATTCACTTCTGAATTGCTCATCAATTTCTGATAGGGCTTAACTCTGCAAAAAGTAGGAAAACACTGGAACATTCAATTGATCAATTGATTTGACAGATATTTACTATGTTATACTAAAGGATGTTTCACTTCTCTAATAAGACGTCAGTTTAAAGGATGAAGGACATAGCAGTGACCCCGAGAAAACCACAAGACTCAGACAAATAATTGATGCAGCTTCCCACATATTCCATGAATGATGTAAGGTACATCTCACATTACAAACCACATAAGAGAAGCCAAATTCCTTCAATAAATCCACAAAATATCTATGCTATGTTTTAACTTCATGAACTCCATTTCACATTTTCTTGTTAAATCTTATCTACTTTATATTGCTTCAGTAATTTATAATAATAATTTAAAGAAATCAAGCTTGTCATATGTGGCCTCTCCAATGCAAGTGATGAGTGTTTGTTCTACTAAGGATTTAATTCAAATGTCTTTTTCCACCATTATTTTGGTCATCAGTCTCCAAGATGTGCATGTTAAGCTGAGAGAGGTCAACTCTGTCACAAAAGTAGGTACATACGTTAACCACATTTTTGTCGCATCTCACTGAAATGGAGCCCATCAGCATATCTAGAGTAATATTTCCTTGTACATTTCAAACAAGGAATTCTAAACAATACTGTACGCTTTAAAGCCTTTGGGCCTGAAACCATTTTGGTTACTGAACCTTTGTGGGTTCTTAAAAGTCAGACTGAAATCCTAACTGAGGTAACATGACAACCGGTCCGACTTCACCTAGTACCTGTGACCATGCACTTGCTACCTATCATGATGTCGTCCCTGCAGAGGGTTTCGCTCTCAGTGCTGCTGAATTCCAGATTCTGGAAGTTGATGTGGATGCTCTTAAGGCTCTCATAGAAGTGCTCAGGCATACAGGCAAAAAACTGAATAATTATACAAAATGTGTGTACGTAAACAATAAATTCTTAGGACCAAAGAGAAAAAGTTCCTCTTTAAAACACCACCTTAGTGTCAGAATCACTCAATCAAACAGCAGTTTTGATTAACTGTGAATCCACAACAACTTAAAACTACAGAGCAAGATCATGCATCTAAGAGTTTTAATCCGAACCAGCAGCCTTCACTTATGGATATTAAAGGCTCAAAGAGCTGCAAAGATAAAATAAAGACTTGTGAAGTACAAAAAGATCACCTCTGGGGAATAAAGGGGGTGGTGAGTTGTTTGATGTGAGCCTTCTGATGAATTATGTTATGGTGGACTGCACTGTAATTACAGAGGTATGGACTCTCTATCATCAATCAGTCTGCAGACTGGCTTGTAAGGAAAGTGGAGAAGAGCCCAGGTGGGAGGTGAAACAACAGGACTGGTAAAAAGAGTTGGGGGGAGAGGTAAGGGGGGGGGAAGCGCTGTGTGTTCGTAGACGAGGGGAGGACATCATTAATTGAGGTACATGCTTCACTGTGCTTCACTTCCAGGCTAGATATGCAAGAAGTCAAACTCACCATTAGCGTGGAAAATGTCACAATCTACTCACAAAGCTGCTATCAAGGCAGGGGAGATGGTTGAGATCACATGACCGCTTGCCTGATCCTGCATGTCACCTGAAGCTGCATCAACAGCGATGTCATTATAGATGACAAGCCGCAGGGGGTGAGGCTGGGGGGAAATGGTGGTTGGTAAGGGAGGGAGAGTATGGCCCCAAAACACCAAGAGTCAACTCGTAGTAAATTAATTTATTTATTTATATGATTGGTGTTTTACTCCCCAATCAAGAATACTACACCCCAATCAAGAATACTACACCTATACGACAGTGGCCAGAAGGTTGGAGGAAACTAAGCAGACCCCGGGGGAAACCCACCACCATCCATAGGTTGACCACCTCTTATTAAACTATAGCAGTCATTAGAAAATGCAAAACCAAATGCATTTCAAAGGTATGAGGTAAGTCAGAAAATATACCAAACACCTATACTATAGTATATCAGAGACAAAATAGAGGTATCTCAAATAAACGTAAATTATCACTTAAGGCCAAATTAACAGAACATTTACAGCTATTAATTAATCTAAATCAGTAGATAACATGCTTCACACAGTAGCACTGATTCACTGTGTTGCAGCTATAGTCAACTGTAGGAAAATGGCCAAAAAATATAGGAATTAAAGGAAACATAGGGGTCACTTCAAGGCATGAGTATAGCCTATGAGGTTTAGGACTAAAAATAGGAAAATATAGGAAAATGGAAAAAAAAAATATAGGAATTATAGGAAACACAGGGGTCACTTTAAGGCATGAGTATAGCCTATGAGGTTTAGGACTAAAATAGGAAAATTTAGGAAAATGGCCAAAAAATACAGGAATTATAGGAAACATAGGGGTTACTTGAAGGCCTGAGTATAGTCTAGGAGGTTTAGGACTGAAAATACAGGAAAATGGGGAAAAAATGTAGGAATTATAGGAAACATAGGGTCTCTTGAAGGCATGAGTATAGTCTATAAGATTTAGGACTAAAGAGAGGAAAATACAGGGAAATGGAAAAAACATAGGAATTATAGGAAACATAGGGGTCACTTGAAGGCATGAGTATAGTCTATGAGGTTTACAACTAAATATAGGAAAATACAGGAAAATGGTAAAAATATAGGAATTATAGGAAACACAGGAGCCACTGAAGGCCTGAGTTTACTCTATGAAGTTTAGGACTAATAAAAGGAAAATATAGGAAAATGGGGAAAAAAAATATAGCAATTACAGGAAACATAAGAGTGACTCGAAGGCCTGAGTCCATGTGTACTATTCTCATAGTGGAATAAGCGTATGCCACTGTTTGATCATGTACATGTATTTGCGGAATATTGAATTATAAAAATACCATTTTCTGATCTTATTCTGAGCATGTCATTAGTTCATGGTGGATAGCCAATTAAAACTGGGGATATACATATATATATATATATATATAGTCTTCATACATACATATGTAACAGTCATAGCTATACCTTTGATCAGGCTTACAAGTACAAGGAAGGCCCTAATAGGCATATATTTCTGGCAAACACGCAGCTACTAGGACAATCAAAATGCTGCGTGGAAAGTCTTAGCACAAAACTATTCAGTAGTCTAGGTCAAAATTGATCATGTAAATAAATGTACGTGAGTAATGCCCTTTATTTCCATCAGCAAAATGTACAGCATATATGCACATTTATACACTAGATACATAAAAATAAAACTGGCAATTAATCTACTTAATAAATATGCAAGCACTAATTACGGTATCTGTATTTGTTCTACATAGAGAATAAAGGTACGTACATTCCTAACAGCTTGATAATGATAGTACAGACAACAGCTCTGTTTATCGACAAAGTGATAATCTAAACACCTATAAACACTACAAGGTTTCTTGGAAGCTTAAGATAGTTGTCAGTTATATGACAGATAATATGCCATCAGACTTGGTGTTTAAGCGAACCTTAAGTCAGATACTCTGAATTAATTTCCAAAAAGGTTTTGCAGAGGTGTTTTAAAGTATTACAAAAAATTATACTTCTCTACACTATAATTGGCAAATATTCGTCACAATATACCTGTAACCACTCATTTGAAGATGACATTTTGCCATGTCAGCCATCTAGAGTGACATATCACGTCACCTTCATCAGTACTAAACAGCATCGCGTGGTTCCAAAATTTAGTCATTAACTAATCACTGCACTTCGCTAGCATACTATAAACCCCTCAGCCATGTCCAATCAATACAATAACAGAGTCTTACAGTACAAATATGCAGTGGAAACATGTACATGTTATATCTTTCAACGTATAATGAATACATACTAAAGTGATTCAAGAGTACATCTACATGATCATTCACCATTTCCTGTCGGCCAGCAGAAAAAGTGGTGTTTTCCCACCTTTATTTGCTTCTAAAACTAATAGCACTTTTCAGATGCATGAATGTTTAGGCCAGTTATAAATGTGCAAGACAGACGTGAATATTATAAGCATTTACCTATACCCTAAAAAAAGCTGTATGTATCTGTTATATTTTCTCATAGGTATACTGATCAAGCTCCATTAAATGTGATTAACGAGTGTATGTTCATGCACTTACCTCTTCGTTCTGTGAATGGCACACAAGCTAAAAGCTTCAGTTCTAACTCTGTCTTTTAAATGGGAATGTGGCTACTGAATATAGCAAGCTGTTCTGTGATGTTTACATGAACAGTAATTTCACCACAAATAAACTGGCCAGCTGACAGATCAATGAGATTACGTGCCAAACTGGCACAGCACACACGAGCTGTATACAGCATGCACCAATGGTTTAATCAGTGGAATGTATCAAGCAGTGCTGCATTCAATGTTAGATGCTTAACAGCCATGTTAAACAGATCAACACGTGATCTGAGTAAGTGTTCCCAGCTCTCACGGTGGCCATTTAGATATAATTTATACCTTTTTGATTACTAAAACCCTCCCTGAATTTTCGCCCTTCTTAACAAATGTTCCAAATGACCTACAATTCTGCAACAAAAAAGAGCATTTTTCAAGGCAATAAAATGTCCTCAAATGTATTACATTTGGTGCTTTGTCTCCAGTGGGACATCATCCTAACTTCCAACGAACCTTAAAATACCTTTCTAAGATAAACAGAATTCTCAACAGAATTCAGTGCCCATGAGTACAACTTCATCATTCAGTTCATGAAACATTATACCTGCTTAATGTCAAATTACAATCAACAACAGGAATCATTATTCACACGTCTGGATGCACACATACTACTGAGAAATCTTAACATTTGCAAACTCCAAAATTTCCATACCAGTGCCTTCCCGCTGGAACACATTTATAACTATATCGGTTCAAATGTCAGGTCAACACTTGGCCAAATTCATATGCCATAAAGAACACCTCTTTTTTGCCAGAACTTCATATAAATTTCCATACCAGTACCTTCCCTCTTGAACGAATGTTAATGCACAAGTCTGAACGTTATGTCACCACGAACACATTTCTAAACATCCTACAGAGTTACTGCATTTCTTATTTGAATTGTCTTCATGCAATACTGCATGAAGTTTCACTAAACCATATTTTATACACAGAATGGATGTATGAATGATCATGGCTTAATGCCACTTTCGCAATATTGCAGCCACATTATACATAGAAACTATCTATCATGGTGAATATGAGGATCAAGTTACAACAGAGTTGTGACCAAACTGTACAATCAAGTGAGGTTAATAAATTCTCAAAATTTAAATTGATCACAGCAGTCCACAACAGAGCTGAAGAAAGCCTTGGGCTCAGCACAGTTGTCAGGTAATATAGGCATGCTTGGGTGCACATCACATTTATCTTCAGGTAGAGATATATTTAGTTGTATAATATAGAGGTCACTGTGGGGTCAGACGACTCCAGAGCTCACCAGAGCTTATAATAACATACATGTACAGTAAATCACCTAAAATTTCACCAAAAATTTTTGCAGGTAATTAACTGTTGCAAAAATGTTGCAAGAATGAACTTCCATTCTTCCAGCAAGACATCATACTGTCTATACAAGACCAACAGAGCTAACAGAATTAGACAAATTAAATGTACAATGAATGAAATGTTAGGCCATTTCCTGTACACACCATACATACTGTCTTTGACCTATTCATTTTTCCTGATTCTGAGAATTCTTTTGATTACAGAAATTAAAGGGACATGGCTGCCCAGATGTTAGGTTTTTAAAGTTATTACAGAATGACATGAGTATCAGGTACATTTTTCCAGAAGTAAAAGTTACAAGCTTTTTGTTAATCCCATCCCCAACAATGTACGTCAGGTGAATGGTTAAAAATAACAAAAAAGACCGAAAACTGGAAAGTCTGCCAGAATATTTAAATGAGGGACTGTCAAGTTAGTGCACCTGGAGCACGTGCACAGCCCTCGGTAAACTTCATATGTAAACAAACGTGACTGATGACACGCATAAGAGAAGGACTTATGGCTCACTCGTAACAGGACTGGCAAAAGAGAGGTGTTAAAAGGGAACTCAGCAGGTTGATGTTCAAATAAGGACAGAACCTGTCCAGGCTTGTACAGGCTATATACTCAATTAATATTTTTTATTTCAACGCGACTGACTTAGTTTATGACCCAGCATCAAAACTTCACGAAGATGCCGTAATCAGAATTTGTTTAAAATCCAAATTTTTGGTGACCATATCTCTTTAAGGCATTTTTAGTATTCCTACAGAAAAATTCAAAGTTTCAGCACCAAAAGTCAACTATAATTTGTAGTTAAAACTGCAGTACCATTCAGATTAAAATGCTTATAAGGCCAAATGCAGTAAATATGTACTGGTTACCGACAGTTGCCATGTGAATATCAAACAATGACTTACCCTGATGATTGTCAGTGAGGAATTATACCTTGTGTAGCCAACAACGGGTTGTGTACATTACAGCTGTTAGATTATATATCGTCCTGAATCACTGGAGGCGTAGCAGAGGCGTCACACAGGCATATCCCATTGCACACACTTCAGACTACCATGGACATCAGCATGCAATAGATCCAGGGAAATCTTTTATCAGGATTTCTACCCGTAACAACTCACACAATATCACACGCTAAGGTCAATGTGCTAAAAACTGTAAGCTTTGAGGAGGAGTTGGTTGTCCCTACCTTGAACTCACCCACACTACGCTGCGCCACACACCATTGCACTGGGACTGCTCGTCCGCTTACAGGAAGTATGAACAACACTTTAATAACCTAGTACACACACTGACCTCACTGACTGACCGGCTCTGACACCAATGCAAGCAAATGGTCAGAATGACCAGTGGTCAGTGCATACATATGCTGGACACAATACATGAGCAAAGGCGTATTGTTTATAGCAGGTGCAAGTGTCCCATACATACATGTACCTATACCTGACATATCAGAGTTAACTTAGGTCAGGTGACATGTCAGATATGGACTTCCCAAGTAAGACCCACTGCTTAATTGACCCTGATGGTGAAGGGAGGCGGGACAGGGAAGAGGGCAAGGGGCAAAAACAAACAATTAATTTATGGCAAAACAAACACCGCTAGGCCTTTAACTACCATATTAAACAATTAAAGCCAGGTCACCGTTTCAGTAACACAAAGCATGTATAATTGATAAGATGTATTTGACCTGAAATTTTGTCCAGAACGATCTTTTTTCTGTTCTCTGCAGTGTATTTAGAGATTTCTTTTGAAATTAGGATAATATCTTCACTGGAAATTGTAAACTTATCACCAATAGTGATTTTCATAGCTCCTTAAAACAAACCCTTTGGGGCAAATTTTTAAGTTAAAATACACTAGACCCATTAAGCACCATTACTATATAACAATAGCATAACCTGAAGGATGAATATATAGCCCTGAACCCAAAACTGGCAGAGGTCATTAATCAAAGCCAGCATATATATATATATAAACTTAAATGTACGGTTAGCACAAATAAAACTCATCTAAATGCCTGATACAGACCATAAAACTGGTTTATAACAAGGACGTAAACTCACTTTCTTTATCTGTGATGACACTAATATCTTGACCCAATGAATAGCAATTCCATCCCCGAGGTTAATAATGAAGGAATGAATGAATGCCATGTCACTTGACAGCAGCATCCTTCTATTAGGTGAAACTTCACACCATGGTATTAACACTTGTGATCAACCCCAATTCACAACGGCAAAGATGTATTGTTTAGCCTAATCATTAACCATTTCACGTTTTGTCCAAGTTTTGATACGCATATACATTGTCGTGCAGTAAATGTTGAGTGATTTGCACATAGTATGAAAATCTACGCTGAAATGTTACTAGCATTAAATAAAGGGGTATTCTTATTCGTTGTAAGGTAACGTGTCGTCATACAAAAAGAAATGATTATAATTGTGGGCCATATCTTTAATATTTCATCTATATCATGGCAATCAGCAATAAAGAACAAAGCTACAGTATGCTATTAATTTCTCTGGACAATTTTTCTTGTAAATGCACACAGATAAATAGTGACTACATATTCTGTTACAAGGCAGTTATATTGCTTAAATTCTATGGCAGGTAATACAGACCAAATTGATAATGATGAACCCATGCAGTGATATGAAACTGAGTTTCTCTAATTTTATTATCACCTGAAAATTTTTCTAAGGTTACCAGCATAATGTGTACTGATATGCATGGGTAAAAAAGAGCCATGGCAACATAAAGCAAGATATTTGGCCGGAAAGAAAATATAACACCTACACTGATTCATAATTACTTCGTCCATCATAGATTCCTCACTTCAGAATTCACTTCGTACAAAAACACCTTTTAGTAGACTTAAGAGGACTTAAGTATTTTTTTCCAAAAGCAGAACAGTAGAAAGATCAGATACTGCATGTTATCCAAATTTAATTCAGTACAAAAAAATTCCCCCAAACAATGATTAACGCTTTTAACATCCCTCAGAAATTATTAAAGCAGTCGCCTGGCAAAATCATGTATATGGACAGTGATGGAGTCAAAGGCAAAACGACCTTGAAAAAATAGGTGGAAGTCAAGGTAAATGAAAAAATCATCAGGTTCTCTTTACCGACTAGATGTACATCGTACATGTGGAACAAGTTTGATAACAATTACTTAAGGAATTCTTGAGATTACATGGTGTTTAAAAGCTTGTGAATTTATGATTTGAAGTATGTAAATGACCTTGAAGGAAAAATGAGAGAAGTCAGAGAAAATGAATAGGTTTATTCCCAATGCCTATATGTGTACACATGGACTAAGTTTGATAAATCCAGGCTACAATTAAATGGATGGATGGGCTTAAGAACTCAATGCCATAATAATATGATTCACTATCTTGTGGTTGGCTGTGAAAAAATAAGACCTCCCAAATAAGGAAAAGTGCACCAAATAACTGGAACAATAACCTATGGCAAAAATAAAATTCAAACAAACAAGCCTTGGCCACTTTTGGATAGACTAATAAAATGGGTCATAGTGCCCTTTGGTGCCACATAGACTCTTAACTGTCATGATGCCAACATCTGATCTCTCCAGCAAAAACACAGGAGTTTCCTGCCAAAGGCAGTCAAGATCAGAATCCAAGATTCATACAGGATGAGGGTCATCCCACTCCGTTGATGCCCAGAGCAACTCTAAAAACAGGTTTCAAAGTCCAGACAGACTGCCATTTCCTGTTGCCATAATGTGAAGTCCTCGAGACAGACATGACAGAGCAGATAAGGACGGAGTTTGAAAGGCAGAAAGACAGAACTACAGCTCTCTGCAGGGAAACAAAATGATGAAAGAAAACAACAATGTTAGGAATACTGCTGGCTTCAAGACAGCAAAGCCCAAGTGACAGCCAGAGTTAGCTGCCAAATAGGAACATATATTTTTTTTTCTTTGGCCCAGTGCCAACCTCTCCCCCCCCCCCACTCCAGTCTCCCCAGTAAAAAAAGAAAAACAACAAAACAGTTTGGTAAGTTGGTCATTCTGTCTTCCTGTTGGTCAGTTGGTCAGTCTGATTGGTTGGTCAAATGTCATACCTGCAGAAGTATGAAATGGGACATCGTTTTAGTGATGCTGAAGATTCTACTGCAGCCTCAACAGCACGACGTCACAGTGAGTAAGGGCACGTACGTCATAAATGAAGCCTTTCTAAGCAAGGTGTTTGACACTGCATAACAAAAGACCAACAACGTAGAAGTCCTAATTCACTACAGCAACACCTGTTGGGAGAGGAAAATCCACCTGTACCCCATGTTTGATGGTCACACTTTATTAGTTAAACCCGATCCCAATTTTTTACCATGGGCCATTCACTTAATGACGGCCTTTTTCCACTTTGCATTTTTTTCTTTTTACCATACATGTACATCATCCTTAATACATGTACCCTAACTTTTTGAACCTTTTTGCACATGAAAGTGCAATTCATGCAGATTTTCAATTTGATTTTGGAGATAAAACTACATTTGTTGGACTGGCCAGTTTCACGGCTTCACAAAAAGCACAATTTTATCAGTTAACACAGAATAATGTCTTCAGGATATGCTTGAATAAACACTTTGCAAACATGCCAGAAGGTTGAAGAGTCACAGTAGTTATCACTTTTTCAAATAGAGGACTTCCCTTAATTTATCATCTTAAGCCCGTTCTTTCAAACAGAGACTAATCCCAACAAACCTCATTCACTTCAGCTTGTACACAGTAACAGTATTTCTTTGCTTTTGCAAATGAAGTCCGAGAGACTCAATAAACATACGCATGCAATCAACCTTGCAATTTTCACCAACGGTGACCTACATGTACGTGGGAGAGCGCTTGTCCTACGCAGAGAGCAGTCTGGGAACTTCACTGAATGTTTTATTTACCAATCATAGTCAGCAGTGTGGCTGACAGAGCTTCCCCAGAGAACAGCTTGTTGCATAACTTCACTCGTCTTTCAACGACTGCTAGAGCTTCCTGGATGCCAACGTGGAAAAAGCAGAACTTGATACCAATCAATTCAGCAAGTGCATATCGATTGGCTGAAAATGACATTCCGTTGACAGACGATCAGGTTTCCTTCGACTCATATCCGAAGACTTGCTTCTCCCAATGTCCGATGAGACGTTTGATGAATGACCTTTACTTGACCATGGATAAATCATGTCCAAACTGCGTGAAAAGGCTGTGGAAGCTGGACTTTCCACGAGGACCATTTTGACAGCTAGACAGCCCATCAGGTCTTGCTAACGGCTATACTGTGGCTAAAGTGATCCAGACAGAGGGACTATTATCATGAACCACAGGCTCACGGGTTCCAACATAACCAGATAGAGCTTCTCCATCAAGGAAAACCAATTTAATCAGGATTAAATAATTCTAAAAGAAGGAGCCCCGAATGTCTCACAGGTGTGGGACAAATGAAATAAATGAGGCAGTGGCACTTTTCTCAGTGAAAAAAAAAAAACATGGACGCCCTGATTTAGGTGTTTAAATTTACATGCCTGCAGAAGAGGGCAGCAGTGAAAAAGTGTACAGTGCAGATAGGCCATATCGAAGCGGTCGGGAAAAGTCCAGAGGAAACCCTTAATTGCTCTCACACCCTGGGCAAGGGACAACTTAATCAGTCCAGGCCCAACACAGCTAGAAAAATAGCTAGGGTACTCAGACGTTAGCAGAACTGCTGGTGTAAAGAAGATGACACTTGATAATTCATGCAAACATTACTGTTAACCCTCTGTTTTTTGATGCCCAAAAATGCATTTACCAAATCTTTCATGTAACATGATTGAAGCTCATTCATAACACACTGTCTGCAGTCAAATGCAGACAGACAAATGCCAGTCTATGAAAACTTTCTCTGCTAAGGCACTTGTAAAGAAAATTTAGGACCAATCTAAAAAAATCCATGTGAAGATCTCTGGTGAAAAGACAAAAACCATGATGGCAACCTTGACAGAGCACCTGCAAAGCACCAAGACATAGACAAAAAAGCAATCTCAAACAGTGTTTCATGTCAAAGCAATCACAAAGCAACTTTAAGAGTCACCTTTGGGATGATACAAAGAATAGCAGCATTATCACCATTGTGCTTTTCTGCCCAGACATTAAATGTAAACACAAAATTTGACATCATGCGATATGGCACGTTCAACTTGAGAAATGCAGAAAATATAACATAATAAAGGAAAGACACACACACACAGACAGACAGGCCAACACACAGAAAAATAAACCAACAAATCATTAATTCCTCCTATACCAGAGAGGGAGAGAGGCAAATTGTCACCAGTAACACCTGATTTATAGCAGATTCCATACAATTTCCCACTGTAATCAGAACAGACCTTTGTACAATTTCCCACTATAATCAGAAAAAAACTTTGTACAATTTCCCTTTATAATCAGAAGAAACCTTTGTACAATTTCCCACTATAATCAGAAGAAACCTTTGTACAAAATGCAAATATGGCAACCCTCATCATCTTGACAATCAGAGAAAAAAAAACACTGAAAATTCACAGTAGCTGCAAAAACTGCAAGCAACATCTATCGATTTATGAAAACAAAAAGTAACTGCCCTCGGACAAGTTTAAGTAGAATGGCCAGCCAATAGTTTTCTTCCGCTTTTTTTTCAGACATTTTTCACCCAAGAAGGAAGCTGCTGAAGAGATTCTTATATTCTCCATTCGCTGTGACAGCCATTATGATTACAACCTGTCATGCTTATCGATTTCATTGCTAGGAATATAAAGCTGTACATAGATCTCTGGGTGGCACTGAAATCCCAGGTATCTTCAAGCTCATTTTGTGCTCAGTTTCCCCACAGTATTGCACACTACACACATTTGTCAGTAACATGAAATCAACAATACATCAATCATCATGTACTTGTATATTTTTTGTTCCCTGTCTTGTTATTCTTTCTCTATTTTTGTTTTTGTTTTGGTGGGGGTGGGGGGGGGCTGTGGGGGTCCTTAAGCCAAATTCCAACTTTAAACTGTCATGACGATATTACACTTTTTTAACTTATTTTTCTATTTCCAGAAATTGGGAGAACACTGAAACATTAAGATTCTATAATCTTAAAACACCTCTATAATATCAAGTTTGGCCAAGAGATAAAAATTAGTACTGCTGTAAAATAATCTTTTTAAAAAATGAAGAAGACGACTAAAAAGCAGCTAGAGAATTGGAACTGGAATTACTTCATGAACAATTGGGACACTGCACTCTGTACTGCCTGCTTTTACTCTTCTGCAGAGTTCATAAAGAGCTGACAAGGTTATTGTTGTTAATCCATGCTTACGGCCTGTGTTAGATCAACACAAGACAGCCAGAAACATCTGTGCAGAGCATTTTGCCCATGGTCCATCATATCTTCATGTCCACAATTAATGGATGCTATTAGACAGGAAAAACCTCCAGGGCCTTGGGCAATGATTTCACCATTTTTCTTTCTCTTGTCAGGTTTTCTTAGAGGCTGATGAACTGGTACAGTTCTCCCTCCTCCGGGTTCATCTCCTTAAACAGTCGGCATTTTCACTCCACTGAGTGGATTTCGCTAATAGTGGCCCCCTTGGTACCGTAATAGTAATACACCGTGGGCAAATAAAAACTTCGGCAAATGGAGAGAAGAATCTCACAGTAATTGCATTTGGGTCACAAAAGCTGTGGTCTTGAATCCAATAAAATGTGGTTGCATTTAACTTACCTCCAGTGCTGCAATGAATTGCTATACACACTTCCTCAATATAATTTGAACATATTTTCCCTCCGGAAAATTACACTGGTACTTTTCTATGGAAAAGTAATTTACAAATGCCAGTGTCAAAATCCATTACTTTCTTGTTTCAAATTTCTTCATTTGGTGTCAAGTAAATCAATATGTTGGTCTCAGGTTAAAAAAATACACAGTCACATCTGGAATTTCTCATACTTGAGTACAGTTTATGTTAATACATGCATATACCATATTTATCTGACAGTTATTTCATTGCACACCAGTGATTGAGAATTTTATAGGAAATGAGACAAAAAGTTTTATGGGTAGAGGAGCACATGTGGTAAACCATCGACTTCCACTTGTTACTGACAAATGTGACATACGACTTGCATGTCACTGGTGAAAGATTACACACAAGTTCTTTTCAGCAAAGAGACAGTGCCAATGGCTCCACCATTACATCAGTCAGTCAAATTCCCATCAAACTCCATACAACAACACCTAAGACCTATAATGTTACTCCGACTGCAACATTTTTTTAGGTAACAATTAAAGCTTTGTCACACAGGTTTCTAACTAAGCGATGAAAAGACACTGACAGCACACAAGCAAGTCCTTTTCACCATCTATGATTCTCGCTTTCAACGCTGATCAAAGAGAAAATCAGACCAGGAAGAATAGGCCATGGGTTTTAGTTGCGAGCAGATCGAATAGCTCATTAAGAGCTCATCCTTAATGAACCAGATGCCGAGAGTCTGAGCCTGTGTCTTACATACCAACACCAAGGTACTAAATAATTGAGGAAATGAGACTCTGGTTCGGCTAGATTTAGTCTCAGGTTTCCATACATGTGTGCGCTGAACAACAGGACATTCGTTAGTCTGATCATAATTCTGCAAGTCATATGGACAGCCAAATGGCAACTTGCTGGGTTTTTTTTTTTTTTTTTTTTTGAGCCGTTTTCTCATTGTGGTAATTTTCTCATCGGAAAATTGAGATTTAGACAAATTTTGCGTCAAATTTTCATTTGTTGATTTGGCCAACATGAGCACTTCACAAGTATTTTATCACTTCACAGAGTAATAGCCTGAGAAGGTGTCTGACCAAACATCTTTTGAACATGCGTAAAGGTTAAATAAGTACACAATATATACATACACACTTGAAAAGCCTTTCAGACATGTAACAATTCAGACTCTGGAAGTCATCCAGAGAGCAAACTAACCATGGGCTGAAATTTATACACTGCATGAAAAACCAATAAGCAATTACACTTCACCTAAAAGCTGAGTAAATGCACCAACTCACATTCATTCCTCAATTATTTTCAACAGTAACTGCTCTAGACAGTTTATGGGTAATTGTTAAAAGTGTATAATGTTGCCAAGATCTCAAAAATTAGTGGATTCTCATTATATCTGATTGAGGTTTGACAGCTTTTTGAATGACTCATTATAACTTGGTTACAATCTGGGACTAGCATGACATATGGTGTAACTCAATCTTATTTTAGTTCCAGTTACAATATTTGATTCATTATCACAGTTACAAATGTACTCTCAAAGTTTTTTGGGAAAGAAAAAGATTTTGGTTAATGCATAAATTTTCACTGAAGAGCAAAACATTTTGCTCACTGCAACACCAGCATCACAATGTATCTGCTCCTGTATTACATCTTTCACAGGCTATCATGTCTTCACTTAATGCACACTAAACACTTATAACACAGTTGGAGAAAATCATGCTCTCCTGCAACAACACTATTGTAAAGGACGGAGAGGTGTGTTATTGCACAAAGTTCTATTCTTATACACCTCTGTGTTGCAAATGAGGGAGAGGTGTATTTTTACAAGAAATTCTGTTCTTATACATCTCTTGCGGTTTAACAAGTGAGTTTATTACACAAAGTTCTATTCTTACACACCTCTGTGTTGTAACGATTGAGAGGTGCATTATTACACAAAACTCTGTTCTTTTACACCTCTACTTCAAAAGATATTACTCACCAGATAACCATGAATATTTCTCCTACATTATGATCAAATATTAAATGCATAAACACATTTGTTGACAGATGAGAAACAATTTTCTTTTTTCTGTGCTTTCATTTTCCCTTGATGTTAATTTTCATCAATTCATGATATCTGAATAGCCACAAGGGTTGGCATATTCTCAAATGATTTAACATTCCAGTTTAAATCAGCTGCCTCTATTGAAAGACATATTTGCCCATCTCAGGTACCACCATTATATGCAGGAACATTTTACGTCCATTCTTCAATACAGGGTCCCACTATGTCCTTCGAAAGAAAATACCCTTCTAAGAAAAAATCAAATGAACAAAACTGAAAGGGAATCAAACGGAATTTTATCTTTCGTCATCAAGTTTTCACTGCTGTGAATCCTGAAACTGATTATACATTAACTTCACACTTTCTCCTTTTGAAAATACCATGGCAACACTGTGGAATACTGCGCATTCATTATTTCATTTTTAAATGAAAATATCACCTTAACATTTGAATGTGTTGTTACTTAATAATTCCACTCTTTTTTCTAAATAACAAAGTACATACAGCTATAATTAAAGAAAAAAAAATATTTCACACAAATATTTACAGACTGATCAAAATTATTACAAACAGGAATTGAGGAAAAAGTTCAATCATTTATTCTTGAAGCATGACAGTACAGCCACATGTAAGGTTTCCTAACTATGCTTTTCAAAATGTTTACCCATCAGCGCTCCAGCATTTACAAGTCTTCTCCAGACAGCTGGATCCATTGGTACATGTTACACAAATAAGATTCTGACAGGTTCTTTACACATTTGGTGAAACCCTAAGGCTTCCAGGGGACATTTATCTTCTTATCTGGGGTCCTTCCCACGCACAGTCCCAGATGACGTTGATAGAGCACAAAAGGATGACTGACTTGTTGCGTTACACAACTGAAGAGCTCATGTCAGTGAAATTCCAGAGCCGAGGCTGTACGATTCCCAGATACCCCAGGTAAATCTAAACTTTGCCCGTGACATATGCATGAAACTTAGCACATAGTGATGTGTACTTGTACATGTACCTGTCATGGCTTAAGGCTAGGGTAAGTTTATACTGACACCATCATTAGAATGAGAAGGTTTTGTAACCAAAACAATCAATGTCTCCTCAACCCACACATTGCACTAGGAATACTCCAGACCAACAAAAGACCTCAAAAGTTGCTGCAGTACCACACCTGACTTCAAGAGGGTCGACATTACAACAATGACCTCAAAAAAGGCAGCAGTGCCACACCTGACCTCAGGAGGGTCGACATTACAACAATGACCTCAAGAAAGGCAGCAGTGCCACACCTGACCTCAGGAGGGTCGACATTACAACAATGACCTCAAGAAAGGCAGCAGTGCCACACCTGACCTCAGGAGGGTCGACATTACAACAATGACCTCAAGAAAGGCAACAGCGCCACACCTGACCTCAAGAGGATCAACAAAACAACAAATGACCTCAAGAGGGGAAGCACTACCAAAGCTGACCTCAAGAGAGTCAGCAGTGCAACAAATGAGCTCAAGGAGGACAGCAGTACAACACATTTCCTCAAGAGGAGCAGCAATACAACACATTTCCTCAAGCGGGGCATCAGTATAACACATGGCCTCAAGAGGGGCAGCAGTACAACATGGCCTCAAGAAGGGCAGCAGTGCAAAACGACCTTGAGGGGCAGCAATACAACACCACCTCAAGAGAGGCAACCGTACAATACACAATCTCAAGAGGGGTTGCAGTACAAGACCTCAAGAATGAAGACCATTTAGCGCTGTCATCTCATTTAATGTTTCATGATCCACTTATTTAACGGAAATGGTGAACGAATGGTGATTATGTACCATCTGCTTCTTGGTATCAATGCAGATGTGTAAACCATTTCCTAATCTTCCATTAACCATTTTAAAATCCATTCTACTTCATTTAAGGTTGACAACCACCTCATTATACACTCCAGGCAATCCCCTTGTCTGCTAGCACTCAAATCTCAACAACAGGAAAGTATTCCATTCGTGTCACTTCAACCTTTTTTAGAGCCACTGCTACCCTTACACAGCAACATGGTTGCTATTATTTCATCATTTTCAAGTGTCAAGAGAGTAGAAAATATCCACCAAGCTTCAGAGGACGTGATTAAATCTGCATTTAATCCCAGATCAGGGAATAGTAAAAGGCTTTGTGCTGAAGGGAAGAGTAAAGAGTTGGCTCAAATGTACTGGTGCTCCTGACGTACCGGACTTTCCAAAAAGATCAGTGCCCAAGATCATTTAATGTGCCATGCATAATGTTACTTTTGATATGTGGTGATTAAGCAATCATATATTGTCCATTTGATTGGGGTTTAATGATTAACCCAATTTACCACCCACACTGATACCACAGTTTATAGGTAGAGTAAACATGGTAGAGACTGTTAAATAATTGTTCCTTTCTGATGATAATCTTGTGTCTAGAATTTGAAGGGTTATAATTAAATGTCAAACTGGACTCTCAAATGCATTTTTCTTGTAATTCTTATTCATTCTGTTGGTAAAAGAATACTAATTAATTAAAATCTTCACTTAATAATAATAATGTCTTTATTTTCTGTGGGTTATACAACCCAGTCAACATAATATCAACACACAAGCAATTAGCATGGCACTTTTCCCGAAGAAGTTGTCACACGAGAAACAAGCAATTAAATAACAGAGGCCTGATCTGCGAGATAAATTTCTGGTTTTAATGCTGAGAGTATAACCATCTGTTAATCATATCACATGACATTTAATGTTCCAAGCAGACTGTGCAAATAAAAAAAAATTATACACATGAATATAGATACAAAATATCCTATTACACTGTAAAAACTCACGAAAAAATAGGAAATTAATCAATTTGAGTCATTTGTCATATAGATGTGTTAAAAATTCTATTAAAATCTTCAGCATATACTTTGAATAAAAAACAAGAATACTGTGCCTCTCTGTGTGACAGTGCATCAATCAGAAACCATAGAATGTCTATCTTATAGACCAAGCTCTCACGTGTGAGGCAGATCTGTGTAACAAACATGCTGGAGAGACGGAAACCAGGTCAGTATCATTCTATATACAGAAAACCTGGCGGTACAAACAAGAAAGAAAACAACCATGTCATCTTTTCTCCTTTTCTTTTTCATCCTAAATTAAGAACAGAGAAAAGTATATACTTGATCTCTGATTATGAAGAGGACATGCAAGCACATAAGCACTCGTACGCTGTGTTGACTGGCAATGATATTGACACAGACTTCCTGGGCATGCAATATTAAACGATGTCTAAGAAGTTACTCGTGACTCTGGTACAATGCAAAACGCTATTACAGACAGCCAATTGTGACAACTAAGCCCAGTGTATTTCTTTTCAGCCCTATCTGATGCCGACAACGACCTCGGGTGGATTTTTTTTTTTTTTTTTTTTTTAATTATTCCACGAATAGTAATGAGCTCCAGACATCTGACAAATCCACTGGTTCACAAACAAACACACACACACACACACACATGAACAATTAAGGCTTCCAGGCAAATTAGTACAAAACAGATACAGGAAATACTGAATGACCTTATAATTCTTCCCCCCAGAAAAGTGCATGATATCAGACGCAAATGAAACTGGTAATACATTATTACTTTAGGAACTGAGACTTACATTTTCACAGTAGTATATGTATATCATCCAACATTCCAAACAAATCTGAAAACATGTTTCTGATATGACGGGAATTCTCAGAATCATGAAGATTTCAGTCACTTGAAGATGGACGAGATTTTAAGTCATTTACATTATGTATTCATGGCTAAAAGTTAACTGACATCCACAGTATACATACCCCAAAAACATGAAATTACAGAAAATGCAATGAATACGAAAAACGTGAACTCAAATACAACTTTTTATTAGTTATTTGTATTTGAATACAAATTAGGACGACACTTTCTTGGAAATCTTGTTGAGAAATGTAACATGGAAACAGTCAATATATCTACATGAATAGTGACGCTGTTGAGTGGAATAATTTGACCTACGGCATTATTTGCATGTAATGCAATTCAATTGTCTATAACTGTACATCATCTGTTTGGAAACTCAAAAAATTATTGTACTCTTTGTGGGGCTTTGAACCTTTTAATGATAATGTGCATTTAAACATGTAAAAAATTACGCCAGAGTTTTAACTGGTAACAAAAACTAGGCTGAAAACCACACAACCTGAAGATTAATGCAGTCCACATTTCAAGGTATTCTAAATTCCATACAAAAAATATGGTCCTTAATTATACAAAAGTATATAAAAATTTCCCAGAGAAAAACAGGAATTGCTTGTCTGCTGAGAGGCTTTCACGCCATTCGATACAAACGTCTCATCGCAGTAATCACACGTCACATGTCAGTTTAGACTATATAATACTAGCCATGGAGAAACCACTGCTGTGCTTTACAAACCACTCCATACAGGAACACAGCTAACAGTCAGAACCAAGAAAGCCCTGAAAATGGAATTCCACACAGTATTACCCAGTTGAAAAGTTCAAGGCTAATGTCTGTTCACAAATCTTACGCTGGGTATTATTATATAAGCTTTTGTTTGAGCGCCGTGAAACTTTACACCCTAGCTGGGATAAAATGTGCAACAGCATTATCCCAGGCATGATTATAAAGCCACAAAAAGAAAACATGAAACTGCAATACAGGCCAAAACTCCTCGGCCTTTTGTTCATCTAGGTCGATCTTCACAAGGGATTTCCAGCAATATTTTGCCCAACCTGAATGTATGATCTTGGAGACAATGCTTTCTGACCTAAATAAACAGCCAAATACGGACTTCCATGACCAAGAGAGAAGGTTAAAGGTCATTTGTCCCGTTTCCAACCTGATCAGATTAATAGTGAACCGACATAAGCATGAGGTTTCAATGCATCTGCCTCAGTGAGTAGTTATATTATGTATTAACGGTTGCACGTAAAAGATGAACGCTGAAATAAGAAGGTTGAAAAACAGGTCATGGTGAATTGGTAGTTTTGGAGGTGTAGAGCAGCAAATGAACGTATGAAGCCATGAGACGCTGACTGCATCTTAATATCTTCTGGAGAAGCTACAAGTGACTGAAGTTTTGTTGAATTTCTCTCTGCAGTTTTGGAGATAAAGCTTTGTAGAACATAGCCTGAGCGAACCGTGAATGGTTTTGGATATACAGCTTTTTAAGGTATATTCTGCTCTCCACTACAGGCCCTTCAACTGATCCATCGAATCTATGCTGTATCAAAAGATATCGGGTTTTCTTATACCAGTGAAAAGTCAAGTGGTTAGTCTTAGCCCATGTTTATTTACCTTATGACCAAAACACCTTGGAAAACAGGTACAAATGGACCTTTCCGAGCTCTCAATCAAGAATGTGCATTTGACCAATCATAATCAATATTGTTGCAAGTAGGTCAACCGAATACCCCACAGATTGGTTACAAATGTAAATGTAACTTTCACCCATAATGGAATGAACAGTAACGTCTTCACGAGAAGGGGTGGCGGGACATCACATGCGGTGGGTCTATCTATTCTGTCCAAGGTTGGAGCTGAACATGAATCTCATGCTGTCCTTGGTTTGAAATCCGGCAGGTATATTCACTGAGCTACATTCCACTTGTTAAAAGGTTATTTAACACTGAATTTAATACATGTAAATTTGCACAAAGACTACGAAAAAAGTGTCCATGCAAGGAGATCATTCAGGAAAAAAAAAATTTGATTGCTTTGGAAACTAAATGATGTATTAAGGAAAGATTTATTACTGATTGGGTGCCATTACCTGTCAACATGTAATGTCAATATAACCTGAAGTCAAGACAACACAGAAAGCCACAGCTAAATGAAGGCTTTGCTTAATGCCTCACACAGAAGTAAAGCACTTGTCACAGGAGCGTTTTCTAGACAAAATGTCAGATTTTGTAAAAAAACAAAACAAATCTACTAAAGCTGTGATGTCTCACAAGAAGTCTCACGTGTTGCACTCGATACCTCTGTTAAATGAAAGTCCCATATTAAAGACAGAATGTCAAAACTTTGGATAATATAGCAACTTGATAGATTACGTCAATAACTGCTTATTGGTTGTCACCATGCCAGGTGCAACGAAGAGTGAGAAAGGGGAGGCGCAATAGGAGTTTTAATTCTCTCGAACCGTCCACTATTTAAACATTTTGAACACAAAGGGTGCATGCCTGTGGTTAGCACTATCCAAATGTTTACATTTTTTTGAGGAAGGAGACAGTTTCTGAGCATTTACAAACTCAAGCTGAAAGAAAAGATGTACAATAAAAGTATATTATTTCAACCATGAAAAAATATTAGCAAACTTACCATAAATGTATACAAGTATACACTGTATATTAATATGTATGACTGCATGATGTATCCATAGTAATTAGTTGTGTATTTAGATTAGCCTTATGAACAAAAAATTATAACTACAGTACTGGTTGTTGTTTTCGGCTTTACGTCCTGCTAAATGCTCACGTGATTGAAATACACTGGGCTACCCAGATTCTCATGAAGTCTTGCACAACTCCGATCCTGGTTATATTAGAACACACTTCACTAGAACTAAAACAGAAATTCCGAACCCTGATAACCGAGTAACCTTGGCTCAGCTGAGAGTAATATGTGGGATATCCCTGGAATCATGAATTCAGCTTTTAGTATATGAGAGTAATCTTCACAAGCTGATATCAGAAAGGTTGATCACTCAATTTCTTCCATGAATACACATCACCCAGTCTGCCTCATTCCGAGAATTCTATTGATAATGTAAAAGTTTTTTGATGTTTATTGGGAAATTATGATGACAAAATGTTCCTGTACCACAAATAGTTTCTTATTACCTTAATTTGCATTTAAAACTGGTTTATTTGGGGGCAAATTTTTAGGTCTAGTTTTCACTAGTATTTGACTACAGACTACTAAACTAAATTATTGAAAATGCCATATCAGTTGCCTGTGATGTGAAGACAGAGCTGGGCTAAGATGAACAATCAGTCATGGAGAGATTTATCCACAAGCCATTGGATGCTTTTTGTGTTTTTGGAGAGGAGGGGGGAAGACAGGTGTAACAAGATGGATGGAACTGAATACATATCACACTTTCATCAATGTGACATTTTTTTCGAACAGGCTGTACAAGAGAGAAGATATTTGGCCTCTGGCAATGTTGTTCCATTGTGTAGAAACAACAACACTGTTTTAATAACGAATCACATTAGTGATTGGTTGACCTTTTCCAATAGGCTTCAGGGCATGTTACTGGTTATGACAATTCAGACATTCACCCTTGGAAAAGAGCTTTACAGTCTGGTGACATTCAATCTGAAGATTGCCATAACAGTCAAGCAGACCTCACAAATTACATACCCTAGTTCCATCAAAGACATGTACATCCCAGCATAGGCTTTTGACGATTCCTCCGATTTCCAACCAACTGTAGACAGTACTCTCCCTGTTTCATTAATTTTAATACAAATTAACAAAAAACTTTTTTTTTTTTATAAAAGATCAGAGCTTAATTGCATTAGTGATCAGCAGCTGAACGACTGGAAAACAAAACACCTTTCTAATCAAGGCTTTAAGTTCACATTTCAGAAATCGTTTTAACTCCAACATTTCAAGAATAACACTACGGCAGTTGTGTGAAGTGATTCCCTTTCGGCTGCACATGGATATACATGAAAATCATCGTTATTCTGTAACGAACCTAAAGGAAATAACTCAGTAAATACTGAGAATACAAAGAAATTACAAGTTTAGGTTATAGACATAACAGAATTTATTTATTTATTTGATTGGTGTTTCACGCCCTACTCAAAAATGTTATACGAAAGCAACCAGCATTATGGTGGGAGGAAAGCGGGCAGAGCCCAGGGGAATGTCACTCAAAACATCAGCCTGGGGAAATCCACAACCAAATGGTATGGAAATAATGAATGGACACATTTACATCATGCAGAATATGTATGCTAATTTCCATGGAAATTAGTGTCGTGCTTCAGGAGAAGCAACTTATTATACAAGGGTAAATAAAATCTAGGGACAGACAGGCATTCCAGTGTACAAAAGTACAACTCCCAGTCCCTGCCTTTCATAAGGGAGGTATAACACTTCATACTCTCGAGATAGAAGTAAGACATGAGGGAGAAGATGTTACACCACATTATGTAATAATACACAAGTAATGTAATAATACTCACTGCGTAATGTATGTAAAAAAAATTTCAGTGTTACACAATAAAATCTGCCACATGAAGTAATAAAACCAGTCCCCGGGGACTGCAATAAAAATTCGTTATAATGCAATAACATGCATAAAAACAGGCATATTCTTCATTCTGTATTTATTCAGGTGCTTGAGGGAACCTGTGTGTACCTTGAAGTTATTTGAAATAGGACACTCGGCAGGAATCCCTAGATCTTTCGGGCATTCAAACGTACAGGTGTTGGCATCAAAAGCAGTTGTTTTCAAGATTACTTATTCCCGCTGGTCTCTTAGTTTCAATTAACTCTGTCGTTTATTTGTCTGTCTGTCTGTATTTTTACTCAGTGATATTACGTAACAAGGAAATTATTATTACATTACTTGGTAGGTATTACATTACTCGCGCATTATTACCTTACACTGTGTAGCAGAAGCAATCCCTAGACATTCGTTCTGCACTTTGGGCTTAGAGCATTAGCAGATAGGTGGCAGAGCTGCTGCGTCAGTGGTGAGAATGCCAGGTCTGTTAACCTCCATGAGCACCACGTGCAGAAACGGCACATGTTGAATGAGTGAACGTGCACAGTGAAAGACCTAGCTAGAGAACAAATATAACTGCAAGCATAAGGCGAGATGATTAAATGATAACTTACGGTGGACAGGTTACGTAAGGTTTAAATAGCGCCTCATGGCAAACGGAGGTTAGTCAGTGCTTGGAGAATTCCAGTAATTCCACTGAAGTCCACATTAGCACAGGTACACATCCAAATGCAATTTTCCAAGACCTGGACAAATTAAATCTTGCTTCCCTTATTTATTTTTTTTTTCCATATGTGATGATTCCAGGAATTTTGATAAAATACATGAGCACTTTCATACATGTCTTAATTTCTATTTACAACAGCATTTCCATTACACACTGCAACGACAACGTTTTCATAACCTTAATCTTCTGCAGAATTACACTTGCTTCACTACAACCTGATTGCTATGAAAACTACTTCATGTAACTTAATTATTACTATCATATTTTCACATACGTTACTTAATTAGTTTAAATAATTTAATTTAATTTAATTCTCTTGTTTTCTTTTGGCAGACATGGGGGGGGGGATCTACTTATTTTATGTCTTATCTTATAAGTATGTTTACATACTTATTACTACATACACACTTTCAATATTAGCCAACCTAAAAATAGCCAGACATTTTGCTTCATATGTCTATTAAACATCTTGGCGTCAAAACTGACTTGAGAACAATTAAACTGGATCTTCATAATATTTATTTATTCATTTGATCGTTGTTTTAAGCCCTACACAAGAGTATTTCACTCATACAATGACTGCCAGCGTTATGGTAGGAGGGAACCAAGTCGGCACAAAATCATGACCCTTCCCAAGTTGCTAACAGACATCCCAGGAATGCCAGGAGAGGAAGCCAACATGAGCTGGGCTTAAACTTGCAGCGACCGCATTGGTAATAGGCTCTTGCATTATTACACTTTGCTAGTGTGCTAATTCCCTCTGTCATGGAGGCCCCCAGGTTCATTATAGAGCGCAGCATTTACAAAACATGATTCATTTTAAGATTTGAAGGTAAACAACGTGAACACAAAGTATTCCATATATAAGCAGTATACTTATACATACATGTGATGAAAGTTCTGAAGTCGAAAAATGTATCACCACTCTGACTACGGATTTACCTCTCATCCTCACCTATACCAGAGTGTTATAACACTCTGTTAATTTACTGACACGCGATACTCTAGAGGTCTTTACCACACCATTATCATTCTACTTACCTCATATCATTACTAATACATACATATATACATGATAAGTCCATACCTGCGTGCACAAATATCACCAATCAGTCAATACTATTGATCCCCCCCCTAAATTAGGACATGTCATTGCAGCCAAGTCACAGAGCAAACTGAACATGGCAGAAAACTGCAACCATGGAGACCTTTGTACAAACATAACCACGAAAGGACAACTTTCAATGCAGTATTTACATGCACTTTGGCTTTTATTCCTAACGAAAGCCATTTCATTCTGACTTTAGCATTCCTGTTCCCATCAAGGATAGATAACACTACAATTCGAGCCTCCGAATCAGCGTTTCGCTGATGTGGAACAGTTTCTGACAAATACACACCGACACAGATTTTCAGAATGCCCAAACTTTTTGTAGAGGTTGAGAACTACTATCTCAAATAAAATTTTTAAAGAAGCTATTAAAAAAATTCAAGATCTTTTCATACTGACAGTTATTGAGTAGCTTGTGCACGAAGTTTTGTGTCAATGCCCCTGTGTTGCTGCACAAAAGTGTTCGGATACTGAAAATATATCAGTATATACATACATATATGCAAGAAAGTAGGTGGGGAGACACTTAGCAAACATAGATAAAGCTAACCAGGTTACCTTACACCACAGATTTCAGGACATCAGATGGCGATTCAATTGTATAGTCACAACTGACGAACATTTCAACCCATTCTAATACTTCACCTGTACCTATCAAATATACTGAGCACACATCCGATTGTCTGCTTTCTCCACATATTTCTACTACAGTATGCAGTGAATGTTTAAGTTTCAAAGTCCCAGTGTGAATATCTGCTGAATCCTGCATTATTAAAGATCCCATGCAACGTTATACCTTACATTTTGGAAACATTTTTATAAACTCAAGTTCTGTCCGGGACTAACCTGAATATAATCTGTTATACTCGTCCTCAACGTCAGAAAGGGCGGAAAAAGGCTCAGACATGTATGTATGTCACAAGAGTGGACGAGTAAAGAGACAAACACAGGCACATATACCACCCTAGACAACCAATAAAACTGGCTTACATCCAACAAAAGATAAACATTTCGGATAAATTAAACAATTTCCTGTACGCAGTAAATAAAATGTAGGTTAAAATAAAGCTCATATTTTTTCTTCAAATTGCGTCTTAAATAAGTTATGCTTCATTAGTTGTCGAATTTATTGAGGGTATATGGTAAACAATCCCCACAGGTCAAATAAACTGTGTAAAGGAAATAGCTCCAGTCAATAAAACCAATTCATTTCCCCTAAATTCAAGCACATGCAAAAGCTAAATATATATCAGAAATGGATGTTGTTATTCTCAAACATATATTACACTGCACATGTTCGACAGAAAATGGTTTATACAGTTTGAAGATTTAAAATTTCCAGCCTTTTCAGGCATAAAATTCACACTTTCCAGGTTACTTGAAATAAACATTCCATGGATGTATCAAAGACTGATGCTGTGTAAAATGACTTCATTTAGTCAAACTTTCTGTCTTTCATATATTATACACACCAACATATTAAGGGATTTCACACTAAAGTTTAGGTTGGTTTTGTGTTCTTAATTTCATGGAATTTCCAGTCCTCACCACACCCCTCACCTCCCACCCCCACCTCCCCCACCTCCCTCACCTTCTTGATTTTCTGGTCTTTCCAAGACCTGAAAAAGTTACTTCAAATCCCAGGCTTTTCAGGATTTTCCAGGCCCCATATGAGCTCTGTGGAAAGCACTGTCGGGTTTATATTTACTCAAATATAAACTCGCACACTTGTATAAACACTTTTTCAATCTAGCTGTGTAATACAGACATAGCGAGATAGATTGTAACAGATATCAAACAGCAGGTGATAAAATACGTCCTAATATAAAAGTGCATTTAAATCATAGCATTTTATCAATAAGGCCTTCCAATGAGCGAGTTATATCGGGGTCATTTTCTACTCATCAAATCTCAACTAAAATGCTGATTCCGACATTCGTCCAGAAATTGACGAAGAGTTTGTTTGTTTGTTGTTAAAATGAGTACTTAGGAATTTTTCACTTTGTGCAATTAGGTCAGGTTCATGTGGAGAGGAGAACAGTGTGCCTGAAATACCAGAATCACCCCCCCCCCCACCCAACACACACAACACACACACATCCACCCCCTTCACCAAATTTTATATATAAATACACTCCTAATGGTTTTGACATTAACCTTAGTCTCAATGAATATCAGTCAAGTTATTTGTTAAAAAAAGAAAACAAAAAAAGAGTTATCTAAAACACTACGGCAGACTAAACATGAACTATACCCTAGTTTTTCAAACAATCTGGTCATTTGATTCAGAGCATGAAAGTAATCAGACATACCGGCTGAGTACACTTGCCACTGCATGAAAATGACCTTTGATGGTGCTCCCAGAATTTATCACCAGCATCATGTTATGTGGTAATGACAAGGCACTTGTTTGCATGGAAAAATTTCCGCAAGAAAGTGTAAGTGTTTACCAACTTAATTCCTCAATTTTTTGGCACATGAGAAAGCAACATTCAATGTAATTAATACATGTTCTTAATGTGACTTTGAAGACAAAACTACACTGGTGGGGTTGGACAATTTCGTATCTTAATTCAAAAATACATAATATAATTTTCTCCACCAACAAAGAATAATGCCCTCAAAATATAAATCCCTTGCAAACATACGAAAAGGTCGAATAACTTCAGTAGTAATGAAATTTCAGACATACTGTATATATGCAGTAGGTTTAAATCTATTAGCAGGTTAAAAAAAATTTAACTTTGATACTTATTCAACTGTATGTTCTAGGTTCTAATACTGTAAACTTTGGATTTCAAAATTAATAAAAGATGTACTACAAATAAGACACGATGCATGAGAAAATGAATTAGCATAACCCAGAGAAAAGCTTTTCTGCTGCATCGCTGCTGATTTTTTTCACATCCGAGATAGGATTTGAGCTCAGTATCAAGCTCCCGGGAAGTACATGTTAACTCGTCACATGGTTAGCAATGAGCTAATCAGGAAGTGTTGAATACCTGGGAAAATTACTTGCACAGCCATTTACCTGTGAGAGGTGTAAACATATTGGTGTGTGTATATATTGTGCTGCCAAGAAAGTTATCATTTCTTTGGCAGAGATCAGACTCTTGTCAGCAGCACTCTCCAATGTCAGCCAGGAAATCAATGCATGGTGAGGCGGTTTGTGACCAGATACAACGGATCATTTGTGATTCTCCATTTACAGCTAGCTCACCTGAAGCCAATCTTTACTAATGAGCTATGATGAAAAAAAATGAAGCTACTTGAGCCACAGGTGTGATTCTGGTTTCAGCCATTAAGGGATATCTCAGCTGTATTAGTGTCGAAACAATTAATAAATAAGCCATAAAACGCGTCCTGCCTCGGGAGAATGAATAAATCAGTCATTAAGACTGGTATATATATAAACCTACCTTAAACTAGGTGGTTCCCCTTCTAATGCGCTCTGCACGGCCAGAGGTGCGTTCAATGATAAACCGTCAATAACAATAATGATGTATTCATCCACATTCCACAGGTGTTTAGATCAAAGGGTTGGACTTAAACTGGCCTCCAGTGACACTCAACAGAAAGAGGTAGAGCATCGGAGCTCATCCAAGCGTTGCTGCATGGTACACTACCAATGTCATCACAGCTCCGCTCTGCTGGATGAGAACGTGCAGGGAGCTGTGACACCCGGCCGCCCGTGACTGACACTGACGGGGCACTGTGTGTACTTTTCCCCCCTCACCGCCCCTCCCCCCCCCAGTGACAGTTCAACATCTAGAGCAGCTGTCCTTTAGCTAGTGCCGCTCTGCACTAACTTCCACTAATTATCTGTATACCTCAAGGGGGAACTAAAAGTTGCCCACTTTTTCAGCAAATGAATTCAGCAGAACACTTGAAAAAGGCCAGAAGTATTCCCGAGAACGCACATCGCTCTCATTATCATCTGTTTACGAGGCCGCGTTTAATGAGCTGGCCAGAAAACAAACCAATCTTAACCTACTTGCCGCAGTCATTTTAATAATACATATATCTTGTCCGAGACCACAAGGAACAGCCTTACCACATCAAAGGATAGGTAGTAAATGTAAAAACACTAGTATGCTGGGCTAACTAGATTAGCTAGGGTAAATGCATTATATAGCCACCTTTGATGGATAGACCCTATAAATTTTTAATTGGTGATTGATCAGTTTGTTGTGTTACACCCTTATACATCATACTTTGCATAAAAATAATAATTTAACAAAAAAAGAAAATTGAAAAAAGAGTGAATTGTTTAAAAATACTTCAAAAACTGGGTAATATACTTAAACTTATGAACGAAGCATTACTCAAGTATGTATATTTAGAAAAACATGGCTAACTCCACATTAAACACAACCATTAATCAAAATTTTTCCCTCAATAATCACATAAAAATAAACAGGTAAAGGTAACATTACCCATATTAAAAACAAATACTAGAACATAGCACAATCAATGTTATGGCTGACAAGCAATATTCCGACAGTTTCAACACTTCTGCTTATAAATCCATAAATCATATAAACGTGAACAAAAAAAAAAATCTAAATATTTAAATTTCTTACCTGGTTCTACATGTACATCCTAGCCTACACGGCACATACTTTCCTCATCCTATATCACATGTGAAGTTACTCTTCCCTTCAGCAATTAGTCCTAAGGCTCTCAGCAATGTCTCACAACAGCAGTTACTGACGTATGGCCCTATAACATGTCTAAAGCGAACTGAACATACTAGTACACCAGCGAAGATTATAATTCACATAAAGACTAGTCAAACAGCCTCTGGGACAAAATGAGCGTTATCCTACACGTACTGTTGAGAAGTTCTTCCAATGAGAGCTACGTGTGGTCTTCTCCACTTTCCTTTTTGTACAATACACGTCGAAAATAAAGCTGTCCTGTTTTCACTCTTTTTTTCTCGTTCGCTTTTTTTTTATCCTCTATTTTGCCACGTGCAGTCACGGCCATCATGTATCTAAGTACTTTTTATCCATGGCTTCAGTCAGAAGGCTGTTTACCACGGCAACCACTGAACCATGGGAAATTTTCAGCAGCACTCTGTTACTATTTAAGTTGAGGAACAAGCATTTTTTCTATATTCCAGTTAATTAAAACTGCACTGAACTGCAGAAATTCTAACCCCAGAACATCATTGGTCGTTTTGGCATCCAATAAACACTCACCTCAAACACATTCACTGTACGTTCCTGCCACACTTCTGCATGGCAAAATCAATGTGTTGCTTTCAAATACGACTTTCATATGCCACAAAAGTCTACCTTGGGAATTCCACAAAAATCTCTTAAAGTCCTGAGTTCCTCCATCAGTGGACGTAAGTTCAAAGACCAATTAGCGGGAACCAAGACGCTGGACACAATGGAGCTATATGTCTACAGAAGTTCCACGGCTTCGAGTGAAGGAAGTTTGATCAGCTTCCTTGCTGGAAAGATGGGGCTATTGTGATAAGGGGGATTAGGCGGGTGGGGGGTTGGAACAGACTCCTGCTACAGTGATCCCGCCCCCGAATAATCCCTCCACTCCCACACTTTATTCTCCCCATACACAGGAGTAGTCAGTCTAAGCTGGAGTCAAGCCCCTTTCACGTCATATGCGAACAATTCAAAAAGCCGCATAAACACAATTTTCCTGACGGCTTTATTACAATCACTAACTCACAGCTCCCAATGAAAGACTTCTCTCGTGACAGGAAGGTGGGGGGCAGGGCACTAGACTAAAGATTAAAAGGTGCTAATCAAACTGTTTACAAAAACGGAGGACACTTCTATACCTGTGACTCATTGTAACATAAACTCTCCTCTCTATCTCTCTCTATCTCCCTCTCTCTCTCCCCTAGTTAATCAGTGATTGGCTCAATTTACCGGTTTAGCTCAGAGCTCTTCGGAGATAACCTAGCTAGCTAGCCCACCCTCTTTTCATGGTCTCTTCTAACATGCAAACATATCCAATCCAAGGTGTCAATTTGCCGACGTTCTGACAACGTGGAGAGACAACTCCATCCACAGGCCAGTTCCTGCAGCGACAACAACAGGCGTACTAATTTCTATATGTTTCATGCAACACTAAAGGGGCAAAGAGCCAATGTCCGTAGCTTTGGAAACGAGAGACCTCTGCCTGCTGCGGCTGCAGATGAAGAAGTGCTGGTATTGTTGCTGTCCAGTGCATACACTGGCTGCAGCTCCGTTAGGGGTCAATCTGGCCGGACACATATCAAGGCAGCTTGGAGGTAACAAGCCTTATCTTGTACAGCTGTATTGATTAACCCTTAGCTGGCACTGTATCACACACCTGCATTATTGCATCAGTATTGACCATGTGGCTATTTGTCCTATCAGTTAAACACTGAAGTTGCACTGGAATCAAACATCTAACGCAGTCACATATACGGAACACAGGTGCTTACATGTCAAGATTGAGATGACAAACTAATATCACATATTACAATTAAGTCACAAAATTACTCGTGGTAAAATAATCTGTGGTATTGAAGTTGTTACGGTAATGCAATGTCATATACTTGACTCAATAACCATTTTTATGGCATTCAAATTATTCTAAATGTATTTGTGATATATATCAAGAATTGCTTGTTTTTCAATATCAAATACAATACAGCTACAGTTACCAACATGACATTTTACACTGTGTGAAATATCATTCTGACATAAATACTAGCCATTTACCTACAGAGAATGTAACAAAATCTGTTGTTTTTCCATAAGACAATTGTATTATCAAAGATGGTGCAACGCATGTCTTGGGAATTCGCAGAATTACAAAAAAAATAAGAGCATCTATAGAAATAATATTTATAAATATTTCTTGTGTAGCTGCGGGGGTACTTATTTTTTTTTTTTTCCTTTCCTATTATCAAACAAATAATTAAGCATACATGTGCAAAAACTATAATACATTGTTCCCATATCATTTAGCAATTGCCTTACTGTTGTTTTCATGGCATGCAAGCCATATTGACACAAATCAATAATGACAACATATACGGAGACTATCAAAAAACTGTGATTATCTGCAATTTGTTGCAAAGACCACTCTAAGGCAGGCATATTCCACTCACTCACTCTCTCTCTTCTCAATAATTTCCTCGGCCGTATTACACGCCAACTAATACACACATCTTCAGGCGTGTTCACGGGTTTAACACCACCTTAGCACTGTTTGTTGTGCTGCACATTCCAGGGATTTAACTGGGTAGGGAACAAGGCTGGGTGGTGTCGGGTTGTGCAACAAACACCAAGACAAAGGTGTTAAAGCCTATTTTAAATGAAGAAAATGTGGAAAAAATGTCATGAAGCAAAATGTTTCAACGTGATGCCGTCTACATGTGACACATCAAAAATGTAATCACAGAAGTGATGCCTTTTTATCACTGATTCAGCAATTTCACCTTTATGTTTAATATTTCCAAAAGATAAAATCATATCTTTCAAGTAAACAAATTCAAATCCTTTTATATGAAGAAATAAACAGCCTGACAGAATGTTATTCGGGGAGGTGAACATACAAGCTGGTATGCTGCATAACACACTAGATGCAGTTTGAAAGGTCATCTCTATTTAATATACATATCTGCATACTGCCCACTATTGGCAGCTGCTTAGAATTCAGAATCTGGTGATTGTCTGGATTATAACAATCTGTTTTACAATAAATCATCAAAAATGACCCTGTTCCCCGGCTCTGAAATACCCCTCCCACTGTTACACCTCCACATGGGAAGTATGAAATCGCAAAGGGGAGTAAATCTCCATAAAATCTCATGGGCAAAAGACGTATCAGTTGGAACATTTCAAGGAACAGTGGACACTAGATGTTTTTTTTTATTATTAAATTCTAATTTATATTACCTGACATACAAATATTTTTGACAGTGGTATAATTTCATACATTAAATTTTAACCCTGCTAAATAAAACACTACACTGTTCCTTATTTGCACTTAATTTTCAATATACTGATATTAAAGTGTAAAAAAGGAGACAACTATCAGCAGGTTTTTTAAAACATTTGCTCCTGCTGGAAGAGAACCGAGTTTGGGTATATTTTATTTGTTTTACATCTGTTTTGTATTTTTTTTTACACATATCATAAAAGCCATCTACATGGCTTTGGAGTAGAATTCCACAGATGTTTTCAACATCCAATAAATTTTGCCAAACCTGTGGTGTAACTTCTGATGTATTTGACAGTCTTCTAACAATGATGTCCACAGCAATCACACCTGTCAAATTTAACCAATAAAACCTGAACAATGATAACCCTGTAGTGAGAGCTTCATCTACTCAACTTACAACCTCTTGTCAAGTGATGTAAAAAAAAAAAAATTGCTCTTAATGTAGGAGAATTTAAATTCCATGTAGAATGTACTGTCAATAAGTACCAGATATGTTCAGGTGGGTGGGTGAGGGGTATAATGTAGGTGGAGGGATATGATATATGGCACGTCATTAATAAAGAATCAATGCTTGATTGCCACCTGGGGAGTTGTATTTTCATTTACAAGCAGGTGTACACACTGAAACCTGACTGAAATAAGACACCAAGCTCATAATCCCTTTAAAACAGTAATATACTTTCCAACCAATGTCCTGTCCACTTCTTTTGGCAGGCACACGAATTATTTACATCCAATAAGGTTGCTTATTTTCCCGAGTTCCTCGAGTTCTGCTGATTACAGCCGCCTTTTGAGGTTTGTTTGGAAGGTCAAAATGTAGCTTTCAGCTCCAAAAGCAATATTTTATGACAATTATTTTCCTTCGAAAATCAACTTTTGGATGCAATTTTAGGTCATTTACAGTATTCATTTCACTGATGGTGTGTATATGTCAAATACTCCAGACCATATGTTAATGACCCTCTCATATGAAAATATTAGAGGTTACATGCAGAGACTCACTTTAATAAATCTACTACATGAGTACGTGTTTTGTGTAATGAATGTGTAATTGTCTGACAACAGACCAGTGAATACATGGAATCCACCTTCTAACCTTTGTCCACTCCACTTCTTCAGGCAAGGGGGTTCGGGGGGGGGGGGGAGTAGGCTTTTGATTTATTGATTTATTTCACTTGTGTTCTATGTCAAATACTGGAGAATATTTCCCAGTCCGCCTCACATGGCAATACATATGTGATTACTAAGTAGGTTATAAGTAAGTGAAACATGAAGCTGTCTTAAACTTAAGTTACACTTAGTCTTATGGAATATTTGGAATATTTCACTTAGTGACCAGCATTATGGTGGCAGGAAACCATGCGCCCGGGGAAAACCCATGACCATCTGCAGGTTGCTGACAGACATTCCCACATATCACCACAGAGGAAGCCAGCATGTGCTGGACTTGAACTCACAGCGAGCGCATTTGTGGGAGGCTTTTGGGTCATTACGCTGTGCTAGCGCACTAACCAACTGAGCCAACTTGGGAATTTTAAGATACACTCTCGTAAAAACAGGGTGAATAACAGACATTCTTATATCCAACAAGGTGTTGATGACCACAAAATATAGGACTGTCCTCTTTCAAACTCTTGTTGACATGAAATACCACTCTTAAATCATTAAAAGGGGCATGAGTGTAAATTCTGCAGACAAATGATTAGTTTTCAGTAAGCCTCTGGAGAACCACTTGCAATTTACGGATGAACTTTTCCATGTGACATACAAATATGTAAACCATACTGGCAGAAGATCAATGGTCGTCAGCAAACAAATGACTGCACGAACGGCAACAAGTCATGGATCGGTTACTGTCACCAAAGCCCGACAAACGGTGAGAATGGGCAAATCCACAAATTTTCTGTCAAAGGCCGGGTTCGAATTAACCCACACCTTTCCAGTCTTCAAGACTGAAAGGCATGCTCCTCTTACCACTAGGCCTCTTACAAAGTGCACCTTGGAAAAAGTCTATGAATGAAACTGAAAATGTTTCCGTGAAAAATTAAACCACAGGATGTAATCCACACATTCGCTTGTTTTTATGACTTCAAAACATAGGTTTGACATCTGAGGTACTACTGACGCGTCCCCTAGGCATACATGTCACTGGGAAATTTTGATTACTTCCACACAAACCTATCTGCTCGTATTCATTACAATTTTGCCATCAACAGAACCATATTTGCTAGGAATGGGAAGGATAAGGCCACAAATTCTTTTGTGCATTGATGCGGTGGTAAATTATATTTTTTCATGAACTGCTGGTTTCCACCTTCAGAACTAAAATCTCACAAATCTCGTTGCCTTTAACAGGCTATTTTATTTCAATCAATTTTTTTTTTTTTTTGCACAAACCTTGTTGCCTTAAGCTGATTTCATTCAGACGCAATTTCAAAACGAGTTAAAAAATAGATAAAAATCCATACGTATCAATGAAATTCCTTCATTTATTGGGTCTATAATTTGCATCAACTGTCCAACTGCACAAATACACTACACAATGCAGTAACTAATAAATAAATAAACTTTCAAATAAGGGTTTCAAACATCCTTAATTCTCCAGGGGTGGGAGGATCAAGAATTTACAGCTAAATGTAGCTGTTGTATTAAATCTTTTTTGTGTAATACTGTGATTTTTTCCACCCCAAAAATAAAGGATACAATGCCTTCAGCCTTTATAGCCAGTTTATATTCACAGTCAACTCTTAACTGCCATTGTTATTGCACAAAAGCAAGCTTTACTCCTTCATTTTATAACATTATTCCTAAAGATAAATTTGAAATGATGAAAACTGGACTATAAAAGCACTGAACCTAACCAGTCCAGTAACCCTGGATTAATTGCTTTCATGCTTACGACATGTTTTTCAGAAATGTGACATTGTATTGCCTACAATTTACAGTTTAACTTCACGTTTGGTTCCAGTGTACAAAATCCCCAGGGTTCATTAATGCAGAAATTAAATAAAATAAAACTTATGTTTACTGCACGAACTTAAAGGTCTCTAACAGTGTGTTATTACACTCCATTAATTAAAGCTTATTTACAGTGAACTGTAATTCAGATCTTAAATATAAAACTGCACGTACATGCTGACCGACTTGTCTTTCAATCCTCCAGTTTTATCACAAATTTCCTGCTGTCTCTAATTTATGTCAGAGACCCATCTGTTACTTGTTTTGAAACACAAATTACATATATACAAGTATAGTACTCTTCAGTACATGACAACGAAAAATGAGGTTAACTTCGTAACAAACTGATATTTCATTATGCTGCAAATATTACATGTACATATAACATTGATCAGGTTAAAAAAAAAAGAAAAACCAAAAAAAACCACCTTACCACAGGAAGCTGTAATAGCTAATACATACATATATACATCTACATGCATATAATACCAGTACTGCCTTTTGTTCTTAACGTCAAATGATTATCACATACAAGTATTTGCTTTAAATTTGAAGCTTTTAACACAGAGAGGGAAGACTTGAGTGCAACAGCATTGGTGAGAGGCACCTGGGTCATTACACTGCACTAGCCCCTAACCAACTGAACAAGAGTCAGGCCCCTCAAATATATAATACAGTTAGCTATTTCTATAACTATCACTTGACATATACCAAAAGAAACGCAACACTAATTTGGACAACCTCCCCACCCTCCAAAATCATCCACTGACCCCCAAGCACACACACAGACGCACACACATCACCAGCACTACCCCCACCACCCACTTCCTGCGAGCTATAAATGTCAAGAAAAGCTAAAAAATTGCTGTTGAAAAGCTAAGGTCAAACGTTTGCACTTGAAGAAAGGATGCTACTTCATAACTGAACCCACACAGAATGTGGGAGAATATCATCGCCATAAATATCATACTTCTTAATGTTGCTAACCAGAAGGGTGTCTAGAAAAAGAAAACTCACCAGACGGATAAATCCTCTTCACCAGGGTAAGAAGATCTTCGTGTTGTTGTTGTCTGCTGCAATTTTCTCTCCCGGCCAACATGGGGAAAAAGGACTTTGGTCGCCTCTTTTTCCGAACATTATCTGACTTGGAGACAATCTGGCCTAAAAGAAAAAAAAAAGGAGAGATATATGCATACAGCGTGTGACTATCAGCACATGGGTTATATTCTATGTTTTTCTCAGTGTGCTGTGTTTATGCTAAACACTTGTATAAAAGAGGTTGACAGATGTAATAAATCACCTGGTAAGGGATTCCGCTACATGTAGCTCAGGGGATACCAACCGAAACTACACACATAACACAGGCGGCCCAAAACACAATTTAGGACACCTTGTTCAGCAAGAACAATCACACTAGACTTTCCATTCTTTGTACTTTCCAGTTTGCCCTGAAACTAGAATGAACCAGCCATCCAATTGTATCCCTGCATAGGTAGATTTAAATGTTCACGCATAAAATTTGTCAGAAATCCTCACAGCTGCTGTTACCCAAAGGCCATTCATAAATAATTAGAACTGCACGGGCGATATTGTGGTTGCTTCAGATCAACTTTCTCCTAGAATACGAGGAGCCACTTTTCTCCACCAGAAGCTGCTTCACACTTGCTAACCACATTGTAAACATCGCGGGTACAGTTGCCCTCCATTTAGAGTTCTGCCTGCTGATCACAAGCCGCTAACAACCTCATTAGTCAAACATATCATAGTCTCTTTCCTGTGGAATAACTGTCAGGATTAACCCCAGTTTTATGACCCCCTTCTGAACTTGGTACTGTGTGCTGGAAGTGAACAGGAGCCAGGATGTAAGGTTAGGTGTGTGCCAGGGTATCGGGTGTCGAGGACAGCCAAGGCTCTGAGAGCTTTATGGCTTCTTACACGGACACCAAATATATGCAACAAGTGCCTCCCACATAAGTCTGTTAGACAAAGTGCTCAACATTCCTTATGTCCTTATAAATTAGCTTTCTATTTTCTTTTTCAAAACATGGAAAAGGCATCTTATAGTATCCTTTTGATTTTTTTTTGTTTTTTTTTTGTTTTTTTTAAGTAAAGGCACCTTTATGCAAAGGTTTACAGCACGCATGTAACATATTTTTTCTTGTTGTGATTTTTCAAAAAATCTAATCAAAACGAATGAAAGAATAAATCTAATTTGCCAGAGTGCAAAATAGTAGCTCCATTAGATACTGATACACTGGTGGGTGACCTAATTTAGCTATTTCATAATTAACAGGTAATATCTGCATGTGATAGCATGTCTACCCAAAAGAAGTAGCATACATACACGTCCTCACCGTTGAGAAGTACTACTGCTATATTCCACTTTAAGTTTAGCATGTAAAAATTCACTTTAAGAAGCACATAACTTATGGCCTTTAAAATGACACTTTTGATGTCATAAGTTCAGTTTTTCTCATAAGAAATTTATAAAACTTCTTAAATGATTCTATAAGGTGGATGAATCAGTTCAGTCAGAATCCTGCAAAATGTGTCACTTCAAAAATGCTCTCTCTCTCTTTCACTGTCTCTCCCTCTCTCTATCTATCTATCTATCTATCTATCTATCTCTCTCTCTCTCTCTCTCTCTATCTATTTATCTTATCTATCCAGCTTTCCTTTCCCCACCAAAATTTTCCCAGGCTGTGCCTAATAAAATTGGATTTGATCAATCGATTCTTACTGCTGAATTAAAAAAAAAAGCTGCTTGATTCCATGCACATGTATATCTTTCAGACAAATTGACATGCGATCGAAAGTGAGATGCATGCATGGCTTCATGATAAAACTTAAAATTTAGTGACAGTAATATACAGTTATTGCATTTTTCATGCAACTGCCTAATTTCAAACACCTGCATTCCAATCTATCAATGTCGCACAGAGGCAGCAAAGTTAAAAAAGTCTATAGTGCCAAGTGCCAGCTGGCCCAAAAACCTCACGGTAGACTGAAAAAAAAAACACCTCAGCACAGAACTTTTTTTTTAAAAAATACATTCCGTTGAGACTTCAGCCACCAATACAGTTCCATGTACATCACTATTATTCATACGTATTGGATAACTCTCCAAGACAAAGGCCTTATCCTTGCCAGGCAGCTAGTGATGCTTTTACACACAACCAACTCCGCATGTCAATGACTGCCTGGTTGTGCTAAATGTAACTGATATGTCATGGCTGGGCCTTAGCACCCACTTCTTCATGAATACTTGATAAGGCTGATGTTAAGGCTTTCTGAGCAGGAAGACACAAGGCAGCTGGGTGGTGGTTGAGGGGAACGTTGTGGGGGGCGGGGGTGTTGTTGGGATACATCAGACCAATACTGTTACCCGATGCACACTGAGACATTTAGCGGACTAATAACAATATCCGACCAGATCACAGTAGAATGTCAAAGGAAGGAGGTGGGTCGGTACGGGGTTGGAACTGGGGGTTGGAGGAATAAGACTCCTTGAAACGGTTCTTAATCAGAACAATTCCAAATCAACAAGTCCATATATGACCAATGTGACCAATTCAATGTAATTCAATGACACTTACAGGATTATGTATAATACCCAGCCACTCATAAAGTTGTGTAGGTGAGGTATAAGTTTGGTGAACTTGGGAAAAACTGTTCAAGACATAAAGCATTCACAAGCCTTAAAAAAAGTTAGCTGAAATGATCCAAATGACCTTGAAGAAATAAGTTAGCTGAAATGACCCAAATGACCTAGAAGAAAAAGATCAATGTGGCTGAAAATCAATAGAGTTCTTCCTCATGTCAAAGTGTATGTATATTGTAAGTTTGGTGAGTTTAGGTTAAACTGTTGTAATGATATTTGTTTACATGCCATTTTTATAATTTCACTTAAATGTCCCCTATAACCTGGAAGAAAAGGGTACTGAAAATGAATAGGGTTCTTCCTAATGCCAATGTGTAAGTGTGTTGTAAGTTTGGTAATCTTGGGATAAACTGTTCTAGAGACAGAGCATTAACAAGACTTTTGCAAAACTTAGTTTAACTTACAACTTAAATGACACCAATAACCTTGAAGAAAAAGGTCAAGGTTGCTGAAAATCAATAAGGTTCTTCCTTATGGCAAAGTGTAAGTGTGGTGTAAGTTTGGTTCAGAAGGATCTGGCCAGATGGCCGGACAGCCAGACACCGCCTGCTACAACAATACCCCTTGGCCAAAATCACCTCAGAGGTAAAACCAATTTAAGAGAGTTAAGAACGAATGGATGACTATGGCTTAACACCACATCGGCAATGTTTCAGCCATATCATGGAGAAAGAAAATTAAGAAATTTTGAGGAAATGGCAGAGAGAATAACACTGAACTAAGGCTTCAAACTTGTCATATAATGTAACCAGAAGACAGCACCATCACTGTGCCACTGACCCATTGAGTGATTGATTGATTGACTGTTGTTTAATGCTACATTAATGTATATTAAATTTCACTCTCTCTGTTTTGCTCACAACAGTGGGGGAAAGGGACGTTTAACACACCCAGACAGTGCTTTGGGAGTGCAGCTCCAGACAGCAGTTCCAGTCTGAGAGTGCAATTCCAGCTGGAGAGTGCAGTTTGAGATAGCAGTTCCAGGAATAGTTCCAGAAAAAATGTCCCAGACAGAAGTTTCACTCACACAGCAGTTCTAAACCACAGTTCAAGGGAGCAATTTCAGAGAGCAGTTCCATAATGCAGATCCAGACAGCAATTTCAAAAGCAAAGGGATATTAAGGATTCTGTCCAAAGCTGGTATTGAACTAGCATTTTGTCTGTAATTTAATTGAAAGACAAGTATCTTAACCCTCTGATCAGCCCTAAATGATTTAGACTCAGCAGTTAAGGGGATATAATGTAATGGTGACAGTAGCAAAGTGTGAACTGTGCACAGTGAAAGTAGACCAAAGATCATTTTTGCAAACCACACTCCTGTATATTCTAAGGTGAATCCAGTGAACTGAAGTACGAATTAAGTTTCACTGAATATAGATCAGTTATCAAGGATCAGTGTATTTGTTAATTCTCTTAGGTTAACATTTCTGGTTACCTCTCAGACAAGTTTAACTAAATTAAAAGTATGGTTTTCGTCCAGTCCATTCAGCTATGACATTCTTCACTCCACTAAAGGAAGCCTATTAACACGGAATATTGTATGGACACTATTTTCCTGAACTTTAACCTACGTTTTCCAGTTAAGTGTTCATACTTGGCTAACGGCATTCTTGACATGAACTAAGGCTGGGTTAGAGGTGAACTTGGGGCGAGGAGTGAGCCATTAATGTTGTCTTGTTTGATTCAACTGTGCAGCGTAGATGCGCAAAAACATAGATTTAATTTATATATTTGGTGTTTTACGCCATATTCAAGAATATTTCACATATACGACGACATCCAGCATTATAGTGGGAGGACACCAGGCAGAGCACAGGGGAAGCCCATGCCATCTTCAGATTCCAAAACACAGAAGGTCTTCGTCTATGGCAGGCACTTGTAGAATCTCATTTAGAGTTCTACTCATTCTGTAAAATAGCATCCTACAGCACGGCGTAATTATCTGTAAAACTCCCTTGCGTTCCTTACCACTGCTTTATTGCACCCCTAAGGATCTCTGTGATTGTATTTTTATGGCCAACAATGCACTCTGCTCTTATTAACGACTGTGTGCATTCCAGTCACGAACAATGCGTCATGATTTATTAGGTGCTATCACACGACCTTGTCACATAAACAATGCCAGTGTCATCAGGTGCAGTGCATGCACTGGTCACACGTGTATCTCATGATACAGCTACGAGCTGAGATTGCACGTGACTGAAGATCCTGCTGGTCAGATCCCAAGGTCTGGTCAATAACAACAAAATATTTATGATCTAAGCATAAAGTCTGACTTTGATGTGTAATTCTAGACAAGTATGCGACATCATTGCATGTTGTTTTTTTATCTAATTTTTGGCTCACCCATGGTGCTAGGGGTGGCATATACTACATTGCTATTATTTTAAGTATTAACATGAACAGCTAGAATAAAAACCCGAGATCAATTTAAGATCACTGCTTTGGTTTTACCAAGTATACGCTGTAGTCTTTTATACCCATGAAAGGAAAAAAACACATGATCAAAAATCATACACTTTTAATACTCCAGGGTAATACCTTTCTGTGAAAGAATACAATACAGAAGACTCATTTTCTTTATAATAATTAATTACAATTTAACAAGATTAATTCATCTTTAGACATAAGCAGTTTAGGCAGCCTCTTTTCAGAGTGTCAGCCCCAAAGTTTCAAGTTCAATCTAGTCTTGAAAGTCCTGAAATCACTTGAAACTGAACAAGCTGCTGAAGACTATGAAAAAATAAACTGTCTGTGACTGTGAGCGATACAATATTTTGTCTTGGGCTAAAACTTAACGTGTTTAATTTTTTGCCAACCTTGATACCGGGATAAAGAGTTAAAGTACTGGTTACTTCAGTATGCTCCTCATGTGTAGGGCACCTGGATAAGTAACTGAAGATGTTTGGGATGACCAGTAACTGAAGATGTTTGGGACGCCCAGTGACTGAGATGTTTGGGATGATTGATAATTGTGGATGTTTGGGATGACCAGTAACTGGTGATGTTTGGGACGACCACTAACTGAGATGTTTGGGATGACCAGTAACTGGTGATGTTTGGGATGACCAGTAACAGAAGATGTTTGGGACGACCACTAACTGAGGTGTTTGGAATGACCGGTAATTGTGGATGTTTGGGATGACCAGTAACTGGTGATGTTTAGGATGAATGGTAACTCGAAATCCTTGGGATGATCGGTAACTAGAGCTGTTTGGGACAACTGGGTATTGGGGATATTTGGGATGACTAGTACCTGGGGGATGTTTGGGATAACCAGTAACTGGAGATCTTTGGGATGATGAGTAACTGAAGATGTTTGGGATAACTGGAGATCATGTTGAAACTGATGACTTTAGTTGCCAGTCTGCACCATGCTTTACAGTATATTAGGAGGAGTGTGACGTAACTAGTTATATGCCATATTAACCTGATTGCCAATAAATATAACACCACCATCAGCTAGGCAAGCTATTTTTGAAAAAAAGTGAACAACCAATCAACCAATTAAATAATCTGTTTGTTTGACTGGTAATCAACAGTATAGACCAGAAAAAGTTAGTCACTTGACAAAAGAGATGTGAATGGTTGGAGGAAACCAGAGTGCTCTGAGAGATAAACAAATAACAACTAAGTCATAAAAACACCATACACATACATATATCATATATGCATCACTGGTTGACCTGCTGAATAAATGCAGGTATTCCAGTTGTCATATCATAACTCAGAACTATAATCAGATAGCATATTCATTTAGATGTAATTTTTTCATATTAAGAGGTCATCTATGTTTATGTATTATTGATATGAAACTGACAATATCACGTTAACTAATCATTATACTAGGGTTAATTAACAGACTGGCTGGAGTTTTTTATTGGCCTCCATAATAATTCAACCAGTATCATGCACATGAGGAACCTTATGACATTTCAAAAACACAGGAAGCCATATGTAGAACAAGAACTCTTTCAGTGGAATTAGAGGTGAGCCATATAAATGTGCGCTAACCAATGGCTGCGTCTGCCAAGTGTGGGTCCTTTCTAAAAACCCAGATAAAAAAGCACAACTTCCTGGGCAATTCCATGAAATATGTATGTTCCTTCTCTTAAAGTTCTATAATATGTTGAGAATCTAGAAAACCTTACTTCCTGTTCAAGTAGTCCCTTATTTGTAAAATCTTTTACTGGCTTTAAGCAATGCTTGGCTTAAGTTACCAACAAAGCCTTAATTGCAGAAAAACATATGTCATCCATAGGGAGAAATATTGTTGTCATGGCAGCACTACGTATTCTGTGCAAACCTGGAAGAAGGAAAAGAATGATCACATGCTCTGTTTTTATCGTTGATAACAATGTTCATAAAACCCACTTTTTCAGAGCCATTAATGATATCTTTTACAAGCTTGCTATCTCAAGAAACCACCTATTATGCATCCTGGCCAGCGACATGCCTAATCCTAAAAACCCATCCAGGGCCAAACACAAGCCTACTGTTATTAGTGGCTTAAACCAGATGGAGAAAAGAATGCTGACGATTTAACTGCAGCAGAACTAAGTGTAAAAAAGTCACATTTTAAAGGCTCTATAAATCATAATATCTCTGTCAAAGTCCATACAAATTAACTAAAAACTACTGAGTTTTATTTTATATTAATTTATAATATGGATCCATGTATACCATCTACGGAACATAGTTGCTTTTTCATTGCTTTATAACCTAAACTGTTTCTTTGGTTAATTACTATCAGTACTGGGTAATTTTTTGGCAAAGCTTTGAGCTTCAAATTCTCGAGTCATTCATTCCATTACACATGCTCAATTATGATGTACATTTAAATCATCACTGTCTTTTCTCACACATAAAGAATAACCTAAGTGGTCCATGTCAGAATGAGCAAGTGATCAAATGAATCAAACTACATACCACATGGCACTGGTTAAACTCATTCTAATTTTGTGACAAATATGTCTTCATAAATTTTGTTTTATCTTTATCTTTGGGAAAGGAAAAAAATCTATGAAGGTTATCTGCATTTTCCCCTTATTTTGGGGGGAAATATTAAACTTTAGCAGTTCAAATATTTTCAATCAAGAATAACCACTACTATAAATTTAAATGCACAGTCAAACCTAGTATGGAGCAGACTTGTCAGGAAAGTCATTCTACAAAATATAAGCACCATCGGTATGTTTTTGCTTCAGACCTGAACTTTTGCACCTAAACTTTTGGAAACTTTTGATCACGTGACTTGGCAGCCATATTGGATTTTGATGAAAACCTTTAAACATCTTCTTCTCCAGAACGGCTGACGCAACTGAGCCGAAATTTAAAGCTGCACAAAGCCTAGTTACGTTCAGGGTGATAACGAGGACTTTCTCCGTTGAAAATTTTTGAAGCTGGCTATTGGGTGAAAATGTCATGTGACCAAAAAATTCGTTTTTTGCTAATAATTTCTACACTTGTACAGATGATGTCCTGCAAATAGATCTATTTGATGCAGTTTTGGATGCTGATTCCAGACATGCAAATTTTGGAAAACCGCAAGATAAGTCATCAAAACTGAAAGTGGGTATATCTCCATAAACAATGAAGCTAGAGTGGCAGTCTTAAGGCCTTACATCATCCCAAGGCATGGAGACAAATTTTGCGTAACCGGAAGTGACGCCAGCAAGCCAGAAGTAATACATACCTCAAAATGGGAAAGCAGAAATGGAGAGTGTCTATTACACATAAAACGTTTGGTGTCTTTAGTCACATGACTTCACTGCCATATTCGGTTGATAGGAAAACTTTTGAGAGGCATTTCCTTCAGAATCCTAAGTCTGATTGACTTGAAATTTTGCATATGTAACAGCTGTTGCCTCTACATTTTTTATCGGAAACACAATGCAATGTGTGAGCAGATAACCAGAACCAAAGTGATTGAAATTTTGAATATGAGTCCTCTAAACATGCTACCCAACATAGTTTGACCTCCTGATCACGAATCTGATCTCATTTCTCTCCTATGATACATACTTTGGTCACAAATTGCAATCAAAGTTCAAAAAGCGCAATTTCCCCCATATATGCAGGTGACGTGACAGAAAATGATAGCAGTCGTAAAGCTCCAGATTGCTCAATGGAAAGTGTCATGCATGTACGATACGTGTGCTAAAAATCTTTGAGATGTCTTAATAAATACAAGATCCACAGGGCTTCAAAATTTTACAAGAGGTCAATTTACTATGTTTGGCACATTTACATCTGTAAGTTATACAATGCATTGGTGTGTAGGATGAATGTATAGATACTGTAGGCATGCTATCTGACAAAGTATCTGCTCTTAATTCCTTTCTGCTATGCTCGCTTCTGCTGCAAATTACGCCAAAACTGCCGAAAAGCGTAATTCGCCCCATATTTGCAGGTAACGTGAATGAATACTGTAACAGAAATAAACCTGAAAATCTCAGACAAAGAGCTGCACATCTACTGTATATGTGCTCATGTAATGAAAGAAATGCTACAGACATGCACATACAGGCCCTACTGGCTTGAACTCCAGTATCGCTGTCCCTGACAGCTATATATATTTCTTTCTTTGATTGGAGTATCACACAACCCTCAAGTGTGTGTCACTATAAATATGTCCCTGCCCAACCTTCCCCCACAATTTTTGGAAATTCACTTCTAAAAGTTGCCACTCACTCAGTAAATATGGCTATACCATACTGTTTACTGCGGTACATAAAGAGGGACATGTTTCTGTACGCTGTCAGACAAATGAGCTAGTGTTGTGAAATATTTGATCGAGCTCTTATGTAAGGTGAAGGTATCACCTTAAATCCTAACAGCTAAGGTTGCATTGTCTGATATTTACTTGAACATGCTCTTGTCTATAACAGACATACACCAGCAGAAAGACAGTTCATTATGCTAAAGCTTGATTGCAGATGAATAAGAAGTGTTACTACTCAAATGAAGTTCACAATCAACACTCCCAAAAAAGGGAATTGTACAGATTCTTGTTAATCATTTTCATGATTTTTATGGTTTTTTGTGTAATAAATACAGTGTAACTGTAAATACATGGCTGATAAAAGGCAGTATTTTCAAGTAAATACAGCCTAATAGTGGGAACAAAGTGCTGCTGCCACAGGAATATCATGCTAAGGACAGCGAACATGAGGCCCCACTCAGTCACACCATAGTGACACTGGGTTGAAAGTCTAGTTTTCTTGCTCTTACTAGACTTTGGAAATAGTTCAGGTTCAGTGGCTCAATTAATGTTCACTTTAAGTGGATGAAAATTCATTTTATTCCACCACTGGATTTCTTTTTTCTCCTTTTAGTCAAAATATCAGAGCTGCACTCCATTCCTGAGCGAATTAGGTGCAAGATCTCATCTCAACTACAGGCAATGTACACGTTTAAAATGGTATATGTTACTTTCAAACAAATTCTTTATGTAAACATATAAAACATAAATATATGTTAATTTGTATGTGGAATACTTCTGACAATTGTTTCCTGTTCATTCCTCGCTATGTACATTACATATAATTTATTCAGGATTCCCAGATCAAACCGAATATATTTCCCACGTGTACTGTGTACATACAATCACCACTTCAGCAACTCCAACAGCCAAGGCATCACTAACATCCTTTTGCTGCCTAGGTAACCAAAATCCATGTGGCCCTTACGAGAGCTAAAACTGTGTTACCGGTAGTAAACAAGTTCCTTCAGTGGTGATTCTGGGGAAGACTGCCACCGGCATTTATTTATTTGTTTGATTGGTGTTTCATGCCATACTCAAGAATATTTCATTTATAGGACAGCACTCAGCATTAAGGAGGCGGAAACTGGGCAATGCCTGGGAGAATCCACGACTGGCAGACCTTCCCACGTACCATCAGAGACTGCTACTGGTAAACACCCCCTGGAGACAGAAGACATAATGGCTAAAACTAATATTTCTCTTGCAGATGACAACAGCAAATTTCAAACTGAATTTATACTCTAAAGGTCATGCACACTGGAGGAAAACGCCTCAAAGGAATTCAGGCCTCAACTGTGACACGTGAGCTTCTTACGAACTGCCTCGTTATGTATTTTGTGCTTCTGATTGGTCCATCAACGAGAGCTTGATATGGGTTTTTAAGAAATTTTCTTTTGTTCGGAGGTGATAATTACTGTTATATGTACCTCATTTCTACAGTACACATGCACTAGATGTCCTGTAACATAGAAGAATAAAAATATGAAACAAGAAAAGAAAGAACTTAGGTACATTAAATCCCTAAATTGCTGAACTTTGTAAGACGTGTCCAAATGTTTACTTTCGAAACAAACACACAAAAGGGAGCGCACAAAGGGGAGATAATGGTAGTAAAATACCTGCCCGACATTAGTGGATATATTGGCAAGGAGATCCTTGGCTACTGTTTCGTGAACATTTCCACTGAATTAATCAATGCACTTCAGGTTTTGTGGAACATCTTTTGACACTGTATTGTGCTTTCTTTTTGGATTTTTTTTTCCTTCAAAACTCAGAATCCTTAGAAGTTTAATCTTTCCTGAACAATGAGTGTTGATTAAACAAAAACATTAGGAGCATCCCCATAATTTGGCCAATAAAGTCAATTATAATTTAATTTAATTTAATTTATTAAATCAATGTATAATAAAATATAATATATATATTTATATGAATTAATAGAGTCAAGATTGGATAAGCCACGAACCAGTAAAAATGTGTTTTTATGTTCTCTTTAAATAAAACAGCACTTCTGAGAGAGCTTCATCAAGAGTGCTTCTTATGTTTTTATCACTTTAAAATGATATACAAAACTCAACTGTACAGACCTGTAACAAAAGCCACAGAGTAAAACAAAATCCTCTACTGTATAGACAAATGATAATCTCTATAAAGCAGGCAGTCACACTGGACTGATCAAGAACCAAACTGGCACATAATGTGAAAAGAATTAACAGCCTTCCTCTAAGAGCACATGTACAATTGGATGAATTGAACAGACAGCCTATGATAGAGAGGTACAAGTGATCCAGAGTGGGTGTGACCTAGATGAGACCAAGGTCATCCACTGCCCTCCTCAAATCAGTCTCGCTTATCTCCAAAGTGGCCGATGGCCCGACAAGCCGTCCTCAATACCGCTCCCAGGACTTGCCAGGTCTGGCGTATTGATCGCTTTTACAGAGGGCTGATCGATTTCTCAGGGGCTTCACAGTTCAAGATCTTCTTTGAATCAAACCTGTGGATGGGCACGTGGATAAATGCTGAGGTGTAAAAACGCATCAATACCCATGATGCCCTGGTGAAGAGCCCGAAGGTAATCATTTAACCACATCATGCTTGACCCAAACTTCCCATTACCACCAGTGATCTGTCATAACTAGGTCTCGGGAGTTTATCTAAAAACAAGAAATTGGCATTCGATGTCCCAGTAACAGTCCTCGAGGTCAATCTTTTAAAGCATCAAAAGACGAAGGAGAAAAATCTGAGGTTGGACATTGTCCAAGGAATGATGGCGAACGCTATCTCCTCAGCTGTGTGACTTTCGAACCATGCAGCAGTGGTTTAACCCTTGTAAACTTAACATTGTTACACCCGAATTCCCAGCAAATCAATTTCTGGTCCCATCCCATAGATCGGATAAATATTTGCTTCATTGGTATAATGACTCATTAATTCACATCTGTACAGTATCATTCCAGTGAGGAAGACAAATTTTATGTTCAAAACATTTTACACTTACTTTTACTATACACTTTAATTCTAAAGGCCTTCATCTTGAAATATTATACAGTTCTGTTGATTACGGACTGGCAGGATGCTTGAAAAGTCTAGTTTAATACAGAGATTTACTTTGCCTGATAAATCCACATGTGACATATAGAACACTTTGGAATCCCATGGTGATTTGACAAGATTGAGAACTGAATGGATTGGCTACAGAGGCTCATTTCTCTAAACGAATCAGTTCCACAAAATATCTATGTCACAGTATCAGGCTTGCACTGTGAGTCATTAACTCAATGTCAAATTGACACCGATGAATAGTTTGGCAGATGATGTAAACAACTGTGTAATCATACAGGTATGAACATAATGGATTATATCATTATCTAACAGAAGATTAATGGAATGGAAAATAATGGAATCTAAGTACACCAAAGCATACAGCCTATTAGTAACTAGAACTATCAGTCCAAGTCCATGTATTAACCTGCTAATCAGAGTTTGGTATCATTATCCTAGAGCAAACCACAGTCCTTCACCGGGCACAGGACAAATATCCCCACTAAAATCCACTGTTTTTGCTGAAGCAGCGGGGAAATGAATCGGAACACACTACCTCAGTTGGACCAAGGTCCAATTGGCTGAGGTAACAGTCATGTTGTAGCTGCATGTTCCTATGAGGGCTCTGATTATACCCACTTCAAATCCATGGATTTTTTTTTCCACTCAATTTATGTAAAAAAAAAGAAAAATAAACCCTGGAGAAACTGAGCTTTCAATTTCCCCATGAGTGGAGTTCTTTTACTTTACTCCCACTACATACATGCTTTGCTGTTGTTGTCCAGACATTAGTAGATGCCATGTCTATTGATATTAAGGTCTAAGAAAACAGGGATTTAATCACTTGATTCAAAGATCGATTGTTCTCAACACACTTTGTCTGCAAGCCAGCATTCGGTGACATAAGATGTGTTTGCATACTACATGTATCAATGGTCAATGACCTAGACTGACCTGCGTAGGTTTCCCTTGTTACCATGCAATCACTCTTCTGCAAGCCCCTCGCTGTTAAACAAATCACCCCATAGAATAAATTAAACTCTCCCCCACTCCAGTTGCCCCTGTCATAATGAATTTGAGAGCATTGGATTACATTTTAACCATTGCAAAAATGTCTGGATATTCATTCGGAGACATGTTAACTCATTTGATTGCATCGCCAACAAGAGCTTCGGTCCATCAAAACATGGGAATTAGATTTCTCGTAATCTAAATTTGCTGGACGGTTGACATAAATTTTTCATGACCTTTTCACCACATTGTCAGCACCCTGTTACTGAGCCTATCTGAGGAATCCAGCTTTACATCGTGGGTAGCCAGACATTCTTGATAAACACGTGCTTCCCATGAAATATGATCATCCTGAATTGCATTTTAGAAATGCACCATGTTCTTGTCCAATATACATGTTTAAAGATATGTTGCATGTTTGACTCCAGCGCCTATATTCATGTGCCTGTCTAATATTGTTGTAAATTCATTATGCAAAGTAAACAAACTCGACAGCTCTCAAAGATTAGATTTTATTATAAATTATTGAACAATGAACCTTAAATATTTTCTCAAAGCATAACTCATACATAAAACCATATGTCTTTGTAGAAAACATATGAAACTTTCCGAGGGAAAGATAAATTTTTTTTTCACATTCCATATTTCAGAAAGAAAAAAGAGCACATCATGAATAAATGAATGATTGAGGTGTAGCGCCACAATATCTCGGCCATATCGTGGCCAGTATGAGGCAGCATGGCAAGATACATGTGACAATATCGTGGCCAGTATCAGGCAGCATGGCAAGATACATGTGACCATATCGTGATCAGTATGAGGCAGCATGGCAAGATACATGTGACCATATCGTGATCAGTATGAGGCAGCATGGCAAGATACATGTGACCATATCGTGGCCAGTATGAGGCAGCATGGCAAGATACATGTGACCATATCGTGGCCAGTATGAGGCAGCATGGCAAGATACATGTGACCATATCGTGGACAGTATGAGACAGCATGGCAAGATACATGTGACCATATCGTGGCCAGTATGAGGCAGCATGGCAAGATACATGTGACCATATCGTGATCAGTATGAGGCAGCATGGCAAGATACATGTGACCATATCGTGGCCAGTATGAGGCAGCATGGCAAGATACATGTGACCATATCGTGGCCAGTATGAGACAGCATGGCAAGATACATGTGACCATATCGTGGCCAGTATGAGACAGCATGGCAAGATACATGTGACCATATCGTGGCCAGTATGAGACAGCATGGCAAGATACATGTGACCATATCGTGGCCAGTATGAGACAGCATGGCAAGATACATGTGACCATATCGTGGCCAGTATGAGACAGCATGGCAAGATACATGTGACTATTATAAACTGGTCTACACAGGCAAGATTTGTGTTTGCCATCAATGTGTCTGGGCGGCCTCCGTGGCTTAGTTGGTTAGCGCACCAGCGCAGCATAATGATATTATAGCTTCCCACCAATGCGGTTGCTGTGAGTTTAAGTCCGCCATAGGCTGGCTTCATCTGCGGCCACACCTGGGAACGTCTGCCAGCAACCTGCGGATGGTCGTGGGGTTTCCCAGGGCTCTGCTCGGTTTCCTCCCACCATAATGCTAGCCACCGTCATATAAGTGAAATATTCTTGAGTACTACGTAAAACATCAATGAAGTAAATAAATAAATAAATAAATGTGACTGATCAGTCAAGGTTTCCTACAAACCAAGTCTGTCCCAAGCTGTGTCAAAAACATACTATTACAGTATTGTTCTGTACTGTTACACAGCAGAACAGTACTTGTGAAATACCTCTTTACTTCACGAGTACAACCGTGTAGAAACTGTGGTGCACAATGTACTGCAGAAAAGAACCAATGAGAACACCACTTGGACTAACTGCTTCCCATAGCTGGAGTATGCATCCCTCAAATGATGGATGGCACATTGTCAGACAAATGTGTATGCCACAACCAGAGTAGACTGCCAGATATATCTTTCATTCATTTATTTCATTGTTGCTAAATGCCATACTCAATAATTTTTCACATATACAACAGGGCTCAGATTTGTTGGTAAAGGAGAGTGCTGGGCATAAACCACTGACCTTTGGGAAGTTATTCACAAACCCTCCCTCATGGGACATACAGATCTGTATCAATCGGTATTCAACAAGCAGTACAGTACATGAACATCCACACAGAGTCAATGGAGGTCACTGACCCACAAGCAGTGACAGCAGGGATATCCACAAATTCCCTCAGATCTTTTATTAACATATTTCACTCCAATCCCAGGGGAAATAAAGCATCATGAACAATAGGTTCAAGTTGTTTGAGTCCTTACATTCTCTACTACCCACAGATTTTTTGAAAGGCTGTTATAACAATACTGTTATTAACTTAAAGTTTCATGGACTTGTCACCTATCAGGTATTGTGGTACAATCATGACAATAATTGTATATATATGGGGTGTGGCATGTCTTATTTGATTTGATTTCATTTCATTTGACCAATTGATTGATGCTCCTCACACAGCACTCAAGAATATTACAGAAACACAACAGTGATTAGGGTTACTTGTGGAGAAACCAGAGTGCCTGGAAAAAAAACCACTGAAATTCGGCAAATACCTGATTCTCTTTTCAACATGGCCACAAGTATATTTGCACCAGCACAGCAGGATCAATGTGCGCAGCATAATGGATAGCAAGTGATCTCTAGCTAATTTCACATCAGTCTTTAACTTTAACCACGAATATGGGCTTGAGCATCTTCGGAACAATGAAGGTGGGAAACACTGAAACCTTTTTGTGCAAGGCTGGAACTAAATAATATCTCCCTGTGATGAAATGACTGAAAAACCAAGCATCTTAAAAACCTGCCCCATTACATATCTCACTGGAGCTGTAAAACATGTCAGCTTCATCTGCACAATCAATGGTTTACCTTTGAAATGTATATCTGTAGATCTAGATGTGCAACTATTTCATAATGGAGACTGTTCATTTTCCCAGCTTTCTAACTACCAGTGTACACATCATGCTGGACACCAAGATGGGGTATACATGTACATTTATCTTTAAAGAGCTACTTTGGCGTTAACACATCTGAATCTTAAAAGCAAGGTGAATTGATAAAAACTGGGATAGCCTGAATTGCCTTCCTAAATTGTGAAAATATGGCAGCGAATTAAAACCGATACTGCACGTTTTGTCACAGTATATGGAAACAAAATATTTCTCACTTCCACTTTGCCTGGTGTGACGTCAGCTATGAACACATGACATCATCAATCGCTGACATGTATACACATATGATGCTGCCCTTTTCAAACGCTCGACGTCATCCCAGCATAAATGCCTTACTCAACGTCACATCTGCCTAATTCGACGTCATACAGGGACTTTTATCACGTCACATCAGGAAAATTTTACAGACACAGCTGAATCTTCAGTTATATGGGTTAATTAGTGTTATTCATCAAAATCCTTTTGAAAGATGGTGTTAGGCTATCATATCACTGTAATATTTCCACGCAATTTGTATTCTGACCAGAGTGTCACTTTAAGGTTAAAGGACATATCCATATAACAATCCCAGAAAACCAATCTAGATTTAATCCATACGTATCACCTGATGGCTTACATGTATCTTGAAAAAATCTGCAACCTAAGTCACCTTGACCCAGCCCCATTTTGCCAGTTTTCCATCTAAATCAGAGTTCTTCTTTCATTCAATTCCTTCTCTTCCACTATTGATCCCCAATTCATCTATTCAAATATTTGTGCGCTTCGGCAATGAAATCACATCATAACTAAGTTGTGAAGTTCAAACTGTCTCCTGGCATCACGCTGATTCTATTGCACTTCGCATTTGTTTTTCGTTTTTTTTCTAGGTATTCCCTTGATCGATATCCCATCGAGCATCGTCAACAAAATGCCAGAAAACTTGGACATTCCCCCTCCAACGCCCCCCAAACCCGTCTTTCAACTCATTAATTCCTCCGCCATTCTAGTGGCCTCTCTCAGGAAAGAGTACTTCTGAAACCTCCTTACACAAGTCTTCACACAAAAGCAGTTCTGTTAATGTTCTGCTTTGAAATGGAAGGCCTCAACACAGAAGACTTAAAACGTCCAACCCATTGTTTGTTCAAGAGATAAAGACTTCCGAGAATCGCTTGTTCAAGGTGAAGCAGAGGTCGACACCACGGGGTGGGGGTGGGGGTGGCAGACATCTCTAAAATTGTTACGTCAAAGCATCTTCTTTTTTTTGAAGACGACAATTATCTAAGGGGTAAAAAAGGTGATTTACTCTACCTTCAAAACAGTGAACAAAAGCCCCACCACATAATTCAGTCAAAAAGGCAATGCAACAGTCTATTAAAGACTACAAAAATTTATTCATTCAAATGTTTTGTCCTTGAGAGAAAGAAGGTGTTTTCATGTACATAATACTCTCAGTAGTGTTCAAATTTCATCACTTCTTTACACTAAAAGATATTCCTGGTACATACTCCCTCTTAGCTGAGTATGCCATGCTGGAACAGAACACATTTCTATTTTCCTTGACACTTGACATTTTATGTGTTATTTTGTCACCCTTTTTTTATTTAACAATTCATATACTGATATAAAAGAAGTAAAAGATGATTTAGGGCACATGTTTATGTGCGCCCACAAATAATTTATTGCAATAATTTTGATTGTAAGTGATCTACTGGCACTGCAAGCCCCCCAGGCCATAATTGAATAACTCTAAGTTACAAGGACATCCTCTCACCCAGGGACGTAAATCTTTAATAAATAATTTGGCAGAGAATTGCAAAATGGGTAATCCTTCCGACGGTTAAATGTCACCAAAATACAAGCTGCAAAATCTGGTCATTTCTGGTATCGTTATGTAGATTGTAAGCGGTTATAATAATGGTAATGTTTTGTATTGGCCATTAACAGACATCAGCACAGAATATGGCCATTATGATGACAAACAAACTGAGCCTTTCAGGCTCTCTGGCTGATGGGGGGGGGGGTGAGCATTGGTGTCAAGTCAACAAAAAAAATATAACTTCCTAAAATGTCATGTTATAAATTTGATACAGTGCACAATTAAACTCAATGCTAAATACACAACAGTGTATACTTTACCATTTATTATACCGCAACTCTGATACAGGTTTATTCAAATGATTGATACTAGGCTGGTAAAAATGCAATGAAAGACCAAAAGACTTGGATTATAATTTCAAAGAATTATTCAAACAAAACTGAAAACATATACCATAAACATTTAACAGGCACAGAAAGCCTTTTCTAAGAACAACATCTGTCCATCTTCAATTCTTTCATATGGTGATTAACATACCACATAAATGGAGATGGGTGAACTTTCAGTAAAGAGTGGAGAGATTTCTGTCCCAAAATATTTCCAGTCTGTAATAATAAGGGATGGTATGTCATATACCTCAGGAAAATTCTTGGCATTTGTTCAAATGGCTTCAATGTCACTTCTCCAGATATGTTTCTTTCTTGCACTAAAACTTACATATAAATACACCTATTCGGGAACAAACTGTTAGGAGAACAAGGACACGTTTATGACTCTTCTATTACACAACACAGCAGCACTATAAAGACTGAAACCTCCAATCCAATAGGTTTAGTCTCATTTCGCCTACTTTCACACCTCTGGCAGTTGCAACTCGCCCCCTCCAAGGATTAGGCTCCCCCGTTGGGCAACACCGTGTGATGAGGTCTATCACAGGACACAGAAAGGTCTATCATAGAGCACAGAAAGTTCCATCACAGGGCGCAGAAAGTTCAATCATGAGGGATTGAGGGATTAACCAGATTATGTCCGTGCAGATGTCACCTGACTGGTGTTCAGCTGACATCAGACTGACATCAGGCAGATCATTGCTCACCGTTGACAGAACAGTTTTCACCAAATTTATTATATTTAATGGAGGGTATGGTATGGAGGTAATTCATTCTGTGCTGACCTTGTCACGTTTAACATGGCCGCAGCACAAGTTCATCTTGAGTTTATTGAAACACAGAGAGGAGGTGTGGCCGTAATGTTTAATGGATACAAATATTGGCTGGAAAGGAAAAATAAGGATTGGATTGCATGGAAATGTGTCGTACCAAGTTGTAAAGCCAGGATATGCACAACTGGTAAAGTCCTTACTCGTGCTGGAGACCAGAACCATATACACAATGTTAGTGGATATCATCACCAAGTAGAGCAAGTGAAGCAGATGGTACGCAAAAGAGCCAGAGAAGAGCTGAAACCTATTTATGACGATGAACTGACAAAACTGCACACTGACAATCCATCACACTGGCCAGTTTCCATCATTTTATTTGCTGCAATCTACAAAATACTGCCGTCCACAACAAGTTACAACATCCATATCCTAAGCCAGTCATCAACAATACTTTGTGACGGTACATTTTCCATTTGCCCTGCACTATTCAACCAGTTATATACAATACATGGAATTGTATTATTCATTTTATTGCCGAACAGAAAGCAACACACATACGAAAGATTGCTAAGGTGAGTTGTTTTGTCTTCTGTACTTCACGTTTCTGTTGTTACATTCCTTATTGATAATTACATTCACAAACATCCATATATCTATATTTGAAGTAAAATGACTAGCCTTTTTAATACTTTTCTCTTTATACATTTCACGCTTATACATGATGCTTTTTGTCGCCAATTTGCTCTATCAGTTGTCCAGGCAGACTATGAAAGAGCCTTTCACAATGCAGTGCAGACTGTTTTCCCTGATGCGGATATAAGAGTTTTTTTTTTTTATAAAATGTTTTTTTTTTCACTACAAGCAGTCCATTTGGCGAAATTTTCAGAAGTTCGGATTACAAACATTGTATAAAAGTGACACCTCGGTTCAGAAATTGGTCCGCCGCGCTGCCTCCCTTCCACTTGTTCTCTTAGAAGACGTTGAGGATGTTTGGGTTAATGCCATAGAGGATTCGCCATTAACGGAACAATGTACCAAGTTTATGGACTATGTAACCGAATATTGGACAGAAGGAGGATGGAGTAAGGAGGTATGGAACGACCACAGGACTGACTCATACAGAACAAATAACAACGTTGAAGGATGGCACCACCAAATAAACTCTGTAGCCGGAAAATGTCATCCAAACCTATCCGAGCTAATTAAGATCCTGAAGCGTGAGCAGTCAGCAACAGAGGCTAAAATATCTCGGATAGAGTGTGGTGCTATATTTGCCCCAAAGCGCAGGAAACACAGGAAGCTGAATGAGCGTCTAATGCAACTGAGAGACTGATTAACCATTGGAGACATTTCATCCCTTGAATTTGCTGATCAGGTGTCATATTTCCTACATCTTGCCAGTGAATAGACTTTTCTGTATCTATAATTTAATTTTTGTGTATTCTTTCCCATTTTATCTTTCGGGTTTTCAAATGCTGCAAATATTACTTACCTAAGTAAAGATCAAATGGTGCCACATGGGTGTTTAATCTTGTTAATCTTTTAATCCCCGTATTATTCCCTACTTATTCACACCTTCCCCAGTTGCAACTCGCCCACCTCAATTTTTTAATTTGAAACAAAAGAAGTAGGCGAAATGAGACGTCACCAATCCAATAATCAGACCAATTGACTCTAACCAAGGTCAAGCACTTAAATCTTGCTGCCCATGAATACATCCACCACATGCGATGTCCCACCACCCGTTTTTGGGATGTCCCTTTTCATCGCACCCTTGGCGAAGGCAACTGGGACATGATAACATCACAGAGGATTGAAAATTCAAAACCATTTTCTGGAACATCTGGTTGACCTACTTGCAACATCACTGAATATGATTGGTCAAATAGGCGTTCTTGATTGACAGTTCAGACAGGTCTATAACCGGGTGCAAAAAGGTCCATCAGAGGACAAAGAAAGGTCTTTTATAGGCGCAGAAAGGTATATCAGAGGGCACAGAAAGGCCCATCACAGGGTGCAGAAAGGTCTATCATAGGGCACAGAAAGGTCTATCACAGGACACAGAAAGGTCCATCACAGGGCACAGAAAGGTCTATCACATGACACAGAAAGGTCCATCACAGGGCACAGAAAGGTCTATCACAGGGTGCAAAAAGGTCCATCACAGGGCACAGAAAGGTCTATCACACAACACAGAAAGGTCTATCACAGGACACAGAAAGGTCCATCACAGGGCACAGAAAGGTCTATCACATGACACAGAAAGGTCCATCACAGGGCACAGACAGGTCCATCACAGGGCACAGAAAGGTCCATCACAGGGTGCAGAAAGGTATATAACAGGGTGCAAAAAGGTCCATCACAGGGCACAGAAAGGTCTATCACAGGGCACAGACAGGTCTATTACAGGGAGCAGAAAGGTCTATCACAAGACACAGAAAGGTCCATCACAGGGCGCAGAAAGGTCTATCAGAGGGCACAGAAAGGTCTATCACAGGACACAGAAAGGTCTATTATAGGGCGCACAACGGTCTATCACAGGTCACAGAAAGGTCCATCACAGGGCACAAAAAGGTCTATCACAGGGCGCAGAAAGGTCCATCACAGGGCACAAAAAGGTCTATCACAGGGCGCAGAAAGGTCTATCACAGGGCACAGAAAGGTCCCTCACAGGGTGCAGAAAGGTCCATCACAGGGCACAGAAAGGTCTATCATAGGGCACAGAAAGATCCATCACAGGGCACAGAAAGGTCTATTATTGGGCACAGAAAGGTCTATCACACGGCACAGACAGGTCTATTATAGGGCGCAGAAAAGTCTATCACACAACACAGAAAGGTCCATCACAGGGCACAGAAAGGTCTATCACAGGGCACAGAAAGGTCTATCACAGGACACAGAAAGGTCTATCACGAGGACACAGAAAGGTCTATCACAGGGCACAGAAAGGTCTATCACAGGGCACAGAAAGGTCCATCACAGGGCACAGACAGGTCTATCACAGGGCCCAGCACTACATCAGGATTTTTGTACTTAATAAACAGAATTATTATGTTTCCTCCATCTGTATACTTCATGAACACAATTACCCTAATTCTTCAACCTTTTCAAGTACCACTGCAACTAATATTTTGAAACACTGTGACAGAACTATAGGGTGTAGAGAAATAATACCTTTATGGAGCTGACATCTTTAATCACACAAACGAACAGTTTTAGCATTATTTTCATTTAATCATTGCATGCATAAATTCTACTGAAAAAAGTGCCTTCATGGTTGGAATGTTGAAGATTTACAGCATGTAATATAATTTTCAGATGTAAAATACCGACCAAGTAAAGTGAACAATGAAGTCCAATGTGAGCAAAATATAAATATAAAATATCATGTGGATGTCTGGAGGCAATACGAACTGGGTCATACCAAAACCTTAACTTGTCCTGTATCAAGTTGGCACACAAATGTGGGTCTGTATATAATGTTTCTAAGAAAAAAACAAAAAAACAAAAATCAAATGTTCAAGACTGAAGTTTTACTGGCTTGTCTTGGTATTCACCTGCAACACCTTTTCAAATCTACCAGAAGGTACATGCTTATATGCCCAGCTGCTCGTTTACTGGTGACTGCCAGGATCAGTTAATGAAACCAACTAGGCTATGCTTAGAAAACTTGTTGAGCATAAAACTTGAGTCTTTACATAGGGAATTCTTTTGTTTTTTCTTCTGGCTCTTGAAAAAGACAGGGACTTTAAAGAAATTAATACGGTGAGAAAAATGAAAAGTCACTTTTATCAAAATACCAATAAAAACTTTTGAGTTAGGCCCTTTTGAAGAGTCGATCGGGTTACGCTTGGGGAACATAATGTTAGGTCAGCCTTAGCATATCATCCACATCAGATAACTATGATTACATCATCAACTGAGCAATTACTACACAAAATGACTTGATCAGAAATTACTGTAAATTTCCACACATGACTGGTATGCATGACCATAGCTATGGTAACCTCATGCATTTTATTTAACACCTGCGCAGCGTACGAACATACCGAGATAATTATGGCACTACCAATCAAGTATTATGTTTTCAAATTATACCTGACCAAAAGTAACATCTCGTTTATCAAGTTTTTGACACCTGCAGTATCTCCCAACAGGTAGCCTCTTGTCTTCTTGTAACAGAAATGTGCGTGGTATGGATCATCCATGACATTAGGCAGACATTACTGGGATAAAAAATAGACAAAGGTCATCCAGAAAATACATTATATATCAAATAAAAAATACGTTATTTATGAATACATCCCACTCAAATGCTAATTTATGGCATGGTAATAAATTGCTCCAGACAAATGAATAAGTCGTCTTTGTAATAGTATACATTCGTGAGAAGTAATATGAGCATCTTTTTAACATTGCACCCAGCTGGGTTTGAATAAGTTATCAATTAAGGTTTCCAATCATGTCCAACATCATGGCATGTGATTTACGGAAATGGTATTATAAGGTCACGACAGTAATCGTATTCAAGCTCATTTTTAAAAAGAGTTAACGGTCTGCAATTTTCAACAAACTCTAAGGTATGTCAACCCTCAAGATAGCCCGTCATGTCGGAGAAAGAGAAAATATCATTCATTTTCATCCTGGTGATCCAATCTGACAGGATTGTGCTACTTAAAACTATTAATTAAAACCATTAAAACTATGAACTATTAAAACTCTGCTGACATGAAAACCCAATATATATATATATATACATTGGGTTTTCATGTCGGCAGAGTTATATATATATATATATATATATATATATAAAGGGACATAACTATAAAATTTTAAGCGATGTAACTTGTCCTCAAATGGTTTCCGGCGTAACTAAGTTCTGAAAATATAATGGTAACAGCAGAAAGTTCTTGTAGAGATAGAAATAACAGACAGATGAGCAGACAACACTGCACCACATAATATGTAAAAGGAGATCAAAACCTGCAACTAAATTTACCATTTTGCATCACAAGAAAATGAAGCTGATCGCTTTAATATTGAACCCTGCACAATTGTATGTATTGCACTTCTATACAAAGTGTTTAGCAAAAGGTGTGGCAATCAACAGCCTGCATGGTATAGTGCAGGATGCAAGTGCTTATGCATAACAGCCTTTTTGAAACACCACCGCTGCACCTAACCATCTGTGTCTTAGAATCAATACTTTAAGCGTCAGTATCTTGGGTTTAGCATGAAAAGGGCCCAAAGAGCATACACTAAAGATTATGTCAGCTCTAATCAGGATCGATACTAAACACATGCATATTTCAAGATCTAGTCACAATGATAACTTCCATAAATATTTATGTAGTCTTCAGTGCAAGTCTTTAGAAGTCTCTAGGTACAGGAAGGTGGATAGTTTAAAGTTGGACTTAACACATTTCCCATCTCACAACAAAGCAGTAGGAAATCCTCTTAAGAACTGTGCACACTGATGTGTTATCTAGTATTCTTAACTAGAAGTATTGCAAAAACCAATATATGTCCCATATCCGTTTGAGCCGTCACAATAATTATAGTTATGTCAAAGTCCACAAAAGAACTAAAACAGACATAAAGTTGTTGAAAATGGACAAAAGGGCCCTAAAGTCAAACTTATCTGTAACTTGCCATGGTGAATCAGTTTTCAGGCTTTTTTAATCAGAACTGTCTTTGAGGTAAAACTTCTGAAAACTGACTCATGACAGGCTGACGGGCTGACAAATGATGTGTTAACATATTTTTAACCTCTGGTGCCGACAGATGGCTAATAAAAACATGACGCAGTAAAAAGCATCCTAACTGACGATGTGAGCTTCTTTTGGCAGCCAAACTAAATTCTAGTACTCATTGTATTTGATATAAAATTTAAACCTTGACTTAGTAACACATTTTGCCTAATGCTGACAGTTCCCCTGATCTTAGATATGTGTTTTGAGGTTTGTTTAGATGGATAGAAGTAGGATGATATATTACTGGAAAATTGTAAGTTTCAGTGACGAAAGTAAACTTGAATGGCTTTTACTTGCCTCTAGAAAAGCACTTTTCCAAGCATAGTTTTGGGGCAAACGCGACTACGTACACTGTGTTACATGTATGCCACTCTTGTATATATTGAAACGATACACAAACATTCTCATCAAGGCCATTTTTATTCATTGTTTTTTGCTATATCCAGGTTTATCTCCTGCATTTTTAACATCAAAATAAAGCTGCATTTTGATGGCTTTTGTCCGTGCAAAAACAGCATTTGGACCATCTTTGTCACAATCCATTAACAAATACCCCATACCCTAACAGTAAATTATGGATTATTCTAAAAATAAATTTCATGAGATACATCCAGATGTCTACTCTCTGAATGTCACAACAAAATTTAGCCCGAGGATTTAATGTTTTGTTGGAAATGAAGTGTCATTTCATGGAAATTCTAAATACAGGTAACATAATACACATTTATACTTAAAAACTTTGAATTCCAACAAGATGTTCCCAATTTACAACGACAACAGAATGCTGATCAGGAGATAAAAAAGAAAGCACAAACTTTCATTACCATTTATTTCAAAGTTGAAAATATCAACATAAACTGGGATCACTTTCGAGAGCAATGGTGATTCTGTCCCAAGTGGACTTGACTGGTGTCCTCTTGTAATGCACTAGCAATGCGTTATCAGCTTGCCCACTTAACATCAGCGAAAATGCACCGACGATCAACAGAGTACACAACATCACATGACCTGAATTACCATATGCAGGAAAGGATCACCATTCTGCTGACTCCAGATTGGCTGAGCAACTTATTTGATGATATACTGTCCACTAACATGCATGAAATCAGCCAATTACAGGTGGAAATATGCTAAATTCAAAACCACACACATCTGGGAACTTCATTCGCCTGCAGCAGTGGCTAGCCGATGACGAGGTGAAAGAAAACATATAATTTAACCTATAGGGAAATAAACATCAATGGATGTTTTTGGCCTCGCAGTAATTGTGAGTATCATGAAATATAGTTTTGTACAAATTTCAAAGTTACGTAGACAATGTCTTCAGTGACACCAGACGAGGCACGACATTACAAGGTTTTGAACGCACGGTTTACAGTACACTGGGCTTGAACCTCTCACTTCACATGTTCCTTAATAATAGAAAAATTCAGCAAAAACAATACTGCCAATAAGCAAGCAGGAATTAGGTTTTGTAAACATAACCAGCCATTTTCAGTTTTGTACCTAAGGTCATATCAGTGTTGAAAAATGATCCTACCTTTAGGTTTATCTCCCCTTGATGAACTCTCCTCTTCATCATCACTGACTGCTGCATCTTCTCCCAAGATGTCTGCCACTGTTAGTTCTGTTTGTCTCTGTACAGACTCACCATCTGTGGACACACAATGTCAGAGGAATTATTCTCTATTTTTAAACTGAAAAAAAATTTTGTGCAGCCTAATCTAGAGGTCTGCAGATAACTTGTTTGAGTGGCATTTAGAAGTTGTGATGGAAGTACACTAGATAGGTCATTCTTATGGATATACAACTTCTTCGGTTATTAACACGACGTTTCAATGTAGATACTAACATCGTTATCAAGTGAGTGACATCAAAACATTAATGCTCTTAAATATAACAAGTAGAGATACAAGTGTCAACATGTAGAACAATGGGGGGATATGATGAACAGTACTCAGGGGGATTAGGCTTGGTGGGGTTCAGGTCAGTTTGGAGGTCTAATAGATCATTGATCTCTGTTGAGGCTAGGCTTTACTCTCTTAACCTGGATGGCTTCCTGTAGTTTATGTTTCTTCCAGTTGGGCTGATTAGAGTTTAGTATTCTGATTGTGTTCCAGTTGATGTTGTGGTGCGGGTTTTCTTGGATGTGGTCACTTATGGCGGATTTGGAATCAGGTTTTTCGACAGATGACTTGTGTTCTTTAATTTGGGTTCCTAATGGTCATCTAATGTAGGCTGTGTTGTAGCTGTATTTTATTTGGTATACAAGTCCTTTGGGTGTTGAGGGCTTGGTGCCTTTCCTCTTTTGTGTGGCATGGAGGAGTGACTTAAGTGTAGACTGGCTTTTAAAGAAGGTTTCTATTCCTTTGGATTATGTTAATAGGTGGACATTTTTTTATCTGGTTGGACCCAAATATGGAAGGCTTCATCTCTGACTCTCGACTGTTGGCTGGGTGCCGGTTGCATAGCTTTCTGGATTGTTTTGTAGACTTTGTTTGCTGGGTATCCATTGAGTTAGGTGAAGACTGTACGCAGGTGTGTGATCTCCTGATCCAGGTTGTTGGTGCAGATGTGTGTGGCACTTCTCGTGAGAGTTGAAATGATGTCAGTCTTAGTCTTGGGTGGGTGGTTGGACTTGTAGTGGATGTACTGGTCAGAATGGGTTGGTTTGCGATAGACTGCAGTTTGTAGGTCATCAGTGGTTCTCTTTACTTGGACGTCTAGGAAGGGTATTTGCTGGTCTGTTTCTGTTTCCATTGCGAATTTCATGCCCTGGTTGTTGTGTGTTCAGGTGGTCTAGTAATACTGTGAGATCATCGTTATGGTGCTGAACTACAAAAGTTTCGTCAACTTTTTGCATCCAGCAAGTGGGTTGTATAGGTGATGCAGACAGGGCTTTGTTATCTAGTGCTGTCAGGTAGATCTCGGAGATTATCGGGGAGAGTGGAGATCCCATCGGGAGGCCTATTAAAACAAAGGAATAGAAACCTTCTTTAAAAGCCAGTCTATGCCTAAGTCACTCCTCCATGCCACACAAAAGAGGAAAGCCACCAAGCCCTCAACACTCAAAGGAGTTGTACACCAAATAAATTGCAACTGCAACGCATCCTACATCGGAGAAACGGGAAGACCATTACGAACCCAAATTAAAGAACACAAGTCATCTGTCGAAAAATCTGATTCCAAATCCGCCATAAGTGACCACATCCAAGAAAACCTGCACCACAACATCAACTGGAACACAATCTGAACACTGAACTCTAATAAGCCCAACTGGAAGAAACGTAAACTAGAGGAAGCCATCCAGGTTAAGAGATTAAAGCCTAGCCTCAACAGAGATCAAGGGATTTACCTTCCCTTAGTTCTCCAAACTGACCTGGAACCCCAACGAGTGTAATCCCCGAGTACTGTTCATCATATCCCCGCATTGTTCTACATCTTGACACTTGTATCTCTACTTGTTATATTTAAGAGCATTAATGTTTTGATGTCACTCACTTGATAATGATGTTAGTATCTACATCGAAACGTTGTGTTAATAAACCAAGAGGTTGTATATCCATAAGAAAGACCTGTCTAGGTCTGGAGATGGTCATGGGTTTCCCCCGGGCTCTGCCTAGTTTCGCAAATCAAGATAACTACCAGTATGTATTACAGCCAAAATGTTCTCACATCAACTCTTTCCCACCAGCTTCAGTTTGCGCAATTAAAAAGAAGGAACAAGTTACAACATTTTAACCGAGATTTTGCACTTGGTAGGTCATTCTCATGAGTTACAAACTCAACGTCAAATGGCCATGGTGCCCCATTCACCTAACATCTATCAGTACCATGTTTTTCCAACATGGGCCTTGATTGGCTGAATGATCAAGGCTCCAGACCAATGATATCATCTGTTAAAAATCAATTACCACACGATATCACACAATACTAAGAGGTACTGTGGCCAGCCTTAAAAATAAGTTTTTTGGGCACAACCCGCCCGATCCTTCAATAAACGGCCCTACTCAAAATTTTTTATAGGCATTTTGATAAAAGTTTTTTATCATTTTTCTCAACTTGTTAATTTCTTTAAAATCCATATCTTTTCAAGAACCAGAATAAAAGAAAAAGAATTCCTTACCAACACACCTATTTTTTCTCATAGGGTCAGATTCCACCAAAACAAAAGTTTTCAAATGAAACTTACCACCGGTCTCAGAATCCAAATTAGATGAGCTAGATTCCATCAAGAGTTGTCTTCTCTTGGCCTCCAAGAGCTCTTCAATTTCTCCAGATAATTCTACACCTTCTCCCTGTGTGTCTATACTAGAAGCATCAGGGCTTTTCTCCACCTCTGCTATACTTTTCTTCTTGCTTTTAGACTTTCCTTTACTTTTTCTTTTTCCTTACAAGATACAAACACAAAAGAAACACTTGGTGAAAGTAAAAAAAATCAAGTCTCAGATTTTTGTTTTTATCCCAAATCTTCACTGAAAATTTCAACCATCTATGTTTTCATATCTGGAAACCCAGGACAAAGTTAAAATCATCATCATGAAGATTACAAAAGGACATAAATAAACATTTACAAATCCCATTACATGCAATTCAAGGACAAATCTCCCATACCATAAGTTGATAACCTACAGTGATGCATTTCAAAGATAAATCCCTTACCAGCAGGACAGGTTTTGTTCTCCTGCTCTGATACTTTCCACATTTGCAAGGTGAAGTCATCTGCCCCTGTCATGACAACATCCTCCTCCAGGGGGCTCCACTCCGCACACAGCAGTTTACCGATGTGTCCTCGAAAGTTTGCCACTGGCTCTTTGTTCAGAACATTCCATACCTAATGAAAATTACTGACCAAGTTGACACACCAGAATCTATGAACAAGCCAATGAGTGAGCTTATAAAGGATATGAATCCAAATAATCAGACAAACATAAGTATGTGCTAAAATCTTAAAGTGAATGATGTGATGGCCAGGAAATCCAAGACGGCTCACAGTATCCATGCTGGATTATAATTACAAAAATCAATTCCAAAAATGCCTAAGCTGACCTCAAGTCACTGTGTAAGTATAAAATTCATTGTTTGAAAACTTCAAGATATCTACAGTGCTGCACATGTTGGAAATGCTTTGTAGCACTGTAGATGCGAAAGGTTCGAACAGGAAGACAGACGAATGAACTCATCAATACTTCAGTTCTTTCTTACAGGGGACAACAACGAAACATTATCAAAAATTAATACCCATGTGGCCTCGAGCCGTAATCATTCATCCAGACACTAGTATATCCAGGTTCATGTAACGTGGTAAATAGGGTGTTCAAATATGCCATGAAACAAAATTTATCAGTCAACTGTGACAAATGCATTTCAGCACACTATTCAAGGAAATTTCTGAAATAATTTTTGGGACAAACATAACAAAAAAGGTCTCAGAATCAAAATTTCTATCTGCAGTTTTGAATTTGTCAGACAGGACTTTGACCGAGACATTTTCACAGAGAGAAAAAAATTTCTCTCTCCCATTTCAACTCACGATGTACAAATCCAAATCCATGAGAATCCCCGATTTCCTCCAAAGAATCAGACAAATATACAGCTACAGTATTCATTGTGGCTGCATTTCTCATATGCTCACCTGTGCTGTTCCATCATAGGAAGCAGACACCAGCTGTCCGTCAACATGTGGGCTCCATGACAACCCTGTGATACGCCCACTGTGGCCCTCCTGCTGGGCGGTGCTAGACGTTACCGTGACAACATCACTGGACTTACCCAGTGCTTCTGAAAATGCAGACACAGACAAATGTATGAAGAATATCATTCTCCTTATATAAAAAAAAATTCCCCCCTCTGAATGAAATAAAAGATAACCTTCTGTATTTTACATCAAAGGCTTGTTCCAGATAGAGTCTTATGAACTTCAAGACATATTTGCATTAGTCTGATAAAATTGACCTGAGACAGAATGAACGACTAGGACTAAATGCCACTCTGGCGCTAGTTTAGCTCATGTCGTGGAAAGAACATGTTAGAAACAGCCTTTTCGATATGAGAATGATCAGAAATGAACAGTCAGCCGACAATTTCAAAACCAATTAAAATGAAAAAAATTTTTTATATGTTTCAAATATTTTTCAAAGATGTTAATAAAGCACTGCTCACAAATACCGCCAAATTGAAGAAAGACTGAACAAGCATTAAAAGAAATTTATTCATCATGGTAAATGTTGACATCAGTCATCTTTTTACCTATGACATGTGTCAGGTCCACCACGTATACCGTGTTCTCATTGGATCCCGTGGCGACCCAGTGCCGGCATGGCGACATGGTGGGTGAGGCAGCCGAGTACAGAGGGTGCCAGCGCACGCAGTTAACCAGCTTCTGGTGAAGTCTGATCACACAGACAAGTCGCAAATCAGGAGGGGTGAAGAGTTCCACAGACCTGCGAATAATCATATACATGGTGTCTTCAAAGTCAAAACAAAACTTCAGATTGAAGACGCATCTTCATGTGTTGGAACGACAACAACTGTTTCAGGAACAGAGTTAGAAATTTTTTCACAGAATTGCATTATGAATGAAAACAAAGGATTGATTTCTAAGACAAATGCCAGTTCTATCTGTATAAAGTGTAATAGCATCAAATACGTTTGATTTCCATCCAAACATTTTTACTGCTTTTCACTGTTTTTTACACATGCAAGCACTAACAACTTGCACAAAATGCGCAAAAATATCCTTCAGCAAGAACCTTGGAAAGCTATCAGTCAGTACCAGAGATGTATTTAACCTTACCACTTTTTTTTTTTTTTTCCTCATGTATATCTGCGAACATTATTTCCTAAAAATGACAAATGTTGCACCAGGCAAATTTGAAGAAATATAGGGTAAAATAGGAAATGCCAAAAATATAGGGGAAAAAATAGGACAGATAAGGCGGCTGGGATCCCTGTTACACCAACGTGAACATGAACAGGTGCAGATTTATTATTTTTCCTTTTTCAGACAGGGCAATTAGCAAAAATCAATCCTCCATTCATTCAAAAACCTCAACTTACCCATCATCATTTCCTACAGCTACCACAGTGAAGTCTTGCTTCCACCTCATGTCACTTCTGATTGGATACTTGCTCTTTGGTTATCACAACAGACACGAAATAGTGAGCATTAAAAGAACAGATGTGACAGAGGTATTAGTGCATGATAACTAAACACAACTAAGGTACACTTGTACCAAAACTACAAATATGAGCATCTCTAAAATATTTATACACTACTAATGCCACTGACACACCAAATACATTTTTAATTAATTCCCATCGTATCAAATTGATTCATATTCAATAAGAATAATTTTCAGCTTGGACACGGCCTGTCCAAGTGCAGTGATGCAGATCAAGTGGACAGACTGGATTTAGTTCAATACAGTTCCATTCAAAAGCAGGAATTCCTACCCAATGACATCACAGTGCGTCAAACTTCTACCACAGCTTGGGGAAACCATGGTTTGCACACGTGCAGTCATTATCAAAATGAATTCAGCGGAGTGGAACTGTATTCATGCTAACACTCTAATAATCAAACAGGTTCAAAAAAATTTCCCAAACCACTCACATATTTGGATTGAATCAATGTCCACCAAAGCAAATCAGGTGTGTCTAGAATGGTATTCCACGCAAACTGATACACATCAGTGCACAATCTGTTTTGGTGTGTCATTGGTGCTATAATCAGCCCTAGTTACATCATCTATTGGCCTCTCTCGTAAGACCTTTAGCACTTGATCAATTGGATCCAGCGATTAAATTCAGTTTAATGCCTGCAAATAAATGCCCGACATTTTTGAAAACACCTCTTTGGACGAAGTGGTATGACCATGTTGTCCACATTATATATTACTGGACAAAGGTCTCTGGGGTCAAACTTCAACCAACGGGATGTTTTCAAAAATACCAGGCACCTATTTGCAAGCTTGGTTTAGTCTACCAACTGGACAGACATATCGACTGCAAAACTTACAGGGCCCTGAACGAATGTAATAAAACAACTACCTTGGGACCATTAGTGGCCGAGATGACCGTGTGAAAGTCCACAGCTTCCTTGTCCAGTTTCTGGGGGAGGTGTTCCTTAATGAGCCCATCCCCCACGCTGTACACACACGCAGCTGCTGGCTGACCACCTGCTCCTATGTCTGGGCAAGTTAAATGTTCAATAGTATAATAATATTTGACGAGATATTAATATCTTCATGCTACTGAAAATGATCATTAAATCTCACAATTCTGATGGAGATTTTTACATCGTGTCTGAGCAAAGAGAACCCGGGATTTTGATCTAAAGCTGAACGAGACATTTTCTACAAACATATTAACACTAAATCCAAGCTGCTTATATACCTGTATAAGAGCTCCCAGCTTTGAAAACTCAATTGCCAAAAAACCAATACAAGGATTTAGAAGCCAACAGCCTACTGCATTGGGCAGCAAAGGGAATGGATATCTCAATTTTACTATTCAGTATTTTTGAGTCAATTTCAATATTTTTTTTTCTTTTAATTCATTTTGGTGTTTCTGAATATTACACTTTTACAATGACAGTTGGGTTTACGGCTGACTTAAAAGCCAAAGCCATATCATCAGAGACTGGAAGTGAACCTGTGACCTCACCAGTCAAGCGCCTAAAAGGCTTCTGGTAGAAAATTATCCGTTTAGTCAGTCAGGGCCTACTTTTACAGAACTTATATCAGTTTCACCTGACTTTTCTCAAAAATTCCCTTTCTAGCATTACAAGATAGACAACGTCTTTCAGAAGATAAAGTTTTTTGTGAAAGTGTCATGCAATATGATCAGGGGAGATAACTCACCTAAAGCAGGACACGGTGGCCCCCAGTTTATAACATACACTGTCTTCTGATGGTAAGTACTGGACAACTGGGGTGGTCTGAAACATACATAGAAATTGATTGCAAAAAGACTGTAAACCTGCACAAAAATTTCCAGAAGTTTAAACATGTGGTGAGTAATGGCTGGCACTCATCAAAGAGTCCACACCTCAGTATGCACTCATTTGCCTCTCAACACTTTAAAAATAAACACTTTTGCCTGCTGGGAAAAGCAGTTGAATGTTCAGCACCGATAATTCAATTCCAAGCCTTAACTTTCCTTAATTAAGAGCAACACAGCTGAGTTTCCAGTAACTTGCAGCTGCTGCTGTTTACCAACTAAGTGGATGACCTGCAGTCTCTCACTCAGAGCCTTTAAGGGTCAGCATGCATGTCATGTGAGCGTGTTGCTCTTGGAGGGGGGGGGTTCTTGTTTTGTTTTTTTTTCCTTTAAATTTTGTTTATTCAGTTTTGTCTGGTGCCATTCTCAAAATTTTTTCAGGCATGTAAATGTGTTTCACACTTGATACTGTATTTCACAAATATATACAAGGCCGTATATACAGGGCCATATATACATAGTAAGCAGCCTTAGTGGTCTTACTATGCCTTACTATACTCTTACTAAAGCCTTAGAGAACTTTGGACAAAGAGGATGTATTACACATTTTATCTCCTACTGAAGTGTTTAGTTCATTTCACATGTGTATCTTAGAAATCAGATACACACTTTGTTTTCACACAGACTTACTTGTTAGTGAGGGTCTGGTATAACCCCACTCTCCCATCATCCGTCCCGTATGCTAACAGCCCTTCTTTACTGGGGTGCCAACTTAGCTGGAAGAGATGAAATGGACTTTATAGAAGGGGACATCTCAAAGATGATTAGCTACTTGTAGTGTGTGAAATATAAGAACCCTGCAAAGGCTGAGCAAATTTTAGGCACAACTACAAGTACCCTTGACAATGATACCCACGATGGTGAGTTTACAGACCCTACTGGACTGTTATTCAAGAACACGCATTTGACCAATCATAATCAATAGTGTAATGAGTCAACCGGATGTCCCACAAAATGGTTACAAATGTTCAATCTTTCTCTGATGGCACAGATGTTTTCACCAAGAATGGAATGAAAAAGTAACATTGCCACAATGACGTGTCATGATGGCATCATGATGACTGGGCTGTGGGGTCCATTCAAACCCAATCTATTTATTTATTTTTAAAATATTCTCTTATACACATGCAGACAATAGGTTTAATCAGAAACCAGATGTTATGGTTGGTTGTCATGGAGATGAATTCCTTAGATGATCTCTCCAGTGATTTATTTATTTATTTGGTTGATGTTTTACGCCATACTCAAGAATATTTCACTTATAGGACTGCGGCTAGCATTATGGAGGGAGGAAACCGGGCAGAGCCAGGGAAAACGCATCCGCAGGTTGCTGGCAGACCTTCCCACGTACATCTGAAGAGGAAGCCAACATAAGCTGAAACTGAACTCACAGCGACCGCATTGGTGGGGGGCTTCTGAGTCATTGTGCTGCGTTAGCGTGCTAACCAACACTTCTCCAGTGAAAATCCGCACCAACTTACCGCTGTGACTTTAGACTTGATCCCTTGCCAGAGAGTGGTCACACTGTAGTCGTTTTTCTGATCCTTGACGTTCCACACACGAATGAGGTTGTCACCAACACCGACAGCAACTTGTCCTTTAAAATGAAAAACACTTCAAATGTCTTTTTCTTAATACCCATATGTCATCTGATTTGTAAATCGGTAAACGGATGCTTTGCCTTTAATAAAAGTTATTCAGTTACAGTCCGGTTTATACATGACTGTACTTATATGCAAGCTTAGGTTTTACATTGCACTTAACAATTTTTCAGTCATATGAGGATGATATATACTTTGTTTTCTTGTGACAGGGTGGGTCTGTGACTCCAAAGTGCTGCTGCCACTGGAGCATCATGCCAAAGACATCAGACATGACACCCCACCCAGTCACATTATACTGACACCGGGCCGACCAGTCCTCTTTCCTTGCTCTCACCTCTTAGCGCTCAGTGCCAAGTGAAGCAGCAGCAAGTACCATTTTTAAAGTCTTTGGTATGACCCGATCAAGGCTTGAACCCAGACCTCCCTACTTCGAGGCTGATGTTCTAACTACTACTGAAGCAAAAGTCTTAGGGGAAAGCAGGAAACTATGCAAGTGAGCATATATATGACTGACAAACCTCCTATTAAAGAAAACAGATCCATCAGGAGCTAAACCTGCTCAAGGGACATAACTGGCATAACATCTGCCATAATTTGGCCAGTGGATTAAGGCCAGTGCAGCTTTTCTCATAGGTAAAGTAAAGGGGTTATTGGTATAAATATTTACTTAATGTTTAATTTACTTACATACTTGATGTATGTTTTATGTAGCTCTTAAGAATATTTCACGTGTGTCTGGGGGAAACTGAGTAGGTTGAAGTCTGGTGAATTCAAAGATACCTCACCCGTTTGCTGACAGACCTCCTAACACTCAGCCACACTAATTGCAGATTTTGGTAACAGCGACCACTAATTGTAACAAACAACAACCATTAAATTTACCTGGATCAAGAGGTGAACTCTCCACAGCGTAGACAAAACCACTGAGCGTCGGCAAGCAGAACTTTGGAGTGAGAGACGGCAAGTCCCAGACAATGATCTGAAAAACAAACAAACCAGATGCTATAAATATTAATACAGGACAAAACTTATTTATTTATTTGATTGCTGCTTTACGCCTACTCTATGAAGTTGGCCAGCAATACGGTGGAAGGAAAATGGGTAAACCCACGCCCAACCGCAGCATGCTGGTGGGCCTTTCCACATACACTGCAGGGCAAAACTGCACTGTATCTAGTGATAGTTCTCTTCATTTTATTTACTTGAATATGACAGTCAGGATTATGAGTGGAAACCTGAAAGTGAATCACATCGCGCTTTGACAAGTCCCCTGAACTTTCGTCACAGTGGCACAATCTGGTTGTTTAATTACTTGATGGATTCATAAGCCTGCATACGGATGACTAACACCCTTTTTAAAACAACCTTTCAGTGAAAGTGGTATGGGGCTTTTGTCCCGGAATATACAACAAGGACAACAACGTCATACCATTTCGTTCAAAGAAATGTTTTCACAATTGTCCGGCGGCTATTTGCAGGCTTGGATTTTAATGACATACGTGTCAGTTTCATGGGTGAACGAATTCAAACTGTCCAGGGTAAACCATCAGCTTTCGGCAAGTCACCGACAAGTTTTCCGATATCTCACATAGATGCAATATTTGTAAATGAATAGATGAACATTTGTAAGTGTTTATAAATGTAATACAGTGATTGGTAACAATTATATGTTGATAAATCACATGCCACTTGGACCAGGATGTGTTTAACTCTAGTAGAATTAGTTCCACATAGCTCCAAAGCACTTGCACTCGTTACGTTTAACGTGTTTGATAGAGAAGGGAGCTACAGGAGCTGTAACAGCAAAATCATGTAGTAATGCTGTGTTCTGTAAACCTTGTAAATACCACTAGTGTCGTGAATTCAGAGTTGGAGTCATTAAGTCAGTTTCGCTAGTCGTGCCTACAAAACAACATGGAGATGTTACCATAGCTTGTGCCACTCTGCTGATGAGTGACCAAAATGTAATCTTTCACTTCCTTTTTGGTTGTCATAGCTTGATTGCATAATTTATCATGCCACATACAAATACCAAAGAGTAAAGAAATATTACAGGATATCTCATTGTATCTTTCATGGTCCTGTACTTAGTCAGCCATCTTAGTTTAACTTCCCAACGTGAAGGTCACAAACACAAGGATCCTGCTTTCAAGTTAGTGGTATTTACCACTTCTGAGGTCCATCAAACGGGATTCACAGGTCGTGAACTCGAAAACATGCCTTGTGAGTGCGTTACGGAATGCAGCTGCATTCTCCAAACACACAGCGAGCATGTAAAATAGTTCAGAACAACCAAAAAACCACAAACGCAGAAGGCTTACCTTCGTCCTTTACCATCCAGCTAGCCTCAATGTACGAAGCCCCATGTTAAGCATCCAAATCCGACGCCATGGCCATTAAACTCTCCATGACTCTGTTAGCCGAAGTGACGCAAGGATTGCTATCTCGCCACAACACACAAAAACAGTCCTGCAGTGTGTAACACTGCCCTAAACATAATGAGTGCAAGTGCTTCAAAGCTACCTGGAGCTATCTAGCCCTGACCAAAATCCCACTGGCCTCAAACCAGCATAAGTTAACCAGTGTTAACTTCAAGCAGAACACATAGGTTGAGTCCCTTACCTGTCTATCCATGGAGATAGAGACAAGCATCTTGTCGCCTTCTCCCCCACAGCTTACATTGAAGACGATGCGGGAATGTCCCGGGAATACCGACGCCTGTGTGTTGAACAACTCCCATTTTGCCTTCCCTGTCTTTGACAGGTCCCACTTAAGCAGGTCTCCACTGACAAAGGACAAAACGTAGTGGTATGAGACAACGGATTAACACTGCCGCATTTAAGCAGAAATGATATTCACAAGAACAGAGAACTGTCACTAGAACAAAGTACTTCCATAAGAGTATTCCTAAAAGTACACAGTATTCTCAGAGGAATGAAACCATTACACAAGCGTTTTGTGGGGAACTGGGAAACAAAAACCTCATGAATTTTGATTATCTGTTACTTTTGTTTTGTTATGATTCTTTCACCACTTCAACATGTTCGATAAACTGCATGCTTTATGGTCAAATTTATGGTCCACAACTTTAATTTTTTGGGGGCGAGGGGGTTTATATGAAAAAGTGTTTTGTTTAGCTGAGCAACTCAATGTAGTGTTTGACTTCGGTTAAAACTACTGACTTAAGAATTTTGATGAACTTTGTGAAACAAGAGGGAAGGAATTCAAATGTGTTAAAAAAAATTACCATATGGAATTTGGCCTGAGACTGAAAAATACTACAACTTCTGACTCCGATCTCAAAGAAATAAAAAAAAAAAACAAAAAAAAAATAGGGGTACAAACTTGTAAGAGCTGGAGACAAACTGTGTCCTGCTGTGTGGGGGCCAGCAGACGGTCACCCAGATCCTGCCTCGCCCCTGCTCGTCCCACTTCTCCCGCCGTGACCCCGTGGTCGTGGGCAGCTTGAGCATTTCCAGTGGTTTGCCCCGGGCCGTGCTCCACACCCCCACAGTCCTGTTCTTACACCCTGAGGCCAGGAGGCATCCAACTGACCTCTCCACTGACTGGTCACCTGATCCATCACCTGGAGGATGATCATCTGTACACAGGTGAGAAACAGACACAGAAATATAAAATACAATCCATCTTAATTCTCACAATTTATTTGTTCGTTCATTTTAATTGGTGTATTATTTTTTTATTACTTTTTTATCTTTTATTGTTTGATTGTTGTTTAAACCCCTGCTTAAGAATTGTGCACTCAGTAAGTTTTATGGACGGAGGAAACCAGAGTGCCCCAAGGAAACCAGAGTGCCACAAGGAAACCAGAGCACCCAAAGGAAACCATAAGGCAGGCGTAGAAGAAACCACAATGCCTAGAGAAAACCAGAGTGCCCCAAGGAAACCAGAGTGCCCAAGCAAACCAGTGCCCCAAGGAAACCAGAGTGCCCAAAGGAAACCAGTGCACCAAGAAACCAATGGTATGTGAGAATTTTTCCCCCATGTGACATACAGATTTGCAGACACTGGTACAGGTGTTAGTGGTCTTCAATGGACATTACAGTGAACAAACTGTCAAAAGAGAAGCAGTGCACCACAAGCAATGATCTACCAATTCCCTGTCCAAGGCCCAGATTAGAACTCACACCTCGGCTATCATCGCACGTGAAAGGAAAGAACCTTATAACAGTTGACCACTTGGTCATGACCCGACCAAAATTAAACTTTTACCTTGGCACACTCAAGAACATTTCACTTTCATGAAAGCAGTCAGGTGTATGAGTTGGGATTTCTCATGGCAAATACAGGCTGATCAAATTACTTTTGTCCCTGCCTCAATGAATTCCTCACTGAAGGACACCAGACGTGACACCCTATTCCAAGTGATCGTGCACTGACACCTGACCAACCCACCCTTTCTCCGAGTCCATAATCTGGGATCTGGACAATGAATTTCTCATTGAAGGACACCAGACATGATACCCTATTCCAAGTGATCGTGCACTGACACCTGACCAACCCACCCTTTCTCCGAGTCCATAATCTGGGATCTGGACAATGAATTTCTCACTGAAGGACACCAGACTTGACACTCTACTCCAAGTGATCGTGCACTGACACCTGACCAACCCACTCTTTCTCCGTGTCCATAATCTGGGATCTGGACAATGAATTTCGAATTTCTCATTGAAGGACACCAGACGTGACACCCTATTCCAAGTGATCATGCACTAACACCTGACCAACCCACTCTTTCTCCGAGTCCATAATCTGGGACCTGGACTATGAATTTCCCATCGCCTAAATAATGAGGTCCATGCTCAAGACTAGCCAGTGGACAGTGTATGTACTTCAGTCACAAGAACTTATGTATGCATAAATAATTACAGCTGAGGGAGAGGGAAGAGGGATGTTCCTCAATAAATTTTATCCCTTCAAGACTTCTACTGTAGTGAAGGTTGGTGCAATGCAAATCCACTACACTACAATACATTAACACACTTTCAAGAAACAAATGATCCACAGAATTTGCATCACAAAACAATGCAACAAAACAAGCGCAGAATTCAACCAAGCAAGGTCATCCTTAAAACTATGTTCATTGGCCATAACCTGACCAACTCTCCACAAGAGGGCCCCACTGCCCATAACCTGACCAACTCTCCACAAGAGGGCCCCATTGCCCATAACCTGACCAACTCTCCACAAGATGGTCCCATTGGCCATAACCTGATGAACTCTCCACAAGAGGGCCCCATTGCCCATAACCTGACCAACTCTCCACAAGATGGTCCCATTGGCCATAACCTGACCAACTCTCCACCAGAGGGCAACATCCAAACCCTTCTTGGAATTTTGATACAAGTTTTTTTTTTCACATTTCTCTCCATGTTGATTTCTTTAAAATCTCACTCTTTTTCAAGAGCTAGAACAAAAAAAAAGAATTCCCTACCACCCGACCCTCTTTTTTCTCACAGGTTCAGGTTATGCAGAACAGTTTTTGAAGGATGGCCCAACCAATACATAACTCTCACAGGTATGCACCCTGAATATATTAAAATATAATATTTGACAAATCTTTAATGTTTGAATAATCACCCTGAGAGTCACCCTTGTTCAGCAACAGGGAATCCTCTCCAGGGAATCTGCACCAGGCAAGGGCGTGAACTTCGTCATCATGACCCCTGAGCCGATGGATTACACGACCCTTGTTAGCTAGCGACACCAGTAGAATCAGACCATTCTTATATCTGAAACATAAAACAACATCAGGATAACATGCTGTAGCCTGTGACGCCAACATTTTACCAAAATTCCATAACCAAAAGGTTTACAGTATTTGCACAGTAATGTTTCTTTTTTTTTTTTTTTTGAGTCTTTGATTTTTTTGGTGTCGAACAACAATCAACCAATCAATCCATCTTTCTTGAAATATCCTTGAGAACGGAGTAAAGCACCAATCAAATAAATAAATAAATAATTAAATAAGAGAGTGGCAAATAGAACACCTACAACATGCTGCAGCTTATAAATCAATGTATCCTCAGTCACTCCCTAAATCCCTCAGTCACTCCCAGAATTTCTCAATCACTCCCTGAATCCCCAGTCATTCCCCGACCCCCCCCAAGTCACTCCCCAAACAACCCAGTCACTCCCTGCATCCCTCAGTCACTCCCTGAATCTCCCAGTCACTACCTGAATCTCCAAGTCACTCACTGAATCCCTCAGTCAACCCCCCCCACATCCCCAAGTCACTCCCTGAATCCTCAGTCACTTCCCGAATAACACAGTCACTCCCTGAATGCTTGAGTCACCCCCTGAATCCCCCAGTCAGACATCAAATCCCCAAGTCACTCCCCAAATCCCTGAGTCACTCCCTGAATCCCCAAGTCACTCCCCAAATCCCTGAGTCACTCCCTGAATCCCCAAGTCACTCCCCGAATCCCCCAGTTACTCCCCAAATCCCACAGTCACTCCCCGAATTTCCCAGTCATACCCTGAATCCCTCAGTCACTCTTCGAATAAAGCAGTCACTCCCTAAATCCCTCAGATACTTCAAGAATCCCTCAGTCACTTTGAATAACCCAGTCACTCCCTAAATCCCTCAGACACTTCCAGAAACCCTCAGTCACTCTTCAAATAACCCAGTCACTCCCTAAATCCCTCAGACACTTCAAGAATCCCTCACTCTTCGAATAACCCAGTCACTCCCTAAATCCCTCAGACACTTCAAGAATCCCTCAGTCACTCCCTGAATTCCTTAGTCACTCAATGAATCAATCACTTGCCGAATCCCTCAAGCACTAACCAAATCCCTCAATCACTCACCCAACAGCCAAAACCTCCCTATCCTGTGTAGAACAAGCCAGCGACATAATGCCCTGCCCTGACTCCAGTGTGAACGTTGTACGTCTGTCCTCCTGAAGCCTCCAGCTGACGATGGCGCCCTTCTCGTCCCCTGACACAACCAAATCTTCATCCACAGGGGACCAGGACAGGGCTGACACACGCACCTGGATACAGAAGTATAACAGGGTTTAGTTAGTTTTAACATTAATTATGTACAAGCTGGTATGAAGCCTTAGCCTGCCATGATGTTTAGGGTCAATTACCAATAAGTCATCATCAAGCTCCAGACTATAATGTTCATGGAGAGTTACATGTAGTTTTAGGGTCAGTTATCCACGTCAATGAAACACCTGGCCACCAGCCAGTGGTCAAAAGCCTTTAATATTTGTTAAATTGAGCTGTTGTGTTTTTACTTTCATGTATGCTTTTTCATGCATCATCGCTTTGTGGACTACAGTGTCGCTTAGGTATATTTTAGCCTGTGAATGTTAGACACAAACATGGCGAATCCCTATCACAGGTAACATGAAAGTGGAAGAACTTAATGAAGCCCAAAGAACGGCATACAGTTTACTACTGTCTTAAAGTAACATGCAAGTATTTTTACGTTTATCTCTGAGTATGAGCCAGATATAATTTGTGTCAGTGAGCGGCGTAGCTTTCCTGGTTTAAAGTAAATAGTTTTCTTTGTTTACACAGCACGCTTCCACATTGACAAGCGCTGCGTTTCCGCCTTGCGGAGTTGTACCCCTTTCTCTTAGGTAGATTTGAACGTCGTGAACATCACATGTACACGGTGAAATGCGGAAGTATTCAGCCACTGTTTCAATATTCTTTAATCGTTTCTAGGTTACCTGTCTTGTTCTGTAAAGTGTTCTTCATGAAACTGATCATATTGTCGACTAGTGTATCAGTATTAGCGTAAATTGTACTTGTGCCAATTTTTCATAACAGAGAACGTGTGATGTAAAGATGACATGTCAAATATTATTGTTTATTTTCACTGCTGTCAATCACATACTAGACGCAGAGCATGTTCTCACAGAATGTACCCAAGAAGAATATCAGTAAATGCCACGAAACTCAAGCCTCATCTACTTGAATTGAGTTCTTTATTACCAACCGTTACATACCATAATAATTAGATCAAGTCAATTTAGGGTCATTTATCTGTGATAAAACATGACACCAGCTGATGTGTAAATCCTGTGAGTCTGAAGGTCAATCATAGCCATAATCCTATGAGTTTGAAGGTCAATCATACCCATAAGCCTGTGAGTTTGATGGTCAATCATATCCATAATCCTGTGAGTTTGAAGGTCAATCATACCCATAAGCCTGTGAGTTTGAAGGTCAATCATGTCCATAATCCTGTGAGTTTGAAGGTCAATCATACCCATAATCCTGTGAGTCAGAAGGTCAATCATAGCCATAATCCTGTGAGTCTGAAGGTCAATCATATCCATAATCCTGTGAGTTTGAAGGTCAATCATATCCATAATCCTGTGAGTTTGAAGGTCAATCATATCTATAAGGCTATATGAAACCAGCTACTATACTGTTCATGCATGAGTTAATTTTAGGGCCTATGATCCCTATACAAATATGACACTGTACAGTCTATGTTTGGATGAAGTCAATTTTAGGGTCTATGATCCCTATACAAATATGACACTAGACAGTCCATGTTTGGATGAAGCCAATATCAACTGGTACATGTCAACATGACCACAGATTTGATCAAGTTAGTTTTAGAGTCAGTTACCCATATATAAACATAACAGTGATGACACTGGGGCCATGTTTAGATGGAGCTGGATTTTTGGCTCAATCAGTTCCTCCCACTCCTGAAAAACTTGCATTTAATCTCGGATAATGTGTGAATTCATATTGGTGAACCTATCAAGTTGTTATAGGCTGTTCGTTGGGTCAGAAAACATTAATTTTTTTCTTCAAAGCAATGCAAGATTTACTGATGGAAATCTACAGAGAATGCAATGTCACTTACAAGTGATAATGTGAAAGAACAGCAATGAAAACTATTCTGTTGTCTGCAACTGCACCAGTACAACATACATGAAAGATGACTGAAGTATCCAGTCTTGGAGATTTAACATATATAACAGGGGCAGGTTTCATGAAGAATACTTAACGCTAAGTAGCACTTAGCTAAGTGCACTTCTTATCTCTACAACATACGTTGCCATTGCAATTAAGGGAATACTTAGCTAAGTGAGCTTCATAACACTGGGGTCTGAACCTTTTACTCATAGGCTGATTGCCACAGCCATTTCAGGTTTGGACGCAGCAAGTCAAAAAACAGGTTTTTTCATTGAACTGCACAGTTGGTTGACCTTGTCCTGCACATAAAGCCATTTTACGCACAAAATGATGTCAACCGTGCACTGTACAGTTCAGCTGGTTTCTTTTGAGAGCTGCCAAAAGTACTTACATTCCATGACATTCATGCCAGATGTCAAAGATTGAAATGTTTCCCAACATTTAGGGCTGAATTTAAACAGTACTACGATTCTGGCACATTTGTCAAGTTTTGTCCCACTGATTTTCTTTTCAAGTTGCTAGAATAAGAATTTGAAAACCCACTCCTACTACACAGATGGTCAACAATGTCAACTTCTTTTTAAATGGCCATTAAATAGCTACTGTAAACAACTTATAATTTCGCCCCCAAGACTGTTTTTTTTTTTTCAGAGGCAAATATATGCCATAAGAGATTACTTTTGGAGTTGAAACCTACATTTTTAGTAGAATATCATCCTATCTTGCAAACAAACCTCAAAACATCTTTCTACAGCCAATAGAATTCTCAGAATCAGGGAAAAAAAGCAACTTTGTCATGGATTAAATTTTTCATTATTTACTGATTTACGGTGCTTTATAACATATTTATAGAACCACTAACAGCATGTTGTCCATGTTCCTGGATCACCGCTCTGCTCTCAATGTCCCACAGCTTCACTCTGCCATCTTCGTCCCCGCTGCAGCATCGTGACAGCGACGCTCTGGCGTGACATAGCGCGACAGCGGTCACACGTTCTCGGTGGCCACAGAATGCCCGCACGTGCGCCAAGCGGGAACCGTCAAGCCGATAGACATACACATTCTGCCGAGCTCCGAACACGAAAGTATCCTTGTTGACATCGCTTACTTTGCTGCTGTACCAGTTCGGCGATGCCGGTAAAACTTTAACAGACATTATACAGTGACGAGGTTAATAAATAACACGATTACATTCTTCGGTTCAAAGTTTGCGCATAGCTGTGTTTCCATCGTAGCGTGCACCTCACAGTGGGAGCCCTTTGTAATATTATCCTAGCCCATTTAATGCCTGGCTTGCAAACGATTAAAATCACACTCGTACCTTTCCTGTTGTATCCGCCTCTGTGAGATGTCAAGCATACTACAGCCCCTCGTAAGGAGAATTTCAAATTTTGCCTTCTGTACCCAAAACTATTGATCAAGTGTATCCATATGTACATATATTCTGAAAGCTAAACGACTGTTGATCCCCAAAAAGCTGTTAAAATTTGCTCAACTTTAATATTAATCAACATAATGAGAAAGTTTGAAAAAAATCAGGACTATTTTTCAAAAAGCTATTTTTTTTTGATAATTTTCAAAATTTTCCCTTTTTTTTCTTTTTCTTTTTTTTGCCCAGGTGGATCATTTTCTATATAAACTAAAAACTGCCGAACATAGTTTAATATTCATCTTAGATTGTTGGACATTGATGGACATATAAAGTTCAAACTTTCAAATTTTTTTTTAAAAAATTGAAACTTTGATGTTCTTTTAACTAATATCTTTTAAACTCGAAAAGATTTCGAAAATTTTTGGGGCGGTTTTTTAGCTTAAGTATTAAGTTACATGTGTGCCAAGTCTCAAAGCATTATGTTGAAAAATAAGCAAAAAAATAAAAGTATTTCCGCATACTACCGTCTCAAAAATAAAAGCAGGGAAAAGGCCAAAATATCTGGGGGAGCATTATATGTGACAAAATTCGTCAATAATTCGCTTGTAAATAAATTTTAATCAAGAATTGTTCAGCCTCCAGTTAGAATGTGAACATATCAACCTACTTATGTTAAATTTTAAAACTTAGCATGCTCCATGAAAGCGTAAATTGGTGTTTTATCTTAACATTACTGAGCAAAACCTGCTAGAATGTGTTTATAAACCCCTTCCACAATGGCATCCCGGTGGGGTGATTAAGGCTGTTGCTTTAGTTAATAGTTTGCTTCAGTAGTCTGCGCAAGCAACCATGCAAAGTTTATAGCAGGAGTAATACACAGCATGTGACCCCCTACAGTGAGGTAATCCCCTGATCAGGAGGAAATAAGAAAACAAAACTGCCTTGGGTCACAACATGTTATAATTTTTGTCAAATTTACGGTAATTAAAATTCGAATTTGGTTTTCATCTTTAAGTGAGAGGAAAGACAAGAGAATGGAGAGTAAGAAGAAAAAGAACTGATCAAATTTCACCTCTGAGGGATTCTGGTAGCCTTACTCATGAGATCTGCACTTACGGGTATTCTTGCATGAAATCCCGCTCGATTGAAGGGTGCAGTTTGTCGCATCGTAGACTTTAGATGCCCTCAAAGTTATACAAGATCCAGTTAGTCTGGATTCTCTATTTGTTATGTATTGCATACTTTTGTAGTTTATGTAAACCAGGAAATTTATTTAAATGTCACCTTGAAATTGTTATGACTGACACTAACCGAGAAATGTTAATTGTCTGTGACGATCTTGGTATTAGTTGGACCTGTCTCCACACAAAAATAACGATATGGCTTTCCGAAAAAAATCTGCGGCACATATTTCACTGCTACTAGTATATAAAACAGAAAGCTATATGCCACATATTTTATGCAGGCCTACCAGGTAGACCTATATGTGCCTGGAATTCTTAAACAAAGAGGAATTAGAGGTTTAGTTCCGGTTAGTGTGCCATCGGGTATCGTAACAGAGCTTCGCCGAACTTTAATTGTTACTTCGTCCATGGAGGTAATATAATTTTTACCGTCTCCATAATGCATCTGAAAAGATGTTTTTACTGTCACAAACGTCATTGCTTTACATTAGATACAGAACTGCACTTTTCTTTCATTAATATGTGCGATGAGAGCTTTGTGTCTAGGTCAAGTTTTTTGGAGTTTATGCCGGTTTTGTGCATTCAAAACTTTAATCAATATATTCCTATATTTTGTGAGATTCAAATATCGATGTGCACATGCCTGTATTACTTAAGCACTGTAGCTGATCCGATGAGTGATATAACATATGTACAATTGCCTCAGACCTGACCACCGGGATAGAGGCGCGGTTCAAATCCAGCTTTATGTCGTGAGTTTTCCCACTTACCTGATCGTAGGTGCAGTGCATGAATGGATTCCTCCAGTATACCCCTGTGCGTTGACGTCTCGAACACTGAATCCAGGCCATGCAACCAAGTCGATCAGTGCCTATATTTCAACTACATTAGAGATTTAGTTAACGTCAGACCATGCATGTCAGTGTGGTTTGGCTCTGTACTTTATCATTAGCCACAGACGCTGCTTGGTTAACTCAGATAAAGCCTACTTTCTCCAGGTTCACGGCATTTTTCTCCTGCCAATAACCGTCACTAATTTCCACAAATAAATCTTGATGCATATTTATTTTTTTCTTTTTTATTTATTTGATTGGTGTTTAACACCGCACTCAAGAATAGACGCTTCAAGCGCCTAGTCTGGACATTTTCGGTATAACTGCCACCATAATGCTGGTCGCCTTTCCAATAAGTGAAATATTAAACACCAATGAAGTAAATAAATTTATAATGTACAATAATTCAAGTTATCAAAAACTTTATTGCTATAGAACCTGACGATGGAAATATGCAGGAATCTGGTATGTGCCAGTTCCCTGTGTATGGGTAGGCTTATTCATCTGCGCAACGTCATTGAGATTAAACAAATATCGCTAAAAACAAAATACTATCCCTATATCCTCGACGGAACAAACATAGGACACCATGCACGACCTTCAAAACCTTTTCTCTATTCATACTTGGGACATTAAACCATGCATGTACAGTGAAAACAGAAACAGTTTATCGTAACTTAATTAATAATTGTTTATTGCATCGTACGGCACCGGAGGGGGTCGTGGCCGAGTTGTAAATGGTGCTTGTCTTACAATCGCACACAAGACACAGGCTCAATTCCGGTCCTAGACTGGGATTTTGTACATTGCCCGGTTCTCACTGTGCCTTGGTGACAATATGCAAGCGATGATGTACGCTTGTCCGTTTGCGCAGCCGATAACATTTAGGTAAAAAGAAACCGTGACGTCACTGCACGTGTGCTTCAGCGTGATCAGTTTAGTACAAAAATTCCACCGTAGCACCTCAATGTTTATTTCCGTTTCAATCACTGGAAAAAAAAATGCCTAAAATAATGAAAACCATATTTGGAATCAACACGAAATGGCCTTTTACATGATACGTCCTTCCCTTAAATGTGATCTGTTCTTTATATCTGCCACCAGATAGCAGTCTTAAGCGAGAACCTGACGCGTAAACAAGGGCAAACATATGTCAAGCAGACATTATATAAACTAGCTAACTAATCACGAAGTCACTGAACGTATAAATATTTAAACGAAATACACGCCACACAGACTCATTTCCATGCAAACGGTTGTGCGAACAAATCGGCACCAGTTGGATTTGAACATGCATCCATGTAGGTTATGTATAAAACTTTCCTTTGTCTGGGGCTGTTTGGTTGTACGCGTCTAACCTTCATTAATGAGTATCGGTTCATGTGTTATATGCTTCACTGCTGCTCACACAGTCAGTATATAGAGTATAAACATATCGTCCTCCCGCTATAACACTTGGTAATACGATGCGACAAACTCCCGGTTCATGACACACATTTTCTAGAGCTATTCACATTTTTACAACCGCACTGTACATGTGTTTACGGCCGAGACTAAGTCCTATTGATTCCCATAGAAACTATCCAGGGGCCTGGGGTGAAGGGAGCTCAGGCTGTGTGAAGAAAAGACGCTTGTACCCCATGTGCGGGATACGGTGAGCAAAAGGTACCATGGACAGTAAAGGAGTGGGCAGTGGCGATGCTAAATCGGAAGAAGGCATTCCACTGCGAGACCATGATGACGACGATGATGGTGGATTTGAAGATGGCGCCGGCGCAATCCGGCTCGTTGGAAACTTTCACAACAAATACAGACACGACGACGATGCACGAGCGCTGCCATGGAAACTCGTGCTGCGTAACAAACTGGCCGTCCTTGGCAACAGGAAATGGTGGTCCAAAACTGTGCAGAGAAACTTTCCGTTCATCGGCATTTTTCGCGGTTATAAGATCAAAGAAGACTTTCCCAATGACCTGGTCTCTGGCCTCACAGTCGGCATTATGCAGATTCCACAGAGTAAGTCTTCTTAAGTACATACACATGTATACCGTGAATAGTGAATAGTGCACGTGGGGTGTAAACAGGTGACGTCACTCTCCACATTGGCATCATCACTCAGTGTATACAAGAGGAGATCCAATAACTCACTCGTTTGCAATAGCTCACATTATATTGTAAGTGCCATAAGACATCGCCCCAAGAAGTGCGTGTACTCTTCAGAGGTATAAATAACTGTCACAAAACATCACTTTTGTCGTTAACACTGACATTTTTCTATAGTGATATATGTTCCTACGTCCTAAAAAATTCTCGAACCACTTTTCTATCATCAATGGACCTGTGAAAATCGAGTAAAATTATGAATAAGACAGTTACTGTAATGGACGAAATTTTAGATCAAATACAGTATGGAAATGTTATTCAGGGGCATCTGTATAATTATATACTCGTCGACGACTCTCTCGCATGCGTAGTTCGTCGTAACCGTTAATTACAGCAAGCTCTCGCTACAATGATATCAACCTCATGTAGGCCTACGAGTGAGTGTGTTTATGTACCATCGTATTCATCCTTGACGTAGTTAACATGGTAGTGTCTCAGTCTATGAACAGTTCTTAACGTATGTACAAATTTATTCTTTGCAAAAATGTCGTTTTCTTTAGAAAAAAAGAAGAGAAAAGAATCACTTTGTTTATATTATTTATATTAATTCCACAGAGGTGTACTACGGACTTATATTACACCAGAATATCTGGACCTACTTCACTCGACAATTTTTTAAAATATAATCCCCATTAGTAAACACAACTATATATGTAGGGCAGGCTATGATACCATCTGCTACTTCCAAAATCGATACATGTACAGGTTGTATATAGAAGAACAATGTTTGGTGGGTGGGGAACTCGTACAGTCAGAGTGAACTAATGATTACCGCTAGAAATCTTGACTACTGACGTGAGAGGATCAAATCCAGTACTCGTCGCCGGTTTTCGCTGCGGCTTTCACCCAGAAAGTTTGTCCAATACTTGACCGCCGTCCGTTGTGTAAGGGGAATATACTGGACACCAGTCTGATAAATAATTCCATTGTGAATCAGATTTAATGTAGAGAATGGACCAATAAATCGGGTTGCAGTCATTGAGGAAGGATGTGTGTTCACGAATGTATATGTTTGGTTACCTGATGTTGTGAAAAGAACCATGTTTCATTGGTCAGTTGCATAATCCTGTAATAATTTGTCTCTTGGTTACCGTTTCAGGCATGGCTTACGCCATGTTAGCGAGCCTTCCTCCGATCTGCGGTCTGTATACGGCCCTGTTTGCACCAATCATCTACTTCTTCTTAGGATCTTCACGTCATATATCCATGGGTAAGAGAATTAACTTATCCTGACAGAGCCAGTGATATGTACATGGCTAAGACAATGCGTCAATCATCCGTTTGTGAACCCTGTGTATCGCTTCGGTTCAGACAGAGTACCACTGTGCTGGTTCTCTTTCGTTAGACTCTACGTTAGATTGTGAAGATGATTTAAGTGGTAACTTTCAAGCACTTAAGCCTTTACACCTGGAATTCTTTTAAATTGCTGGTCACAAGCTCACGAAAAAAAGAACTTTTCACGAGCATGACGTGGAAAAAGGAAAAATGTATTGCATGAAAGAAAAAAATACAGAGGTCATGTCCCTGAGCGTATCGACGTGACTCTTTATCTGGATTCTTTATATATGGAAATAAGATGGCGTTGTGAAATGCCAGGGTCGCTGTCCAAACCAAGGCGTTAGGCTTGATCCTATTTTAGGATGATCGGTCACCGTACATCACAAGCATATTGCTAGCTTATTACACGATAAAGTTTTGTTCTCCTATCCGCCCTTGAACATTAACGTTTTGGGCTCGATTCAAGTTCTCACTGCATGGTTTAGCTTTGGTGTTAAATCAGAAACTTTGTCAGGCATCTGGCAAAGGGAGGTAACAGGGTATTTTCTCCACGGGGTGTATTATAAGATTCCACACTCAATGCTTGATGACAATAGGGAAGTTTCGAGTTCGAACTCTTTAGTCGCAAAAGATAAAGAGTCCGACTGTGTCATGTGACTTATCAGAAATGTCAGGCAATTGTTCACTTTAATTTACAGATAACCTGTCACGCCGTGTTGGGGAGGTACAGACGACCTCTCCTTCAATCAGCAGCTTCTTAAAGTAAAAACCTTTCAGCTCCTCAATTTTCCCTATCGTTCATCTAGACTAAATAACTTCCTGACATTTTCTTAGACGTCTTAATTGGAAAGAGTTGCGTAACATTTTTGACAGGTCACATGGTACAGTACGGCTTTTCTTACCTTTAGCGGTAAAAGAGTTTGAACTCCAAACTCCCCTATTAACGGTTGATTCTGCTCCAGTTGCCGCATGCACAGCCTCATGCTCACTGAAAACCATTTGTCTTCGACGAATGTGTTGTGCATATCTGTTCCACACAGGTGAAAAAGTTCGTCAGTATCTTGCCAAAGGCCCGTGCGTTTTGCCGCGGTCACTCCGGTTTCCACCACCCATCCGTGGTACAGTCTTGAATGAGACGTTCAACAAAAATCAATCAATCAATTAACCAGTTAGCCTTGTTTCTGTGACCAGGAATCATTGCCATTGTCAGTCTGATGATAGGAACTGTACTGGACAGAGAGGTTGGGAACGAAGACTTCATGGAACTGAGCAATCAGACGGCTCCTATAAACGCCACCTTCACAGACAGAGATATAAAGAAGATTCAAGTAGCTACTGCACTCAGCTTCGTCTCCGGGCTTTTCATGGTGCGAATCGTGATTTGGTTTCTTTTTTACAATTTCAAAAATTGTATTTCTTTGTAATTATATTCCTGCGATGGTGGTTTGTTTTAATTGTATCTTGCAGATTTGGGAGCCGGATTTGTTTGGCAAATTTTTTTCCACCCTCTTTGCTGACATTAAAATAATCCCTAAAATATGAAGTTCCACGAATCATAGGATAGTGTTGTGATTACTGGGAGTGTATGGTCATCCGCAATGCGTTTGAGACTGTTTATATCCATTGGACTTTATTATATACACACTGTGTTTGCCTTAATACTTCCCATGGGAAACGCTTAACATCATAATAAAATCTTGGGACTAAATTACCAACGCATGTCTTCTCTTTACAAGGTGCTTTTTGGTAAACTTGGACTTGGAATTGTGACGTCATACATGTCCGAGCCCCTGGTGAGTGGATTTACAACAGGGGCCGCAACTCATGTCGTGACCAGCCAGGTGAAACATGTATTCGGAATTAAAGTCGCTCGATATAACGGGGCATTCAAGGTCATCCACGTAAGTGCAAGTATGCATTGAGTAAGAATATAATATAAGAATATAAGAATAATATAATATAAGCGCTGGAGAGAAAAAATCTACTTTCAGTGACGTATACACTTGTGTTCGTTAAGATGAACTTTGTTAATGGCGTATTGGCTCAAGATTTTTAGATTGCAAATAATAACCAGTGTAAAGGCATTTTGCTGTATTGCTCGTGACACATAACATAGATACTTCTTGCCTCAAAAAATAAACAGAACCCCAAACGCAGTAAATTGAACGTGTTTTAATGTTGCAGACTTGGATCGGTTTCTTCAGCAATATTTCCGCCACGAACTTTGCCGCTCTCATCATGTCTCTGATTTGTATGGTTGTCCTGTACCTGGTCAAGATTCAAGTCAACCAGAGATTCAAGTCAAAACTGAGAATACCCATCCCTATAGAGCTGCTAGTGGTAAGATCCCTTTCACAAGGCTTTTACATGCAAACATGTATGTATCTTGCTAAATGTATATTAGTTCTTCTCTTTTTGGATAGGTTATTCTGGGCACTGTGGCGTCACACTTTGGTGCCTTCAATGACAGATACGAGTTAAACATCGTCAAAGATATTCCTGCTGGGTGAGTTTGATACCTGTATATATGTGTTTTGGTGATAGCAGATTCTTTCTAGGAAGTTTCTATTATCAGCAATAGTTTTCAGATTTGCTACTTGTTGGTCAGTTTGCGTCCTTGAGAAGATTAAACGCAGACCATTTTAACAAGGTACATGTAGTTACTGATCTCGATAAGAGCTGAGTAATGTATGACATGGATATATAGAGCAGAACGGAAACCATTACATTTTAGATATAATTCACGCCACATAAGAATCAGGTCGAGTCGTTCTTTGGTTGGTTTGCTTGTTTCTTCGATTCGGTTTTAAGTTTTCACGATGTTGTCTCCTTGTAACAAGCCTTCATATTTATAATAAAAAAAATTGGTATATTCTTATGCTGCCTCTCTGAGACGTCATGCCGTAGACAGGGGCGCCGTACATTACACTGATTCGGGATCGATCAAGACCTACCCCATTCCTCTTTTGCCGAGCGCCAAGCGAGGTAGTCCCAAGATTGCCGATTTTTATGTCTCCGGTAGGTCCTGAATGACTCAATTCTGGAAAGAAGCCCAGATCTACTGCTTACAAGGCAGACGCTGTGTCTTTTTTTTTTTTTTTTTTTTTTGGTAATCCATTTCTCCCTCCTCCACGTGCAGGATGCCGTCGCCTCAGATCCCGGATCTACAGCTAGCCAGGAATTGTGTTTTTGACGCCATTATTATCGGCATTGTGGCCTTCGCACAATCCGTGTCCATGGCAAAAATATTCGCAAAGAAAAACAGCTATAAAATCGATTCAAATCAGGTAAACACTTCAGTATTCACACTCATATACTGAACAATGTCCACATTGTGGCCGATAAACGGCCCTGTACACTGAAATATGAAACAATGAAGACCTACATTATATTGTATATACATGTATCATTATTTACATCTATAGACACTGTAGAAACAAAGAATAATCATAATTCTAAACATTTGTTTACTTCAATAATTTAAAGGTGTGATTTGCTCATTATATTTTTGTCAGTGCATGTTATTTGGATATTTCATCTCATTGTAATAAACCAAATTCTATTTCTAGGAAATGGTAGGGTATGGTGCCGGAAGTGTGTTTGCCTCCATTTTCTCGGGTTACATCACGGCGGCGTCCGTGGCCAGAAGCTCCGTACAAGAGAGCGCCGGAGGAAAGACTCAGGTATGAGATGTCACCAAAAGAGGAGTTGACGTTGGGAATGTACTATGTAAAATTTTGCGTGTTGAGTTTGCACATTTGTCAGCAATGGGAGACTCTGTCGGGTTACACTAAAGGGTTCAAATCGCAGAACAACACGTCCACCGTTTTCTTCTGTGACACTGCAGTGTTTGTGTAGTACGTGAGTGCTTTATGAGCACACCTGCACCCAGAAGTTTGACGTAATTCAAGAAAGAACGATGGAGCACACAGGTTTGGATCCCTTTGTTAAAGGCTGATGGAGTTTGACGAGTTTTCCATTGATATGGTCAGTGACAACATTTCAATCCTCAACACTAAAAGAATGTTAAGAATGTTCGGTGCATAACCTTTAACCAAGCATCATGATTTTTATCTTATCGCCTGCATTCACAATGTTTTGTTAACAATCACGGCGATGTTTTCCGTCTGAAAACGTTTTTCACCTCAAAGTGAAAATCCCTTGCAATTCAGTATATACTGACTTAATGTTTCCTTCTCGTTTTTTAACTTTTCCCATCGTTTGTTTTGATCAGTGGTTTGTTCTGTCCTATAGGTTGCTTCGCTGTTTTCCTGTGCTATTGTATTCGTGGTTGTAATGGCCGTCGGCCCGTTATTCTACAATCTTCCAACGGTAAACACTTTCAGCTGGTGTTTTAATCTAGAAACCATGCCTTCACATTTTATCATTGTTCATTTTGTTTGTTCTTAACCGTTAGGATTGTTATTCCTAGACCTTTCTTCGTGGTTTAACATTACCCAAATAAGTGCTGCAATTTTATTTTATTTCATTGATTGTTGTATACTACCACATTCAAGAATCTTTCACTTCTTCGTATAATATGGGTACTCATACAGTAATGATAACATAACTTGCTAAGGTCAGTGCAACACTACATACACTTTCAGTTGAAACAGTCGCCTGTTTAAAGCAAAACTTTCATATCTATAGTTGTTAAGCATCGTTAAGATTTTCTCCAACTGCCATCCTTGATCTTTTCTCATGTGTGAGAACATTGTTTCTTATGATCGTAAAGTATTTGCCTTATCCCCCAGTATGTCTGGCAGCCGTCATTATATAGTATCTCTGATAATTTTGCATATGTATTTATCGTATCTATGACGTTCTACGCATTTTGTCCTTCCTTCCAGTGTGTTTTGGCCGCCGTCATTATCGTGTCTCTAAGAAGTCTCTTTCTCCAAGTATTTGATCTCGTCCAGCTATGGAAGGTGTCCAAGTTTGACTTTGTAAGTTTCATAATCATTTACATAGACTCATACACAATGGGTACACAGTGCTTTAATGAGGAAGATAGCTGCTTCAAGTGGAGCATCAGAGCGCATGCCCAGAAGGGGTCACACGTGGGATAAACACAAGCATCTGGCTTTTCATGCCTATCCTATAACATTGAAGGATAGGATTACAGCCCATGCATGATTCAGCTCAGTTCTAGTATTTTTATGAGTATTTTTTTTTTCAGTTTTCGATTTTAAGTCCGCGAAGAGTCTCAAAAACTCATGTAAAATGCACGACCTGTGCTGAATTCTGTGCGACTGCCTTTATCCTAGCTACTCCTTGTTGTTTTATCTTTCGTTCTTTTTTTTTTCGTTTTTTTTTCTCTTTTTTTTATGAAATCCCGTTCATGCATACTCGAAACAACTTATACTCATGAACATCTTTCATTCGCCGTGAAGGCAAGGCATGGATTCAATCCCAGTCTTTCACACCGAATCCCCGCGATTCATGCACTGCCACTGTTCCCGGTCCAGACGGGAAGTGTGCTTTCATGAAATTTTCTAGAGATCACTTTCCTTCTGCCACAGTAACATAAGCATTCAGCTCGCCCTGTTACATGGTGCATTACAAGGCCGCTTTGTGTTTGGCAGTTTGTCATAGCCCTGGCGGTAAGGCGGTAAGTTCCTTTAGATTTTGCCATGGAATTAATGAAATACACTTGAGCACGGCCTGAAACCGCAAAAGTCGTAAACGTAATCTAACGTAAGACTACTCGTCATCCACCAACGCGGTGTGTATATGTGTACGTCACACGTTGGAAAGTTCGTCATTAACTTTACAAAGGTCGGTGTTCCACACCGGGCACCCTTTTTTCTCCGTTTTTCTACAGTTTATCTGGATCGTGACGTTCCTGGGCGTGGTGATCCTGGACGCTGACTACGGGCTGGGTATCGGTATACTCTTCTCACTCTTTACGGTCGTGGTTCGAACCCAGAGGTGGGTAAACTTTGCCACACCATGCAGACCTACACATGTATGCCTATGCATTAATCAAAAACATGTGATCCGATTGTAAATATAACGGGAACCTTTCCCGTCGAAACTAATTTGGTACAAGATATGTTCATAAAATCTGTTGGTCTATTCTTGTCATTGCGATGATCATTTGTGGGCAAATTGGTTGGGTACACTCATGCGTTACTCAAAAGAGAACAATGTTCTGTCCAGCTTGAACCCGAGATCCATTGTGCAGGAAAAGGGGTTCTCCATTGTATTTCAGTATTGAAAACCACTGAGCACAGGTTCATTTATTGGCCAAAACAGTGGCATGAAGTATATTGCTAGTCTGGAGCAATCTGAGTCAGAACCTCGAAGTTTAGTGCCCAAGTTTTTGATGTCCGGTATATTTTATATATTTTTGCTTTGACGGTTACACAGTATTTCATACTGTAGTCTCGTCAGCCCCACATTGCTTCGCGACCCCTTGCGTGCAGGAGATAGTCTGGTAACGAAACTCTTCCATACACGTCAGTACACCACAACAAACTGGACTGAGATCAAGACGAGTAGAAAATATATATGCTTGACTTAATTTGCCTATAGTGTGTGCCTTCTATATATACAACTGTAATTCCGTGTGTATTTCCAGAACAAGAAGTGTCAGTATTGGACAGATAGATTCAACTGGTATATTTAGACCGACAACTGATTACAAAGCTGTGAGTATAGGACCCATTCTATTACCATAATATACGGTGTTGTGCAAGAAGTAGTTGTTATCCGTTCAGCGCTGAAATTCCAGAATAGATGTGGGTAAACGTTAGAGATCCGAGTGTAAATGTGGGTAAACGTTAGAGATCCCAGCGTGGATGTAGGTAAACGTTAGAGATCCCAATGTGGATGTGGATGCAATGTAAACATAAGAAAGAAGACACATTTAAATATTGGCTGCGACAGGTTGTGCACACATTGTGTAGATAATGCGTTAGATGTTGAGAACTGTGTATGTAAATATTGCAAAGATATATACAACATGCACTGGGTAACCGGAAATATTAATGACTGGTGCAATTTGTTTTATCTTTACGAGGTCATAACTTGTTTTTACTATCTGGAATTTTTGCCATACTAGGCTGTTATAAAGTCTGACCTGGAATTCGAAGTTGAATTTTGAACAAAACAAATCATAAACGTGTTATTATTTTTAATGCCCTTCTTGGCAGGTTCACCTCGTGACGGGGGTCTCCATATTGTCTTACAACTCCCCTGTTTATTTCGCGAATGCTGACAAGTTTGTACTCAGCGTCCACAAAGCGCTCAACATTGATCCTAGCAAAGAGAAGAGAAGACGGAAAACCGGTCACACTCCAGCTCCGGAAGCGGAAGTAAGTTTTTGCTCTTAGATAACCCGTATTAGTTTCTTGCAGATACCCTCAGGGGCACATGTAGTAGTTAAAGGCGTGGCTTTTTATGTACATGGCTCTGTGACCACTGAGATTGTGTTTTCTCTCTATATATGTGGAAAACGGCTCTGTGGCCAATGAGATTGCCTGCTCGCCCTATACTCTGAAGAAAGCGGTTTTTTGGCCAATGAGATTGCCAGCTCGCCCTATACTCTGTAGAAAGCGGTTCTTTGGCCAATGAGATTGCGCATTCTCGATTCCTGTAGGTTCGGCAGCGGCTCTACGCTGGGAGGTTTGTCGATAGTGTCTCACAAATGACGGTGGTTCCTCAGAGCCTTGGCCAGCTACCTCCACCCTTATTTTTTCCATAGGATGAAATAAATCTAGTAGTTGAACATTCTGGATCTGGACAAATGGCTAGGCCTGGGTTCAGTCCTGTGCTTGGACACCAATTGTTTTTGTCGGTTTCTTTGGTCTTGGTGACAAGACGAGTTCGACGGTGCTCGTTTTGGGAAGTATTTAGCCAGAATGAAAATTTTTTTATTATCACGTTAAACAAAAATCAATCAGTCTATCTTTCTTTAGTATCGTATCGAAAACAGTGATTTATCTTCAGTTTATTTTCATGTGACGATCTCATCCAAAATGCAAGTTTCGAAACCGGATCATTTTTATATACATATAGTGTTTTTAAATTTAGTCTTTTCCAAGCATTTAGTGTTTTGTAACACACAGACCGCTGAATCAGAAACAATGGCGTTGGATAAAAATGGTCCGATACAAGTAGAGATGAAGGAGATCAAAGAGAAGCTTCAACCCGCAGACCGGAAACAAGGAATCCACCATGTTGTCATGGACTGTGCTGGGGTGAACTTTGTGGACACGATGGGGGTGAAGGCCTTCAGAGAGGTATGGTGACGCACCATCGGGGCTTGGGGATATAGAGGTTAACCTTGACCACAGGACAGCTTTACACGCTTAGAAAAGAGGGTTCAGTTTGAAAGTTATAAAGAGTCTTACGGTTCTTTTCAGAACCCTAGTTTGCTGTCCATTGTAAACTTGCTTTCTCCTCAGTGCAAAGGTTCAGTGATCGAGGATGGGGGTTCTGCTGTCGAGCCCTCACCCTTCAAACAAGTCAGATAGATTCAGGATTGTGGACATAAGGGAAGAGAAATGAAAAAAAACGAAATTCCACTCTTAAACTCCAAAACAAGTATGAAGACGATTTCATATGCAATCAATATTTAAAGTAGAAAGATAACACCATGGCGTGATCTCGTGTATCTGATTGTCAGCGCCCTGGAACTGGCAGTGGTCGTGAATTCCACTTAGGCCTAATAACATTGTGGTGCAACCTGGAGCCTTTCATTTGGAGTGCTAAACTGAAGCCTACTGAAAAGGTTATATAAGGAACTTTACAGAGTGCCACCACAGAGGCACAACATCGAACACCTAAAGGTTCAGTGTCTGCACCTTCTTTTCTAGGTGTGTAAGATGTCTCGGAAGATGAACATCACAATTCACTTTACGCATATTTGCTGGAAAGACTTTCTTGTGTATTTGAAGAATTGTTTGTTGTGGTTGGGTATCATGTGTGACCTATATAAATGTTTTTTATCTAAATAAGGTTTATTTTTATCAAGTGTACATTTGAAGAAAACAACAAACAAAATATCGGACACATTCGGTTTTATGTACTTTCCGTCTATTTCCGGTCATATTACATATTCTTGTTCACCTATATATAGTGAACTAAGGCCGTGATTATTTGACAATTTGGATTCATTTTAGGTAATTCAGGATTACCTATCAATTGATATAAACGTCAGCCTGGCACAATGCAGAGGTAAGATTTAAGCCATACGAGCAAAGCACAAAACTGAAGGGAATTTATTTTGATAGCCATTCCCGCCCAAAATTATTGGGACATAAGCTGGGGAACCTTTTGGTCATTGCTACCAATGTATTACTCGCGCATTGCAGTAGAACAATGGACTATACAGTTTGAACCTGGGTCGCCATTTTAACCTCCTTAGCATGAGTGAAATCAGAAACAGACCCATCGTTATCAGAAGGACACCTGGATTAAGTTCCCAACCTAGTCAGGCCTATGGCTTTAAAATTGTTGATCTTGGTTTTCCATGGCCACGATATATGGCTGACTTTAATACTTCCTGATGTGACGTAAAGTCATTATCATTCATTCATTGTATCAGTCATGGTGCCCCAGTGTCGGTATTCGGTGATGTGCGGGGGCGTCATGTCTGGCGTATTTGGCCTGAGTTTCCAATGAGTGCACTATGAACGTGTTGGCAATGGTACAGGAATGCCTTTCCCTGTTATGGCCGGCACAATATTGAAAACGAAGTTCAAGGAAGTTACTGTAAGGTTAAAAACATGCTTTGTCGGTTTCCTTTTTCGTTCCAGATGAAGTTGTGGACGTTTTCAAAGCCACTACCTTTTGGAAAGAGTACAACGACAGAATATACCTTAACCTCCAAGACTCGATAGCAGCGGCAACCAACGACACACCAGAATCTCTCTAGTTATATGATGGCATAATTACTTTATTTGTTATCCAGTGGTGCTTTATTGGTGCTAAATCACTTCCAGTGTATGGGGAATTTTGAATTCTTGTTTCTGGTGGGATATAATTCGGAGATGACTATATAACAGCGTTCTTAACGGCTGTATAAGATGTGCCCATATAATGGCCTTGCAATATGGATAAAATCGTTGACAAACCTTGTATAATAGGTTCGGACGACATCTCAATGCTAATTCGTAAATAAAGTTTCTGAATCAGGATTCAGACTGTGTTGGATATTGAGTCTTGTTCGTTATCCGTGTCATTTATCTGTTCCCTAGGAAGTAAAAGATTTGGATTTGATTATATATAATGGATTGAATGTTTACAGCCTGAAGAATTTTACACCTACATGACTGTAGCAAGTCGCAGAAGCAGGAGCTGGATTCGGACACGGGATTTCACTGATCAGTGGCTTGATTGCCTATCCTGGAAATGAATCAGGGTTGACACAAATCATGCTGATGCATATTCATGCCACATATCACTGACCATAGATGGAATGTATGAAACCGTGTACATTTATTTATTTATTTACATGATTGGTGTTTTTCCTTGTATTAAAGAAAATTTCACTTACATGAAATGCCAGCATTATGGTGGGAGGAAACCGGACATAACCCGGGAAAAACCCTGAGCCATTGGCAGGTTGCTTCATGGTGGACCTTCCCACCAAACTATGTACACATATTTGTGTGCAGAACTTGTGAGTTTTTCGTTCGGCTACAAACAGACGTTCACACTAGGAACATCCTACTGGTTACCGATATATACTCGCCAGGTTCCGAAATAAAAGCTCTGGCATACATGAACTAGATGCGAACTAACGACCTCACCGGCAAAGAGCGAGTGGTTTAAACTCAAGCAGTCAACTGTATATAACTTGGCTTACATTTGTTTATTTGATGAAGGTTTCATGCCGAACTCAAGAATATTTAGAGTGACGGCGGCTAAATCTTTATGGTTAGGGACGAAAAACAAATTTAACTAATTAAATGATGTATTTGTTCGTTTGTGCATTTGTTTATTTTGTTTGTTTGTTTATTTAACGCCTCTGCTACAGTGCTCGTTCAAGTGACCTGTACGTGAAGGTCAGGGAACCACCGCAGTACGCTTATAAAGGAACGCCTTATTCGGTGTACTTGTACACAGGCCTTCCCAGACAAACCGGCTGTTTAAAGTAACACATTAAATATACATTTGTATTTAATTTTGATAACACCTTGTAATGCATAAAAACTTGTAGGCAATCTAGGCATAATAAACGTATATGTGGAAATCAAAGGCGTTCACTCGCATGTTCTCAGTTCCAGTGTATATGTATATTCACCCGATAATAAGCTTAGTCGGGTTATTCAGACAGAAATAGCAGTTGCTCAAGCAAAAACCACTCCTGTTTTCATTAAATATACCAACACTAGGATCTGCACCCTTAACATGTTACATACAGATGTTTTAATTTTGAAATTAATCGAAATTAAAGGTATATGCCTACTCAAAGCGGTCTCGATACCTATATTATGCGGGCACATCGCCCTAAGAAATGTACGAGTCTACGCAGGAGATACTGACGTCATTGATATTGGTGATATTGTTAGAAATATGTTTCTGTGTAGGTACATTTGTAACCAGGTTGTGGCGTGTAATGGCTGACGGGCTTGCAGCATGGCCTTGCTGAGAAATCGTGAGTGACTGGTAATCGCGATGATTTATTCCTTATCGGAGGAGGCCATTATTTCAGATTGATATTTATGTCAAAAGTTCAACGTTTGCTATGTCATCAACTTATCGACCACACACTATCTTTCAGTTGCCAACATGATATCAGTATATTGATGTTGATGGGTAGCAAGATACCGTACTAATTAAAGACACATGTAGCAGAAAGCAACAAGATAGAGGGAAGGGCCATCTTTTATGTGCTGTTCACTGCTGTTCAAAGCTCTGATACAATCATAATCGTACATGTATGAATAAATGTCGCTGTCACATTGAAATGATAAGAAGGAGAAAAATAAAGCAGAAAAACCGTGATCTTACCGTTAATTTCGGTATGATTAACTTCAAGGTATCTCTGCAGACAACACTGGCGTAGCCACCTGCATGGTCCTATGCCAGTACTTACTGATATTCAAGGAGAATAACCAGGTACAAATCCTCATATTGAGTGTGAGTGTTTTTTTCTTAGAGTTTTAAGTTTTTTGGAAGGACTGAGTTAATCAAAGTTATTAAGATGAGGCAGATACTATGACAACACCCTGTTGTAACATACAGCCTGACAAAGATGGCTGAGTGCTAAGCATACAGTGTTCAAACGTTTGAGGTTATAACTGTATTTCACTTCAAGTTTAGCATTTTCTAGGTGATATATTTTGCTTGGTTCTGATTGATTTATCCACCTTGTAGGGAAAGTTCTGAGCTTTTTCTGAAGGATGATTAGTTACTTGTCAAAATTACATACCAGACTTTAGCCTAGGTGAAGTACAGTAGGTTAAGAGAAGAGAAAAACTGTTTTGTGAACAGTGGCTATGTGCAAACAGACGTGTGTCCATAGATTCATGTAGTTTATTTTTTCGTTTTGGCTATAATTGTGTTAACGTGCGGATGGTCATGGGTTTTCCCTCGGCTCTGGTGGACTCCACCCCACCATATTTACTGACCGCCATCTTACAGGTGAAATATTCTTGAGCACGGTATGAAACGCTAATCAAGTAAATATATAAATAAATAGATAAATAAACATAATGGTGTCATACATGCTTGAGTGAATAGACTGGTTGTGAGGATGGAATATTTATTTCTCAAAAACTGGCTTTGCACAAAACGTTATGGTCTCAATAGAATCATTTTTGTTGTAACATTTTTGTAAGCAGAATTCTATTCTGGAGTTCTCCTGTACTGCCATTATGATCAGCACGAGTTTCACTTCATGGACACCCAACCCAGTTACAATATATACAGACAAGAGATAAGACACCTTATTCTGACACCAGACAAGACACCCTCATCTGTCACAATATGTACACGCCAGACAGAATTATACTCTTACTGACAGACATCAGACAAGACACCCTACCTATTCACAGTATAATGACACCAGACTAGACACTCCACCCATTCACAGTATCATGACACCAGAGAGAACACCCTACCAAGTCATACAATACCAACGCTAGGTTGACTAGGTTATTGCTTTCCTCTGAGTGACAAACAGTAACATCACATAGCTGAAGGACTGTCTCGGCTTGCCATTGCTCACATTCTCAGGGCTTTGCATTTATGATAATTTGGGAGCACCCATGTATTGTAATTCTTTCCTTCGTAATTAGGGGTGTCCAGCATTTAAATATGCATATATGGTCATTTAGTCACCATTAAATGGATCAACTACAACTGATCTTGTCATTAACTCGTCAGCTTTGGGATGGGTAATTTGAACACTTTGCATAGTATTGGACACCGTTTACTGTCATGGAGAAGCTGTAATCTTGTGCCTTTTATGCCTAATATTAGGTTTACCCTTATGTGCTGATTCCAACCTTTGTGTGTTTGTAGATCTTCTTGTTTTGTGTCCTCAGTGACATGTTGTACAAAGTTAAAATCAAATTTTTTTTGCTGAAGGAGTGAGTGTGCCAGTATGGCATAATGGCCCAGGTGCCTCCCACCAGGTGCTGTGAGTTTAAGTCCAGCACATGCAGGCTTCCTCTCTGGTCTTATGTGGGAATGTCTGCCAGCGACCTGCGGATGGCTGTGGGCTTCCCCCCAGGCTCTGACCGGTTTCCGGCCACCATAATGTTAGTCGATGTTGTTTAAGTGACATATTATTCACCACACCTGGCAGATGTACATTTGTTGCATGGGTTCAATCCCGACCTAGGGCATCAGAATTTGTTTAATTGTTTGCATAGTTTGACATTTACGGTTCGTTGCACACCACTTCTCTCCCACAATAGTGCAGTTTCGAGTTGGAACTCTTTTGTTGCAAAAGGTAAAAAGAGTCCAACTGTGTCATGTGACTTATTAAAAATGTCAGGCAGTTCACTTTAATTTACCTTGTCTCACCATGATAGGGAGGTACAAACGACCTTTCCTTCAATCAGCAGCTTCTTAAGTTAAAAACCATTCAGCTTCTTAAATTTGCCTATGGTACGTCCAGTCTAAATAAGTTTTCATGACACTTTTCTTAGATGTCCATGTCATAGTAAATGTAATGAGAAATAACTGCCTGACATTTTTGACAGGTCACATTGTACAGGAGGGCTGTACAATAACTTCAGCGATAAGAGTTCAAGCTCGAAAGTCCCCAATTCTGGTGTGCATATCTGTTTGTCACAAAAGAGAAAGTTCATCAGTGAGTTAATTTTCCTGGCAATCCGATTTCCTCTACCCCCAAAACCGACCTCTATCGTATAAGTGAAAAATGCTTGAGTATGGGATTAAAGAAATAATGAGATAAGTAAATAAATAATAAATATCAGATAAATAAATAGAGGATATTGCACAGTGAAGGTTGAATACCATAAATATGGTTCTTATGAGAAGTGGAAATGATAACCCACCAGATACGAGGCATCGAGTGGGTTATCATTTCCACCTCTCACGAGAACAATATTTATGATATTCAGCATTCAGTGTGCAATATTCTATTTATTATTTGTACCCTGACAGTAACATGATTTTGTGTACTTTTTTTGTGTATGGCATTTTTTAAAGCCTTAGGCTGTCACAGACATGCCTAGAACGTGACATCATGTACATGGCGTGTTATATGATGTCGTGTCTTCTTGCGTGACGTGAGAATGTAGCAGTTGACTAAACTTGCATTATGACATCATTCCGCTAAGATCAGGTTGGAACATCGTGAAATACAAAGTGTCTTTTTTGACATCATGACACCTGGATATGAAATATCAAAATGTGATATTCACTGCAGTGAAAATAACAGTTTTATCAGTGAAGCAAATACTGGGATTTCACTGACATATAAATAATAAATAAATATTTCATCAGTGATAAGGCTGACAGATCTCTGTCTCTTGTAGACATGTGCCTGGTTCGAAGTCTGACAGCGTGTTTACCTGCCAGGTGCGTATTGGAACCCTTTAATGTTGTCAGTCCTCGATATCTCATGTTATTTATTTTGAATTAAAGAGAGTATTTTAAGTAGAATGCAATGAATAATTCGCTGTGAACTTTGAACATTGTTTGTGTCGTTTATGTTACCATAGTGATTTGCTCCCTCTCATTAGCCTTAGATGTAGCTTCTTTCCCCGGGGTATAAATCAGTGTCTTTGAAGTCTGAAGTCCAAACTTGATAATGTACTTTCTCATTGATGCCACATGCATTTTAATAATGTGAAAATTTGGTAAATCTCATAAAAGAAAAAATTCTTTGTTTTCTCTATAATCTCTTGGCAAGGAACAAATCTTTGGTAGAAGAATATTTTCAAAAGAAAAATGCTTTCAAAGATATTGACGGCTAACAGGTATACATGGTTGCCATGGGGACCATGCACTCAAAGTGTGTGGTGACACAACAAACTAATCCCAGTCATTTTAACCCTTTGAAGATCTAAAGCTAAAATTGTAAGGTAGACATTCATTCCAGTTAAAAAGATGGTCATTAAACTCAATATCCACAAAAGTGCTAAGTTGGTTTGTAAATCTGGCTTTGTAGAGTAGACTCTTGTTTTTGCCTTTATCTGAAGAAAATGTTTTTTGGAAGAGCATTAAACACCAATCAAGTTAAAAAATAATAAAAAAAAAAGATCTGGTATAAATGTAAATAACTTTATATTTCATCTCCCAAAAGTGAATTTTTAGGTGCAAATGAATATCATAATAATAATATTTTTTCATACTGAAACATATATTTCTCCATGGGATGTCATTCTGCCTTTTCTGACCAAACCACAGAAGGCCTTTCTCAGGTTAGTAAAACTTTTAGAATCAGGGAAAATGAGCGACTTACCCAGATTCTTCTCATTTTTGGGACATCTGGTCTGCACTTTTTGGCACTTTACCTGTACGTGTAATTTTAGCTGGAATACAGTTTCTCTTTTCTCTCGTGCTTTATATTCCGTCCAAGAGCAACTTATTCATATCTTTCCTTTTTCAGAAAAACTGGGAGAGAAATTTATTTCTTTGCTTTTTAGGATAGTTACTAATAACTATCCTAAAAGTGAATGAAGAATTAAAGTAGTCATGGTCAAAATTTCTGGGCATTTACAGTATTTCACAGTTCTCTGAGGGTAGAACTCGAGCAGTTTTTATTCTTTTGGGGGAGCCTATCCATCCTGTTGCAATAAAACCTCAACATGTGTACACTTCTCATACCTTGTGCATTTTCTGTTTCGTCTTTACACACAAGGTGATAGTTTCAATCCCAGATTTGCCCTCAGGCTCTGCTCAGTTTTCTCCCATCATAACCCTGGTTGCTGTTGTATAATTGAAATATTTATGAGTATGGCGTAAAAACATGAAGGAATAAAATAAATAAGTGCTCTTAGGCTGCTGGTGTCAATAACCACAAGGTTACCAGTGGACCTTGAAATTACTTGAATTCTGTTGAAAGGTTTTCAAGACATTGGAACTCCTTGAAAAGGAGTTTATTTTGGCGGACACCCTTAAAAGTACCATATGTTTCAATGTTAAATATCATATTTCAGTATGCTGGAAATAGATACATAAAGTACTAAAATAATATTTATTAATCCTCACCAGATAATGTTAATTAAACTGAATAACCCTTGAAAATGGTGGAAAACTTATGAGATGAAGTCCTTCAAAAATTCTGGGGGAAATTTTCTTCCTGCAGAATTTGTTATCCTGTTCCATGGTCATGTAACCAAAGATTGGTTTCAGGCCATCCTTAAAAAAATATCTTTGTTGGGCGAAACCTGACCTACCGTTCAAAAAAGGACCCTACTCAAAAAGTTTTTGTCAGTATGTTGATAAAAGTGTTTGTTTTTTTTTTAATTTTTCTCTCCATGTTAATTTCTCTAAAATCTGTATCTTTTTCATGAGCAAGAATTAAAAAAAAAAAAAAAAGAATTCCCGACTGACCGACTCTATTTTTTCTCATATGCCCAACAAACAGTTTTTTAAAGATGACCTCAGTAGTGGTTGTATTGGTTGATACTTTGTAGAGCACCCCTAGAGTCATGTGTGAGGATATTGGTGGGTGCCAGTTTCCACACATCTGCGGCATTGCCAGCGATCAACCTTGAGAAAGGCCCAAAGAAATGGCCCAAGTATAACGAGGTGGTTTACCCGCCTCAGCAGCCTGGAGAGCCCCGGAGACCCGCGGTAAGTTCAAAGGAGAGTTTCAGATAGCAAGGGATCGGCCATCTGCAAAGGGAAGCAAATCTTGCAAGTGAAAAAGCAGCAGTGCCCAATACCTCTCTGAATAACAATACCTGTGATTCCTGTGACATCCTTGGCCTAGCTTTGGCATGTTAGTGCAGTACAATGTCCAAAGAGCCTCTCACGAACGCAGATGCTGTGTATTCAACTTTGCCTCATGCTGGTTTCCTCTCTAGTCCTACGTGGGAAGGTCCACCAGTAACCTGTGGGTGGTCATTAGGTTACCCCCTGGGCTCTGCCCAGTTTCCTCCCATTATACTGCTGGTCGCTATTATATAAGTGAAATATTCTTGAGTACGGAGTAAAACACCAAGCAAAGAAATAAATCAGTGACGTACTTGTAACAAATCCTCGTGAATAGTGGTAGCTGACATTGTAATTCTGGAAGTTAAGTTAGAGGACACATCTATTTAAAGATTCACAAAAAAAGTAGTTAGGTAGATAAAAAATTTTTTGAGTTGGGGCTGACATTGTTATATGGTGGTGTCACAATTAACGACCATGAGCGCTTGAAAAAAAGCCGGGAGTGCTAAGCCCGCTGCGTTCATACGCTCCAGCTCAAGGCTAAGAAGTTATTCCGAACCCGGAATAAAAACCACATCTTTGTGAACTGTGTCTACACAACATTGTTACATCTGAAAAATTCTTGTAGTGACGACATGACGCAATCAGCTTGGTGGCTTTAAACATGTGCTCTTCTGATATCCAGGGGCTTTGCACCTAGGTGAATAGTCTAAGAGCAACCATTTTGTGCATAAGCTTGCGGCAGGTTATAACAGAGCTCTGTTATTGAGCTGTTATTATTCTTTGACCGTATGATCAAAGCTCAGTTGATTCGGACAAACTGAAACCTCCGTCACAAAATTTTGCCGGTCAATTTGCAGAAATTTGCTTGTCGTTAGGCACTTAGCCAGAGATGTGGAAGAAGGTATCCAAACAGCCGTTTTCAAGGTCATTTTGTTGGATTTTGGAATTCAGATTTCATATTTCACTCATCATGTTTCAAATGCGGAAAACTGGATGCCCCTTTTGGCGCTGATATTGTATTTCAGGTGGAAATGGTAGCTGGCCAGCTCAGTAAAATGACAACTAGGTTTTACTGTTAATTATTTCTTCAGTTCCAAGAGAAACGAGGTGGAAATATGAAAATGTTTATTGAAACCAATGGAAGATGGACCATAACCATAACATATTTTTATGACATCTTTAACTCGGGTATCCTCGGAAACAAAATCTCTGGATGTTTCCCTAAAATCTGTTTTGCGTGACTTGATGATATTCCCGACATTATTTGGAATCGGGTAGGTTTGACATCACAGAAGTTGATTATACCAGAATAAACGTTGAGGAGTTGAAAGCACAGTGTTTGCGGCCGTGCCTCAGCTAGGGGCGACACCATGTGCTCTTGTGACGTCACACTCGACAGAAACAAACAGCAGAACACTTTTGTTTCTGTATTATCCTCTGAAATGTACAGTAGCATTTTTATTTATTTGCAATTTTTTTTTCAGTTTACAGAAGCAATTCATATTATCTCCAGCCTTATGAGCTAGACTCGCCTTCAGTAAACAAAGGTTTTGACACTGAAAACAAAAAAAAAGAGGACAGCTAGCCGTGCAATCCATGATGAATTTTCAAGAACTTCACACGAACACTGTTCTTCTAACTTTCACTACAACATAACGTGACAGCATTGAAAACCATTGACCTTTGGCAAGTCACCTGTAGACTTCCTCAGGTGTGACGTACTGATTTGAGGTGTATATTGGCGTCTAGAGTAAACTACAAGCAGTCTTTAGCAAATGTAAGGAATAAGTGAATAGCTCCATTAGAGTGACGTCAACTACTTATTAGACAAAGGCCAAGCTAACAGTGACAAATTTCCAACTCCCAGGGGTTTATTACTAGGCAGTTACCAGCTATCTCCAGACTGATACTTGAGTAAATTTTCAACCAAGTAGCTGTATGCAATGATAAAAGCTCCCATTTTACTTCAGGTGAAATCTTTGTTGTTTATAGCTTCTTCTCCAAGGAAAACATCTACTCAAAGAAAAAGCCAAAGCCCTGAACTGCCCATTAGTGTTAATGGTTGTACTGGAAATGTCTCTTGTGATAATGAAGTACTTGAAATGTTCTCTATGATTGTCATTGACACTGTTTAGAATCCAGTTAAAAATGGTCTCCCTGCTGTAGTTGACTTCAGCATGGTGGAATTTGTTTTTTATGAAATCCTCATCTTTCATGCTAACACTAGACTTCAGACTTTTCACCTTTTTGCACCAAGAGGATTGCCGTAGGTATGTTTCCATATTTTTTTCTCAAAGATACAAATACTTTGTTGTGTAATAAACTATTCTCTGTCAAGCTACACAAACTACAGTCTGTATTATCCTGTAAGTCAGAAGGCTTACATCTCCGTGAAATGTCAAAGGATTTACGATTTACAGTTGGCTGTTAGTACTTGTAGTTAAATGTACATGTAGGTGTGCTTCAGTCTCTGTCTTAATAGCTGCGAAAATTTCACATGAAAACCAATGATGACGGATTTATTTGACCGTTTTTAAATAGTATCCTCGAGTTTTGTTCACTATGTAGGAATAAACTCTGTCTACTGGGGAAGTGGAGAGTGGTACGGAGCAATAGATGAATATCCTGCAGTTTGCATTTTGCATGAAAAATTTTTCTGTAATACTGTATGTATTAATATATATATATATACATGTCAGTATGAAAAAAGCTGAGGCATTTATTGTGATAAAAGTGTTCAATTAATAGTGAAAATGTCGTATCCAGGCGTAATGATCAGTTAACTGTTCTAGTGTGTTGACTTCACCTACCAGACTCATATCCAGGCGTAATGATCAGTTAACTGTTCTAGTGTGTTGACTTCACCTACCAGACTCATATCCAGGCGTAATGATCAGTTAACTGTTCTAGTGTGTTGACTTCACCTACCAGACTCATATCCAGGCGTAATGATCAGTTAACTGTTCTAGTGTGTTGACTTCACCTACCAGACTCATATCCAGGCGTAATGATCAGTTAACTGTTCTAGTGTGTTGACTTCACCTACCAGACTCATATCCAGGCGTAATGATCAGTTAGCTGTTCTAGTGTGTTGACTTCACCTACCAGACTCATATCCAGGCGTAATGATCAGTTAGCTGTTCTAGTGTGTTGACTTCACCTACCAGACTCATATCCAGGCGTAATGATCAGTTAGCTGTTCTAGTGTGTTGACTTCACCTACCAGACTCATATCCAGGCGTAATGATCAGTTAGCTGTTCTAGTGTGTTGACTTCACCTACCAGACTCATATCCAGGCGTAATGATCAGTTAGCTGTTCTAGTGTGTTGACTTCACCTACCAGACTCATATCCAGGCGTAATGATCAGTTAACTGTTCTAGTGTGTTGACTTCACCTACCAGACTCATATCCAGGCGTAATGATCAGTTAACTGTTCTAGTGTGTTGACTTCACCTACCAGACTGTTCTAGTGTGTTGACTTCACCCACCAGACTGTTCTAGTGTGTTGACTTCACCTACCAGACTCATATCCAGGCGTAATGATCAGTTAACTGTTCTAGTGTGTTGACTTCACCTACCAGACTCATATCCAGGCGTAATGATCAGTTAACTGTTCTAGTGTGTTGACTTCACCTACCAGACTGTTCTAGTGTGTTGACTTCACCTACCAGACTCATATGACTGTTCTAGTGTGTTGACTTCACCTACCAGACTGTTCTAGTGTGTTGACTTCACCTACCAGACTCATATCCAGGCGTAATGATCAGTTAACTGTTCTAGTGTGTTGACTTCACCTACCAGACTGTTCTAGTGTGTTGACTTCACCTACCAGACTGTTCTAGTGTGTTGACTTCACCTACCAGACTGTTCTAGTGTGTTGACTTCACCTACCAGACTGTTCTAGTGTGTTGACTTCACCTACCAGACTGTTCTAGTGTGTTGACTTCACCTACCAGACTGTTCTAGTGTGTTGACTTCACCTACCAGACTCATATCCAGCGTAATGATCAGTTAACTGTTCTAGCGTGTTGACTTCACCTACCAGACTCATAGTCTCTTTCAGATGGCTTCAGAATTAAAACTATTTGTGTTGTAGAAAACCAATTTTAAATTCCATGACATACACTTTGTTTCATGAAGTTGTGTAGTTAACAAAATGTATTTTGGAATTTCTGAATTTCTGGAATGTAGAATGTTAGAGAGTGTATCATTTGCGCTTCTTTAAGAGAGTGTATCCTTCTGTTAGAACCGATGATCTAGCAAGTACCAATACAGTAATAACGCCAACTGATATTGTATGGCTTTTTGACTGATAATGTTGCAACTAACGACAGTGTGGTAAAAACATCTAATAATGTTTAAAAACTTTTCTTTGTATAACTACGTTATCGGTAAAAATTTACTGCAGCATCAGTTAATCTGAGAAGAGAATTTTCTGCAGTTACTATACATTTATTGGAAGAGTTTTAACATTATTGGACGTTTTTGAAACAGTTTCAGTCATTGTAACATTTTCTGTCAAACAATATCAGTTGGTTATTACTGTGCTGGTACTTATTGCATTAATGATCAAAGACAAGCTCTTTCGGGGGGAATTCTGGGATGAATTTGCCAGTTGGTTATATTCTAGAAAGCCAAAGATTGATTATAGATGAGACATTTACTGGTAAAATGCCAGTTAAGAAGTGAACGATACCACATATAGTTTTGTGCTCGTTATATTAATGGATAAATAGGCCATGTGTTAGCCCGAAATCACATTAGTGGTTGTTGCAAGTGATACATGGCATCAAGGACCGTTCCATTATGTACTCACACTGTAGGGGTGAATGTGTCACCCGTACATCAGTTTGATATCTGTTGTATTACATTAGCGGTGGTTGGAAGAAATAGATGGCATCATGGACCATTCTGTTATGTCATCGCAGTGTAAGGGTAAAGGTGCCACCGTCGTACAGCAGTTTGATATCTAGTTACCGTGGCAATTCAGAGGATAAGATTCATAAGCGGTACCAAATTTGATTGCACAACTTTCCCAAAATCAATTATTAGCATTGATTTTGTGAACTGTAGCCAGTCCTGAGGAGACAGCTTTCAGTTCATTGACAGTTGGTTGCCATAGATATTCCCATTCGTCAACCAATTTGATGGATATTGTTATAAAGCTGCTATCAAGTCCATAATAACAAAGCCAACCTGTTAGATGCAAACTGAAGGCAAGGTTGACTGATTTTCAGACATTCATCCATATTTACCGTAGTTCTTCTAATGTTCAGGACATAGCATTGGTGTTGAAATCCACAAAAAATTACATTTATCTCAAATTTTGTGGAAAAGTAAAAGTCTATATGTTAATCGTTAGGTTGACTGACTAGAAACTAGAAACTGTGTATTCGTGTTACAGTTACAAGTGTACTGACTGAAAACAGCAGAACAGATGTCCCTGAACTTACAAGAATTTAAATTAAGATCATTCCTAAGTCTAATTTTGCCTTCAGCAACTCTTCTTTGTCTGAATTTTTTGGAAATCAGTTGTATGCAGTTTATATCGTGCATTGCTCTCGGAGGACATCTGGGAAGAGTGGATTGCACTATTTGGTCTAATTATCATCTTCTAAAGGAACGTTTCTTTCATCCAGCCTGAATGTCATTCATCAAAGCATAAATCATGTGACACAGATTCATGGAAGAATCAATACTTTATAATGACTTATTAAAATCGTTTGTGTAGGGGCAGATCTTATCCACATTGGTTGGATACTTCCCTTTGAATCGTCCCCCACCCACCCACCCCCACCCACACACACACACCATGTGGGTGAAATCCCAGCTTTGGACATAGAATTTTCATGTTTTTCCTGCTTCCCTTTCACTTAGAACTAATTGGAAATCATTGGCCCTCTCACAATGGGGCAAACACATTGAACTTGCACTGTAGGTGAAAATATGTGGATCACCTGGGAAAGTCCATCGGCTAGTTACCAAAAGCTGGTGGTTTACTTCAGACACTCCAGCTTCCTTCATTTAGGATATGCTGACTGCCTTCATAGAAATAACAAAATTCTATCATACATGTAAGTCTGTTAAACAGATTTTCTTTCATGTGTTTAAAAGATATAAAAGTGTAGAAGATGTCATCAAGGTTTCTGTTTTATTTTTGCTCATGTGTATGTGATATTATATATATTATAAAGTGACATCAGTCTACCGTTATACACATAGCTAATTTGGCCCTTAGATAACATGCTGACTATACACAGACTTTAGTAAATACCTGTACTCTTCACAGTGCTTCAGGTAAAAAGGCATTGCCTGTGATATTAGATTTTTAAACTTGAGTTACCAAGTGAAAGTGATTCCATGTGGATTGATTTACTGATTAATTCACTGATTGAATCACTTTATTAGACTCTTGGGCAGTGAGATCTCAAGCTTGAGTCCAAGTTTTGTCTGGTGGCTATTCACAGTAGATTTGTGAAAAGACTGTAGGATAGTTAAATTCCTTTGTCGATAATTTGTACAGCCATTTTGGTGTGATATTGTTTTCTGTAGATGTCTTACAACACCTACTAAATAATTAGGCTATAATATTCTTGTCTGTGTATACTGTTATAAAATATCCGAAATAAATTAGTGTGTTGTGGTTATTGCAGGAGGTGTGTCATATGAGAACGAAGATAAAGTACAGTCCTGACAAAATGTGGTACATAGCAGCAATGGTAAGAACCAGACAAAATGTGGTATAGAGTAGCAATGGTAAGAACCAGACAAATTGTGGTGCATAGCAGCAGTGAGAAGAACCAGACAAAGTGTGGTACATAGCAGCAATGGTAAGAACCAGATGAAATGTGGCATAGAGTAACAATGGTAAGAACCAGACAAATGTGGTACACAGCAGCTATGGTAAGAATCAGACAAAGTGTGGTACATAGCAGCAATGGTAAGAACCAGATGAAATGTGGTACATAGCAGCAATGGTAAGAACCAGATGAAATGTGGTACATAGCAGCAATGGTAAGAACCAGAAGAAATATGGTATATATGAGCAAAAGTAAGAGCCAGACAAACTGTGATTTACCACCATTGATAAGAACCAGGCAAAGTGTGGTATAAAGCTGCTGTGGTACCATGTTAAGAACATGAACTATGTATTCAGGGACAGATGTTACTTTGAGAAAATCGGTGACCTGTAAAACACATAATGACAGAAGTTCAGATACATCTGCTGGACTTTCAGCTAACAAGTACCCAGTATATCTGGAATGATTTGCGACAAATGAGTGTTGAGTAACATGTTTGTCTTGATAGGACTGACAGAAGGGTTGTGCTTCATGGATGTTCCATTGTGCCCCAAAATTTTTTCACAGATGTCATTACCTTTGCACCAAAAACTAAATGGTCAAAATCAGTTTTCAAAAGCCAGGAAAGAAACAGAATGTGTTACATCACCAGTGCTTGCAGTACAGGACCATAACAGCCATATGAAGTCAAGCTTTCCAGATGGACGAAGGACTCAAGGGATAAATCCACCACATGCCATGTCCCATCACCCCTTTTCATGGCAGTGTTACTCTTCATTCCATGCCTAGTGAAAGGACTTGTGCCGTCACAGAAAATTTGAACATCTGTAACCATTTTGTGGGACATTCGGTTCACCTACCTGCTACGTTGTTGATTATGATTGGTCAGATGTGTGTTCTTGATTGACAGTTCATAAAGATCTATTAAACATGTGCATGTAGTTTGTTGTTAACTATAAGCCTAACACTTCCAGGTTAATATGTGCATTGAGCATTCCTCTTTAAATATCAAGACATTACAAGGGTTAGTACATGATGAAAGACCGTTTTCCCATGCTCTTGTGGTGTTGTGGTTTAAAGTGTAAATTTAGGTCAGCTTGCCAGCATACATTGATCAGGTTTTTGGATTTGCATTATCAAATCTGGATGCATTTCTTGTTCACCTTTCAGATTCGAGGCATGTCAATAGAAGAAGCCATCAAACAATTGTCATTTTACAAGAGGAAAGGATCTGCAGTGGTCAAAGAGGTATTTTTCTTCCTTTTTTTTTTAACATGATACATGATAAATTTTGCTCATCAAAGTTCATTTTTCGAGGCAAATAAATGATAAATAAGTGACTTGAAAGTGACATTTTTCCTGTCGCTTTCTTGTTACTTTCCAAGCAAACATTTCAACAACTTTTTAGGATCAATATAACTCTCAGAATCTGTCAAAATGTGCTACTTTACTCTTTAATTTTTAGGTTATTTTTCCCATGATATTACAGTGAAAGAATTCATTTGAGGAATAAGGAACTCATTAAACACTTGTGATAATAAAAAATGTATGTGTCTTCGTCACTTGAAGGTTGTTATGTCCAGAAGAATGTTTAAGATTGGAGTTCAGGTGCTCTCACTGGCTAAGACAGTTAACAATTCCCTTGACCTTAAGGTATCATGTCCAAATCCTGGTCCCACTGCTTTGGCTGCGCCTTTGAGACAGAAGGCTTGTCAGGTACCTGACAAAGGTCGGTGGTTTTCTCTTGGCACCCTGGTGACCTCTACCCATAAACCTGACTGATTCATATGCCTCTGGGAAAGAGTCTCAAGTACAGCATTGAGCACAACTCAGATCTTTAAATAAAGAAAAAAATTCACTGATGATTGATAAGGTCACCCTGGGAAAGTTTGTCAGTCAGTTACCCTGAGTTTACCCCCCGGTAATCAAGTCTTTGCCACTCATAAAATTTATAACCATCATAGAAGTGAAAAATTCTGCAGTGTACATGTGGCATTGAACAGCAATCAAATAAAGAAATAAAGCAAGAACAGGGCAGCATGAGAAAATTGTTTTCATGATAAACCAAAAACGTAACTTAATACTCCGTGATTGTCAGTTTATTCTACAATGTGACTAATACATCATGAAGGGAATATTTACTTCAGCATGCTTTTCTATACCTGTGTGTCTCTTCTTGATATAGGTTTTAGAAGAAGCTCAGGAAATTGCAGTGAGAGATCATAATGTAGAGTTCAAGTCAAATCTCTGGGTTGGTAAGTATGTGCCATAGAGAACAGAAATTATTGGATTTCCCATCAGCTATTCCTCAAAGTAGTGTCAGCTTTGTAGTGATGTTTGTAACTAACCACGGTGTATGCCCACAACTAACCACGGTGTATGCCCACAACTAACCACAGTGTATGCCCACAACATTTGCAGCGATCCTAGTGAAGGCACCATGAAATTAAAATTACTTTGAAGAATGGACCCCTGAAATCAACCAGTTTCATGATATGAAGCAGCACAACAAGCCACTATAGCCAGTAGGCTATATACTTTTCTCAACGCTTTATTCACTCCAGATTCAGCTTGGGCCTCTCACCAATACGGTCGCTCTGAGCTCAAGACCAGCTCATGCCGGCTTCCTCTCCAGCCGTACGTAGGAAGGTCTGCCAGCAACCTGCAGATGGTCGTGGGTTTCCCCCAGGCTCTGCCCGGTTTCCTCCCACCATAATGCTGGCCGCCGTCGTATAAGTGAAATATTCTTGAGTACGGCGTAAAACACCAATCAAATAAATAAATAAATCAAACAGATTCATCTTGGGTTTCTCCAGGCTATACTTGGTATCTTCCGGCCTCTTCTTGATTTCCTTCTGGCTATGCTTGATATCTTCCAGGTTTCACTTGGTTTCCTTGAGGCTCCACTTGGTTTCCTCTAAGCTATACTTAATATCTGCCAGGCTTTTCACTTGGTTTCGCCCGGGATCTGCCTGGTTTCCTCAATTTGTAAACCTGGTTCCTGTACTGTGAATGAAATATATGTATTTATGAGCGTGGTCAAAAACACCAATCAAATAAATCAATTAGATAGCTCCATTTCCTCAGTAAAGTTGCTTATTAGAAGTGTTGTCTCGCAGATCCGTGATCAGCTGACTTTCATGGGAAAACTTATAAGAAGGGTCTTCGAATTTTACAGATAACTCTAGCCCCCCAAAAATGCTTTATCTGTTATAAATTGCTTTGAGTACTTCCTGTGCGCATATTTTGCCATTGACTTCATCTACAATGCAGAATCATGACAATGGGTTATAATTTTTAATAAGTTTTAATAACTTTGACCAATTTTATGACATGGCAGGATAATAATCATCATTGTTACTTCCTGTACTTCTGGGGGATGTTTCTTTTCTCAGACTTGTCTGTGATTTTGAAAAACATATTATCTGCTACATGTAGATGGTTTGTAAACTGGATGATTCACTGTTGAGGTGGTGAAAGTTGGAATTCATTAAAATTAATTTTCAGTAGTAGTGTTCCTCATCACATGAAGTTTACATTACTTCTTTATCTAGTCAAGGTTTTTTTTGGTGGATATGAGAATACCAGTAGTCCTCATAATTTAGATACCCTAATTCTTCTAATTTTGGGGGACATCTAGTCTGCTCTTTTTAGCCAATGTACATGGAATTATAACAGTATACAGTTTGGGCGAGAAAGTGTAATTTTTTGTTTTCCTCAATATTAATATCTGTCCCCAAAAATAAGAAGAATTAAGGGAGCTAAAAACTACATGGTTAACAAATAAGACTGGCTACATTTTTTCCATATGCCTCCCACCAGTGCAGTCGCTGTGAGTCCAAGTCCAGCTCATACTGGCTTCCTCCTCGGCCGTACATGGGAAGGTCTGCCAGCAACCTGTGAATGGTTTAGGGTTTCCCGCAGGCTCTACCTGGTTTCCTCTCGCCATGATGCTGGCCGCCATTGGATAAGTGAAATATTCTTGAGTAGGGGATAAAACACCAGTCAAGTAAATAAATCAGATAAATTTTTTTCTGTAGGATGACTTTACCTTAAAACAGCCTATATGGGAGAAATGTAGGGCAGAGATTTCTGAGCATAGAGATGAACTACCAATCAATCAATCAGTCAATGTTTTTTTACAGAGAGCTCATTCACTGGAAAGTCCATTGTCGTAAAAGGTTTGCGCAAACACAGAGGTGCTAGGTACGGAATCATCCATTATCGGTACTGTAATTACTTTGTGCGACTTCGAGAAGGCACCCCTCCCAAGCACTACTACCCGCCACCCCCGACTGGCTATGAGCAGATGGAAGAGTACCTTAGAGAACAGAGAGCTAGGCGGATCCTTTACTCTCTCTGACTGGATGATAGATCAGTGATGGAAGTGGTAGTGTTCTTATTGGGTGTACCCTGACAGACCATGGCACACTGACGCTTGAAGTGACGTCTGTGTATATGACTGGAGTGGACACGAATGCCGATGTCGTGGCAGTTAATTATGATGTCAGACGGAGAATTATTTCCCTTGTGCAGAAGTTAAAGTCAACATTTAGTCTTACTTTCTACTTTATTTCCCATTTGTTTCATTGAGAGACAATTTTTGGAAAATATCACAGTGATAGACAAGTGTTATTTATTGAAGATTGTCTGCCAGTTATTCCTCATGTTGTAAAGACTCTGGTTACTATACTGAGATGTGTCCAGTATAAAACTTCAAAATTGGCAATCTGGAAACATCCACCAAAGATGAACAATAAGGGTTATTCCAAAATTCAGTGTTTTTTTTTTTATACCAAATTAAAGTTCAGTTCGTAGGAAACTGCAGGAAGTTTACTGAGTTTTGCATATAATTTGACCATTGCCAGATTTTACCAGTTTTTGATCTGTTTTTATCTCTGCTGAACACTTGGCATTTGGGATAGGCCAAGCACTGTTTAGCTCCATGTCAGCATATTGTAACTGGCCTGGGGACCATGCCTGGTGTGTTAGGCATACTGTCCAAGTATCACATCTCTGAGATTCATTATGTCACCAGGACAGGCTTACTACCAAGAAACACAGAGCTGATACTTTCTGACGGACAATATGACTGATGGAAAACCTCAATTTAAACCAGACTTTTGTAAAACTTAGTATAGGCTGTGTATTTTAACATGGAGAAGTAAGTATTTGTTCGTGAAACCTTGTGGAACAATTTTTTTTTCAGAGAACGTGTGAATTGTTTGTACAGTGTCTGGATAGTAGAGTCAAGGTCATTGAAGGCAGAGGCCAAAAGTCTCGTTCCTTTGCAGGCTGATAACTGGTGCTGTCTTTTAGGGCTAGCCCTTTGTGGTGCCAAGGAATGCGAAAATCTTGCTTGGGTAAAATGTTTTCAATAAAGTCATTGAGATCATTGAATTGTATACATTAAAAACATACTGGTATACATCTGTGAATTGCCAAACCATGAAAAGAAAAACCCATATTCCAACACAAACTGGCGCAATAGGATGTTATATGCACATTTTCACATCGCCACATACATGTTCCACCCATGAATACTCATAAATTCCCAATAAAGCACTGAAGCTCGCCAGCCAAGGGAATCCTTTCTGCAGTCATCAGTAGGATAAGAAATAGCCATTTCATATTGGGAACCAGTGTTCTCTGATCTAGAATGAACAGGTTTCTGACTGGTCTCTGAAATCCTAGAAATTACTTGAATGCCATTAAAAGGTTCATAAAGTCCTTAGAAGTACACGTACTGGATTTTTTTACCAAAATAGTCTCCATTTGTCTTCTTTCGCAGGTTTGAACTTAAGTTGATTGGTTCTTGAAAGTGTTGGAAAACACATAGGAAATTTAACCCGTAAAAGTCTTTGAAAAGTGTTTTCTTTCATTGGTTGTAAGCGTGACTGAAGAACTTGTCTGTTTGTACGTGAAGAGTACGTGTGTATGCAAATAGGGGAGTAGATGTCTGTGAAAGTCTGTATGCAAGGCTTTCATACTGAGTGGGTTTACGAAGGCGAGCTGCTACACAATAGTATTGACTGTGTATAGTTGAACCAATATATTCCATGAATGAATAAGATATGCAACCGCGTAAATATTTCGCAAGAGGGGCAATTGCATTTATAACGATCTATACGTAATTTCTGACCATGTCTTGGAAAGCAGAAATTCCACAAACGGGTCGACAGTAATCACGTCAATCGACTTTGTCTTATTTAGTTGCGGAAGAATTTCAGCAGCAAGGCTGTCGCTCTTGATCCTTTGCAAGCTGGACCTGCTTTTGTTACAGTCTGCTTCTGTGTCAATATTTACTACGAAGTGGCGTAACTGATATTTTCTGGAAAGTCAGTCTGTCAACAGCAGACTGCATTCGCGCTGTATATATAGACGCTTTGCGCTAAAACGTCTATATATACGTCAGAAGAGTCGATTTGAAGGAGAGTGCAGACGACAATGCGTCCATCTATTGACACGTAACGTAAGGTACTGAAGGAATAGAGCGGGCTTTCTTTACTTGTGCGCGGTAAATATGAGACTGCCATCGTTTGAACAAAAGTAATTCTGATCCATTGTGCAAGATACAATGCCATTTATATTGGTTCGTTTGAACATTGTCTGTCAGGTACCATCAGCATGTCCGGGGCACGGTATATGTGGATCCTTATTCTAAACAATTGGACAACAGGGCAGAATATTGACTTCGATGAACAAAAACGAAGTATAATAAAAATGTTTAGAGAGAACAAATACTATATAGCCATATGTAACATGAACAGACTGAACGTTATTCCACAGCAAAACCTGTTATTTGAAGCGTTATTGATTTTAATGAACATCTTCTTTGCAGGAAGTCATCAAAACAAGACATCTTGTGGAAACTGTAACAGATTGAACTGCATTCATGTGGAGATAATTGTATTTTTTTTTCTTACCGGTATTTCACAATTATGACGCCATGCAAAAACAGACTTCCACTCGAGTTACTTTTCGGAATCGAATAACATGGACAGCCCATAGGGAAAGACTTATGATGGCACAGTTTTGATTGCCCTTGTCACTTTCATTGGTCTGTACCGGGCAGAACCAGAGTGGGAGTGATGTGAATTATGATTTTAGAAGATATTTATTGACTCATTTACCAGCAATGAAAACTTCGACTACATAAGTAATACTATCTTGAGACAATCATTTCATAATCTCATCTTCAGGTACCCATGAGTAAGCAGTCAGACTGAAGTCAGAAATAGCGCTGTGGAATTCGACAATCGCTGGGTGTCCCGTTAGTCCGACCGTGAATTTGTGAAACACCGAATAGATTGAATGGTTTTTGTTGAAATTCTGTTACAAGTTTGAACAATGACTGAATTTATAACCTACATGCTGTATACCATTCCGATCGATGTGATGCATCACAAAATGCCCACCCGAGCTAATTGCTTCATCCGCCCCCGAGACAGAGAAAGCAAACTTAGACAGCTTTTTGTTTTTGACATACTGCATACGTCGCAAAACGGACTGTACGCCTTAATACATAAAGAACTTAATTAAGCTCCCCTGGTTTTCACTGTGGCAGTTCTTCTCTATCAAAAGAGCGTGATTGATTGAAAATGTGATTGATTGTGAACGGTGTGACCCTTTGGCTTATGAAAAATGACAACATGATTGGAATTCATGTGTTTTAATGATAACACACGCGGATTACCTTTCCGTTAGTCTGTAATCAGGAACGGAGTAATCCGTTAGATCAACGGAAAGGCAATCCGCTATGCACCCCTCAAATTACATGCAGGTTTAACGGAAGATTTTTATCGGGGAGAATGCCATGAATGTTGATGGGCGTCTTTAAATGGAATACTTCAGTATTGCCTGATATATACTATTGCGTTCTAGCTGAACCGTATATGTACTGATACCACCCAGTTACATCGTGTATGTAAGGCCAGTTTCTTAACATCTTGGCATGTTGTTCTGATATGCATGGGTGCGCTTGGTTTTTTTACAGTGGACAATTTCAAATGCGTTCAGTATTTTTACTTTACTTTGGCGTAGTGGATAGAGCGTCTGTCCGAATCGAATTATACCTAACATTTTTCATCAATACAGATGGCACTACACCCACTTGGCGCTCAGTTTAAAAGGAACAGACCAAGCGCTGGTTGGGGGTCGTGCCAGGGCCATGGCGTTCCATGCAGTGAGGGAGCACTTTAAATATACGGGCATTGAGTCTGTCCTGCTACAAAAGACAACAACGTCATATGACCGAAATAATTTGGAAAGGGACCTTAAACCCAATCAGAGGGCCTCCATGGCTGAGTTGGTTAGCGCTGTAATGCAGAGTAATGACACAGGTGCCTCTCACCAATGCGATCGCTGTGAGTTCATGGCCAGCAAATGCTGGTTTCCTTTCCTGTCGTACGTGAGAAGGTCCGCCAGCAACTTACGGATGGTCGAGGGTTTCCCCCGGGCTCTGTCCGGTTTCCTCTCACCATAATGCATGCCGCTGTCGTATAAGTGAAATATTCTTGAGTGCGGCGTAAAACACCAATCAAATAAATAAATAAATAAATAGACCTAGTCAGACAAAGCAAACAGAAAATCGTTTTGTCCAGAAATAATTTTTTTCTTCTCGGCAATATATATTTACTCTTCTTCTTACTGGTGGATTACAGAAACCTCAGATAAATAAATGAAGTTGTTTGACGCTAACTTCAAATGAATGTCAAATCAAAGCTCTTCCGTAAATTATGATGGCCACAATACGTGTGCCAAAACAAGTCTCGTTAGTCCAAGAGGGGAGTTTCGAGAATGAACTCGTTTGTCGCCGAAGGTAAAAAGAGTTCACCTGTGACATGTGAAATATGTCAGGCAATTGTGCTCACTTTAATTTACCGATCACCTGTCTCGCTGTGTTAAGGAGGCACAAACGGCCTCTCCTTTGTTCAGGAGCTTTCTAAATGATAAAAATCCCAGCTCCTCAATTTTTCCTATTGCACGTCTAGTCTAAATAACAGTTTTTGAAACTTTTCTTTGACGCCCATGTTATAGTAAATGTAATCAGATATAATCGTCTAACATTTTTGACAGGTCCCCTGGTACAGTAGAGCTTTCCTAACCTTTAGCGATAAAAGAGTTCTATCTCGAAACTCCTATTAGTGTTGCTATGGCCCATGATGCTATTTACATGTATAGCATACAACTGTCCTCTCTGACTCAAGGCTCTGCTACTGTCAGACTTTTGATGAATAAGGTATGGTATTCGCGAACAATTGTCGTCTCTACACTTCTGCTACAGTTAGTTGGGAGATTTGTGGTGCCGGCACCCATTGAAGGAGCTGAAGTACTGTCCGGGAATTTCGGTTTTCTATAGATCAACTTGGTGGTCTGGTGGTTAGAGTGTCCGCTGAGATCCAGGTTCAGACCCGGGTCGGGGCATACCAAACTTCAAAAATGGTGCTTGCTGCTGGTCGATCCGGTGTCATAATAAACACCCCGCCGAAATGAAATAAAAACCTCTTCAAGGCTGTTTCAAACAGTCCAAACTGCAATTAGATGTGGGTTTGGCCTTATGTTTGTGAAAAGAAATACAATACAGTACTATCAAATTAATATACTTTCAAATTAATACACAGACATGCAATGCGTTACATGAAAACCTAAGCAAACAAAGGCTATCGATCTGTGCGGTCAATAAGGGTCGCTGACAAACGGCTTCCTTTTTATTCCCGTACACAATAAAACTGTTTACATGTATATACTTTCCAATCCAAAGTTCCATATATATGTCACATTTATATTTTAGATGTATGAGGCCGATTCCACAGAGACACTTCTAACCTCAGTCACAATTCCAAATGCAGTGAGGGGTTTCTATTTTTTTTTTTTCTTTTTTTTTTTTTGCCTTAGAATTTAGAATGTTAACATAAATGTTATGTTAACAAAAGTACGGTATGTCGAATTTCAACTTGTATCAAAATCCAAGCAATGTGACGAGATTTTAAATTTTCACTAATGATCCCCTGGGATCGATCTCAGCACCGTTTAAACTATAGAGACCTAACATTTCTTCGAGTTGCAGGACAACATATTTTTACCACCGGTATATGGTATACCCTGCGAAGGGGACAGAAATTCACAACTTACAAAGAAATGTCATGGTATACAAGCTTGGGTGGAGAAGCAGATTATTGACCACCTCTAGGTGTGCTCTGACTGTAGGCATGTATTACATGCATGGTTGAACGCGACTGGACAGATCTAACGAGTGTATAAGTCGCTTTATACGACAAATGACCATTGTTAATAATACAGAATGTTAGAATGTAGGTCTGTAGGCAGTTTCCACTGTCTCACATGGGACACGGTTTTAAGATTCAAAGCAATATATATCACAATGATGTTGTATTTTTTTTGTAAAAGACCCGAACATGCCTCTCGGTGGAATTCAGGGCGAACGTTTTTCAAGTTTTCTAGAGGAGCAGAATCCATCAGCTAATTGCATGGTCCATGTCGTGTGAAAATATTGCAGGTGGAACGCCTACAATGTCTATAGAGTACAAACGTGTGAAGGTATGTCATTCAGAATATTACAGACTATGAGCTACCCATGCTTTTGTAGCGCATATATAAGAACCCTTCTTGGCCTATAAGCCATTAAATCTTTCAAACATAAAACCATGTGTGGCTTAATATGTGGCTTCATGCGCGAACGTGCATGTGTTAACGAATGTATATATATATATATATATAGGGAGAGAGAGAGACTGAATAAAGAGGTCATTACAATTGTGCACGTTATGTATTATGGAATTTGTGGAGTAAGGGTTCATTAAAACGCAAGCACGAATGTTTTATACAGAGAAATATAGAGCCAGCTGAGATGATGCATTTGCCCATTGAATGCATCACTTTGCCGCATGATCGAGATTTCTTTGATTACATTTATCCATTCGGGACCTCATAAACAAATTGCTGGAGTGTGGCTCATTGTATTATTTTCTGCCATATTTCGGAAATTCAGATTACAAGTAATTAATGCTTCTTTTAATCTTTCATTAGTTGTTGTGTTTATAATTCTGTTAACCTACGTTTTACGTACTATATTCTCTCTTTAAGTCGTTGAAACTTGCACATGCAATAACTTACACAGTTTGTCTGACCATTCGAAAGGTAGAAGCCTGGTTTTCGGGATGGAAGATACAACGGAGTGGAAGCTGTATTGTATGATCCATTTTATGCATGTATTGACCTTTAAATGATAGCCCTGCGCGACACTGAAAACTGAGTTAATACACATTCGGTTGTAGGTATGTTGACGTCATAGTATATGCAGTCTGTTGCTTTTATGTACCCGATGGGGGAAAAACTTGGATTAAACCACCGTTCGTTGGTAAGTTATTACACGGTGAATATACATTCAATTTGGCATATGATTCGTCATAGCCAGACAATGGAAAGTTAGATACAGGCATAAACTGAAATCTATGGACGGCGTTAAAATAACAAATATATAGACTTTCGAGTGAAGCAAGAAGCGTATTCCCACAACTGAACATTGTACACGTATTCAAGCCTATACATTTGACGATTCACAGGATTCCATATACGTGCATGTACTTTCATCTTGTGACAAAAAATCTATAGTAGCATTTGAAAATAATCAAGTTAGGAAGCGAATTAAACATATGCAAATTTAATTTAGATCTGATCATACGTGTTGGACTAAACAGATCAGGTTAAGTAGCTTTACATGCGCGTACGTTTTCGAGGCTGAGCCTTTTACTCTCAGTAATATTTCGCATGTACAGGCCGGAGAGATTCTTGCAAAACGCTTCCGCTAACCCCCAATTGACTGAGACACAGCGAGAGCTGGATTCTAACACGCGACCGCATTTGTTAAGGACTGTATATACACAGTGGCTGTTTATGGATGATCGTTCAGCGAGGGGCCCAACACTAAATTTACCATTACAGCATACCCAACGTGATATGGTTGTAAATAAAGGTTTCTTTAGACAGTATATGCAGAGTTCTCGTCCATTCTTAAAGGTGAACAGCCCCGGTTCATTTGACTTATCTGAATAAGATAACAAAAAATGACGAAAAAAAAAAACAAAAAAAAAAACACGTTTGTGCAGAGTATTTTTACTTGTAGAAAACAGAAATATATTTAACTCCCAAAATTTCGAGAAAAAAAATCGCGCATTGCATGTCTGCCCTTGAATGGCTCTAGTGTGTCAAATATATGTGACGTAATTGTGGTGTTTCCGGTTTCAAAGCACTAGTTTAGGTCTTATCAAAACACGCCTCCTCAAAATAGCTAGAGCATAGTACAGAGTACTTATTCGGTTCAAAATAGTCTCCTCGCATTGCAGTTATCCATTTTCGTTGCATGGAGGCGTGCGATGATTGGAAGGCATGAATGCTAATCCCATCGTATTTCGGTGAAAGATTAGCACAGTTCACTGCTGCACAAAACTGCATTTCGCCAGAATGACGTCATGCACTACTGGGACATCAGGGGCAGATAAGCGTGAATAGAGTGCCGAGCGTCACGAAACTGAGCTTATGGGCCTTCAATTTTTTTTTTTTTTTTTTTAAACATCTGGCAATTTTTATTCGTTAAATCGCTTCCGCTCCATGTTTCGGATACATCTAGGATATACTGTGCCATTTTTTGGTGAAAAAAAAAAAAATTGACCAGCCGAGACAGTTCACCTTTAATGCACGCCTAATCTGATATTCACACAGTGGCGGTTTGAAGCAAAAAAAGAGGCTACCTCCTGGGAAGGACTCCGTGCTTGCATGTATAGCTGACAATCCCATGGGCATCTATGCATGAATATAATCAATTGTATAGTGAAACTGGTACTCACAAAAGCCGTTGACACGTGAAATTGAGAAAATCTAGAGCAATGTCTCACCTATACGTGTCGTGAACCAAAATTATCACGATTGGATGCACATTTATACCCTTTAACAAGGTTTCGGGATATCAGCAACGTAACTATATAAAATAGAGTGTAATATCTTCTATTAAAAGCATACTGGTATATACTGAATGATATACCATGTCCCACGTAATTCCTGTTTTGACTGAAATGGTTTTCTACACGCGGTGCAATTAAAATGTTAATGTGGTTTCTCATGCAAAAACTGACTTTGATGATGAATGGTTCTAACTCAACGGTCCTTTCCTAATGGTTTACTTCTTAATGTAGGAAAGGGTCTCAAGCTCCGGAAACCAAGTTTCTGCAGCAAAGCATGCATTTTAAAAATGTTTTTAGAGGAACCTATGTAGTGATGATTCACTAAAACCACGATGTGACTACGTGTATATGATTGATGTGGACTGCTGATACAAAATAAATGACGTAGTATGTATTCATTTTTTTTTTTTCAAAAACTTTTCAACACACTATACTGGAGAATTGTTCACATTTTCAATGGCGACCTAGTTTCCTCTGCACGGTTTCCTTCGACCAGAATTCTGGCCGCCAGTCGTATAAGTGAATATTCTTGGCGGGGACCTGCCATGGTGTCAATTTACCACGTGACGTCGATGTTCGGGTCCGGGTAAGCTTTTTCGTTAATTATGCAAATCGATGAAATATCACAATGTCTTATCACAATTCCAAATGTATTCTCCACATGGCTCTGCATACAGGAAAGAGTGGGGTCGAGAGGCTATCATTATCAGTTAGGCCTAATGATGTCAACAGGCCTCCTTTATGTCACAATATAGCCAACGTTGTTGTATACGTGGCTGTAGCATTCCGAGTGGGAGGACGACTGGGCGAGGGGGCAGGGGAGAAAATTGTCGTACACAAACAAGAGAAACGACTATCTTTGCCTGTGATGGGCAACGGTCCAGGGCCTCCGGGATCCCCGGGACCCCAATCGCCCGACGACGCGCTCCTGAAACGATTTTGGACCAATAAAAATACAGAAACAAATGGACCTATGTGAACGTACACTGCCTTATTGCTTGGAAATTATTAATTACATGTATATCTGATGCTGGAACATAAATGGAAGTGAGTGTATCCCAAATACAAGATATAGCCACACCCAGACAGAATATCGCCCCGAGAGTCTGATTATTTAGCAAAGCATGAAATAGGTACATGTAGATGTACTTAACATCTATGAGTTGAGGAACAGATGTGAAACTCCAGCATATCAATAACAGTAACGCATACCGTCAGTATCGAGTTCCAGTCGAGGCAATAGTTGCATTATGCCATCCGAGCGATCAATGTGTATGTGCGAAATTGAGTTTTGAGCTTAAGATAAAAAAGTGACTTACAGTTACGTGCTTTCTCTATTCAAGGTGCATAAATCTATTTAAAAATTCACATTTTTTAAAACTGACATATGTTTAACACATCTGTGCGCCTTATCGTGTGGAGCCTCTTCGACGGATCAAGGGAGATAAGTGATATGTTGATCTTGTAAAGCGCTTTTATTCGAAAAATTCTTGGTCCATGTGCGAAATTGAGAGCGCAAGAAACAGTGTGGAAAGGAGCATATTTCTTATCGTAAAGGTAAGATTATTTTGCATAATTTGTTGTGATTAAGCTTTTAGTTTCCATTATTAGTGTAATCGGACAGTTGGAGGGAAGCGTTGGATCTACAGTGCGTTAATCGTTGGCTGGTTGCAGGGCATTTTCGTCAGTGATGAGTATTCCAAAGATAAATGGCCGGTCGGGCCTAGGCCAACTGACAAAGTGACCGGGAGCTGCTCATTGTCTGCCGTCCCACATCAAAATGTCGATTGATCAGTGTGCGAGGACAGCTATTAAAACATCACTGACCAATGATCTCCTTTCTTCATACAATTTCATGGGGATGTGTAAAATCGCCTGCAAAGATGAATGATGTGGAAATGTACAACTTTCATGTCATGTACATATTTGCCAATGGGCAGATGGGCCATTTGGATTCATTCGTGTACAGGTACGCTTGTGTGTATTTTTATGTATGACACAAGAACCCCTCGTGGGCAAAATTTCACAGTTTGCCTTGTGTAGCCCAAAATATTGATCAAATATGGCCATATGTATAAATTCTGAAAGCTGAACAACTGCTGATTTCGAAAAAAAAAACTTTTAAAGTTTTCTGTCTTTAATATTATTCAAAATAAAGAGAAAGTTTGTAAAAAAAAATTTTTTTTTTGTTATTTCTTAGACAATTTTCAAAAGTTTCAAATTTTTCTTGCTCAAGTGGATAACTTACTATTTAAACTAAAAAATGATCCCACAGGTTTTTAATATTCATCTTTTTTTCTGAGTGATCATTTTAAGTTAAAATTTTCAAAAAAGTTTTTGAAACTTTGATGTTATTTTACCAGTATCTTTAAAAATAGAAAAGATATCAAAAATCATTTTTTAGCATAGATATTTAGCTGCATGTGTGTCAAGTTTCATAGCATTATGTTGCAAAAAAAGGGAGAAATAGAAGTATTTCACCACACAACCGTCTCAAAAATTTAAAGGGAGAAAAGACCAGAATGTCTGGTGGAGTGTTGTGTGTGACAGAATTTGTCATGCATTAGTTTGCCAGTTGATTTTAATCACAGATTTTCCTGCCTCCAATTGAAATGTGAACATATGCACTTACTTCTGTTAAATTTTTAATCTTACCATGTTTCATCAGAGCATAAATTGGTGTTTCATCTTGACATTTCTGAGCAAACCCTGGTAGAATGTGTTTATAAACCCCTCTCCCAATGGCACCCCAGTGGTGTGATTAAGGTTATTGATTTAGTCAGTAGGTCTGCTTGAGTTCTTTTCACAAGGAGCCATGCACAGTTTATAGCAGGAGGCAATACACATTTACCATTGGAATGTCTATTCACAGCAGGTAACCCCCCTTCAGTGAGCTAAAAAAGAATGTGAAAAAATAAAAATGGATGCCACATCACTATCAAGTGGTTCGTAAAGTTAATCATATTTTATGACATAGGCTAGTAAGGGACAATCTTACTATTCTTAAGAAGAAAGTGATGTGATGTCACATCACTTTCAAGTGTTTCATAAAGGCAGCCATATTTTATGACATTTAAAGTCATTTTATTTGCACGGCAAAATTCTGAAATATGATCAATAAAAATATTTGTGTCTGGCCCTCTAAATTGCACTGACTTCACCTTATTGTTGATGTTCACTGTAAACCCCCACATGAAACAGTTTATCTTCGTTATTTATTAATATATGATAGGACCACGGCATAATGATTAGAGTGTCTGCCACAAGGTTAGGAGATAAGGGATCCTTTCCAGGTTGGGTCACACTAAAGACTTTAAAATGGTACTTGTTGCTGCCTCCATTGGTGCTCAGCAGTGACAAGTTAGAGCAAGGAAACAGGACTGGTCGGCTCAGTGTCAGTATAATTTATTTGGTGGGGTGTCATTTCCTGTGTCTTTGGCATGACGTTCAAGTGGCGACAGCACTTTGGCGGCATGGACTCGCCCTGCCACAAGGCACAGTATGTACATTGTACACGCTAAAGGATTCCTTCTCATATAACTAAAAAGTTGTTGAGTAAAAACCAAGCATGCATAAAACCCAAGCATATATAAATACATACATTTAATACCCTGTTCACACCTACAGAGTTAAACTGGTTCAAATGTGCCTCTTTACTTAAGCAGGCTTAAATCTGCCATGTGAACGCAAAACGCAGGTGTTTTAGACTGGTTTAAATGCGCCATGTTCGTATGAGGCTTGAGATGGGTTTGCTGGTCAAATTTTACTGTGTGAACGGAAAGTGGATTAAGTGCTCCAGATATGATGTTGTCTCACATGAACTCCAGAGTGAAAAAAGTTAAGCTGGTTTAAATATCGCCCGTGTGAACGAAAAGAATCCTGAACCGGCTTAAATATACCTAAACTATGACGTCATGTGAACGGATAAAAAAACCAAGCCGGCTTGAGGTTTAGCCAGTTTAGAGCTAAGGCGGCCTAGGTTTTTGACTGTGTAAACAGGGTTTATGATAGGCATGAAAGCCAGTATCATCCAGCACTCTATATACCAGAAGGTGAAGCCCTAAACATAAGTTAGCAAAGAAATAAACACAAGTGAGCAACCATCTTAAATTATGTGCTTGTAAGAAGGACTTTAGTTTAATGTGGATAAAAAAAAAACTTGGAGAAAAAGAAAAAAAAAAGGACATTTGCACCTATGGAGTGATCAAACATTGATAAGACTAAAGTGTGTGGAAGCAGATTTCCGAACAGTACTGGTACATTAAAAAATACATTAAATATGTATGTATATATATGGGGGCTGGGAGTGGATTGGATATACAAAAGCTATATTATAAGGCTACATGACTGAAGTTGTTGTACATGTATGATAAAGGTATATTCTGTGGCATTATAGGTAAAGCTTGCACAATCGTGAAAGCAGATTGGTTAAGCACCTTGTGAACAATGTACAAATAACAAGAGATGACATCGTTATTTGTGTACTGTGTCATACTTGGTGAATTTAGCCAGCTTGTTTGCATCATCTGCTTGTTTCTTAGTTCTACTGGCTGAAGACCAGAAGAAGCTATGTACTTTCAGGCATCTGTTAACTTTTTCTTCAAAACGGTACTCTCCCTGCAGTTTTTGTCCTATTTTAGCGAAACATGGTTGAGTGTAGACTACATCCAGATATGTAACTTGTAGCATTGATATTTAATGCTGACGATGGGTTGTTGGCTGTCTGTCTGTTTATCCAGTATACATGTATGTTAACATTCCCTTCAAAACACTACTCCTCCTACAGTCTTTGTCCAGTTTCTGTGTAACTTGGCTCAAGACAACATCAAGATACATAAATCGCAGTATTGATTTTAATTTTAATGATTGGTTGTTGGTCTGTCTATCCGTTTATATATCATGGATAACATTCCTTCGAAACATTGCTACCCCTATATTGTGTGTCTCGTTTCATCGAAACTTGGTTCCAATGTAGACTACTTGAAGATACATAATTTTTATATTGATTTTAATATTGAGGATGGGTCGTCCGTCTGTCTGCCTGTTTATCCAGTATATGTGAATATGTCTTTCAAAACACTAATCCTCCTGCGGTTCTTGTCTGATTTCAATGAGACTTGGTTCAAATGTATTCCACATCAAGATACATAATTTGTAGTATATCACTTTTTAATTTTGATGGTCAATTGTCCATCTGTATATCTGACGTGTGAAAACAAGTAAACTGACTCATAAATCATTATTCCATGAGTATTGACTTCCGTTGGCCAAAAAAAAAGTAGAAATTTATCCATTAAGATATCTTTTCCCAATGGCATGTATTTTACACCTGTGTCACGATACAGACATTGATTACAGGTATGCAGGCTGTCGTTTCGGCGTACCTGTAATTTTCAGCTTCCTGTAAATATGCCAATAGCTTACTGTAAATATGTCAATAGCTTTCTGCTGTGCTGTCATAACTTAATTATATCACTGGTGACTTGATGAAAACGTAAAATTGGCCTTATTCACTTTATATAGGCGTGTCTGAGTGTCTCGAGTTTACCTGCCTTGTGCTCCAAATCAAACTCGTCAGTCGCTCACGATTTGCTTAAGCTCTATATTATTTATTAGAATCTTGTCCCACTAATCCACCTTAGTATAAATTTCAGCTAACTGGGATTAAACCATCCTTTACCTTCAATATAGCACTGCACATGTGTAGAGATGCATGTGCAAGTGCACACTAGTACAGCAGAAGCTATTCAAGGATTATAAATACATTTGCATGTATGCATGTATATCTTCTTGTGCATTGACAATGAGTATGCACATGGAATGTCCATGAAATATAATGTTTTAGTTGATATTTACCTGTAAATGCATTGATCAACTTTCATTGGACTCCTGCAAGTTGATAGATTGTAATTCAGCTGTATGAATGCTAATCACTAAAACTAGTGAAGGTGATACTAAACCTACTTGCATTAAGATAAAAAAAATAGTTAATTTAGGGCAGGCCCAAACACAGGTGTGCATGCTTATTGGTATAGGTGTGTTCTGTCAACTTGCAACTCCCACAGGTACATGAATGTAAACAATTATACAAATAATTGCCTTTATGAATTACAGCAAGTTAACAGTGTTACTTTTAAGCATTAGTTCAAAGGAAATGGCAAATCAGAGGGTGATTCCTCAACTATATGCATGTAAATGTAGTGCATATTACAAATTTCAATGGAGTAGACAAATCAAATTGAAGTAATTTAGTATTGCCAGGTAGACAGCGAAAAACTCTATCTGTAAAGTGTACTTTTAATTACCTTTTTAGACTCATGGATGAAAATTGTATGAGATGCTATATACCTGATATCAACTTATAGTTTGCTCTATGTTCACATGTATTTTTTTCCATTATATTTATTTTCCTAGGCAAAATTTTTGTGAACATTATTGAAAGAGTCTCTATTAATGGGTTTTAAGAGCTATATCATTATTTAAAGCTGTTTTTAGAGTGGAAAAATTTTATGTCACGTTGAAGTTTCTAAATTCTGGCTATTTGGGTCATGAAACCTACTGTAAAATTCAAACATTTGAATACATTTAACTTTCTTGGAGAAAATTTAAAAAAAAAAAAAAGGCAAAGCAAAGAAGAGTATTGTTTTGCATATTTGTTTCCAGTTGCCTGGTTGATGAACCTTACTTCATTCACTCTAAGAAAGTAAACCAAAGAATGAAAGAAAGAAAAAATAAAGCTCATAGTGTTTGCAACTTTGCCATTTAACATGCATGTTAATATACATACATGTACACATATATACAACATGTAGCAATAAAATCAATAACCGTTATGCATGTTTTCTTAAATTCCTATTTTTAACATTTATTGCATCGTTCACATATTTTACACCTTGGGCATTCTTGGCTGAAAACTTCATTTGATAATTAAAATGTACATGTAGTTTGATGCACAAAGTTCATCTTACATTGTTGAGTTCTTTGAAGCAATTGTTGCCTAAATGACGATTGGATGTTCTGTAAACTATACAGGTATCTGGTTATGAAAACGGGCATCAACAGAAACATTCTGCTCATTCTCCTCCAACATTAAAAATTGTCCACAGTTGACTCAAACAGAAGTAAGCTTGACGTACAGAGGTAAAAGGTGAAGGAGTTAATGTTGTTGTATTATTTAACATTGCTTTAACATGTCTTCATGTTTATTTGTGTCCGTACAGGTCACTGTGTACTGAAGGGTTTTCAGTGAGAACATATTTTCAACTTGTCCAAGCATGTAAATGTATGTGTCACTCGTAAGCAGCATTCGAGACGTTGAGAGGGCTACATGTATATTGGTAGTTGATAAGCCAAGAGATAGTGTGGCAATAGCTAATGGCATTGGCTTTTCTTGCACTCATGTTTTCCATTTATGGTATACAAGGGCACTCTTCCTGTATCCACTGCTCAAAACAGGACACACTTACTAGTTACTAGTGTGCAAACAGTGTGGGGTGAGGCCATCCCCTAAAAAATTCTTTCTTACAGGTAACACAACCCAATAACCAACAGTAGGGTCAGTCTGTCGGGAATTTTTTTTTTTTTTACTCTTGCTAATGAACTGCATGGAGATAAAGATTTTAAAGAAATCAACATGGAAAGAAAAATAAAAAAAAAGAAATTCCATCTAAAGACTAGTACAAACTGTCTAGTAGAGCTCCTTATTTGATTGTTGGTTGGGTCATTTATTTATTTATTTGATTGGTGTTTTACGCCGTGCTCAAGAATATTTCACTTATATGACGGCAGCCAGCATTATGGAGGGAGGAAACCGAGCAGAGCCTGGGGGAAACCCACGACCATCTGCAGGTTGCTGGCAGACCTTCCCACGTATGGCCAGAGAGGAAGCCAGCATGAGCTGGTCTTGAACTCACAGCGATCGCATTGGTGGAAGGTTTCGGGTTATTGTGCTGCTAACCGGCTGACCCACGGAGGCCCCCTGGTTGGGTTAGCCACAACAAACTTATTTTTAATGATGGCCTAACTGTGATGTACACACAAGTGACATCAAAAAGGAAACTTATAAACAGATAGGGGGCCTCTATTAGAGTGCTAGAGCAGTACAATGATCCAAGAGCCTCTCACCAATGTGGTCTCTGAGAGGTCAAGTTCAGCTCATGCTTGCTTCCGCTCGGTCTGTAGGGTCAGCCAGCAACCTGCAGATGGGCGTGGGTTTTCCCTGCCCGGTTTCCTCCGACCATAATGGTGACAAGTGGAATCAGATAATTAATTAAGTAAACACATGACAGCCAAACCAAGGACAGAAGTAAAAGGCAAAAAACTCCAGGCAATCCGGCCAGTTTCCTGCAACCATTGCATGAAATTTTTCAGCGTGGAATTAAGCAACAAATTTAAAATTTTATACATATATACATGCTCATGAGCATGTCTAGACCACTTACATGAAGAAATGAAAGAACATACATGTAGATCTAAAGACTTTGGGCAAGAGATGGTGACTTCCTAATATATAATAATGTTTCCAAACCTTAAAAATTACACATTCAAAATGGAGACATGACGTGTAGGAACTGTTCGCATGCATTTTAACCATACTAACAGTGTCATCATCATAAACGTTTAGGCTGGAAGGGAATGTATATCATATATTTATGGTACGCTTATCTTCCATGTATACATATTCTGATGCTCTGCCAATCAGTTAAAATGACCCAGGAAGTGAATATTTTACTGGTTTCTGGCAGACAGGCTTTTTTCCACAGTGTTTAGAAGTCCCACTAGGCACATGTTCGCAAAAGCCGAAAAGCCCCTCTGGCACCATTTCTTCACTATTGAAGCAGTTTATCTCAGGCTGATAATTATATATATCTGTGGCGACATGGAAATCTGCCAGGCAAACCTGGTAAATCATTCACAGGAGTTAGGACTAGTAAAATATCTAGAGGAGTAGGCAGCCATTCCACCTTGATGTAATGTTTGAGTGGTACCGGGAACAGCTTGACTGCTATCACCACATGACGCGTTTTAGTAAGTAGCCATATAAATATGGCAAATATCAAAAACAATATGATTCTGAGAAATGTCCAGAAATGTATAAAAATTATAAAAAAAAAACAGCTGAGCTATTACTAATGTCTTGTATAAGATAAAGAAATGATAAGCTCAGTTTGAAAGTGAACATTTTGTTTAACCATGCAATATGTTAGCCATTCATACTCTCTCTACAGCCCACTATAAAGTGAATAAGGGTCATTATGGTTGTAAGAGGCAGACTCAGTCTTATTCACAGTATTACACAACGGTTTGGCTTCGCATTAGAGTAAAGCCATACATACATGTACCTATACAAGGCTGGAGTGTGTTTTGTTTTGTTTTGTTTTTTTTTTCACCCCAGCCTGTGTAATGTATGTGATGAGTGAAAAGATTCATGCCAGTGCAGGTGTATGAAAAAGTGGTGGCGGAGGAGTTTTTTCTGCTCAACACAGCTTTAACACCATGTACACGTGTATACAATACGGGATGAATCGTAAGGAAAACAGGAAGTACTCGAACATTGTGATGTGAGAGCTGTCATTGGATTGTGGAATTAAAAAGCCGCAAGCAGGTGTGACACAAAAAAAACACACAAACAAGGTGGGAGGGAGGGGGAGGGAGAGCTGAATAGAGGCTGGTCAGGTGAGGTAAACCCTGGGACGTCAGGGATGGTTTCCTGAGGATGAACCTTAGTGGCTGGTAAACCACTATTTTACTAGATGTCTTAAGTAACAGATTGGCTACTGTGGCAGGTAAAGCACCTCCATGTAGGCTGGTTACACCTTCACATCTACAATTCATGTAAGTGCCCCTGCAGCCTTAATTCAGATCTTGAACAAAGAGTGGTTTTGGTCAAGTTAATATTAGGAATTTATACAAGATCTTTGAAATGTATCTGTGACATTCGGAGGTTACTGTATGCATCTATCATACAAATAATGTGCCAGTTAGCTCTCCAGTTTCTAATCATTGCGTGTATGGATGAGTTTCTGGGCGTAGATTTAGAGTAACGTGATGAATTGCCACCCTTGGACCAGCTGTTTATTTGGCACTTAAGAATGTTTGAGTTTGGAAAGTTTGTCAGTATCTTGCTCATGGTCAAGTGTTTTTCTCCAGGGTGCTATGATTTCTTCTTAAGTACGGCATCAAGAAGCAATCCGTGAATCACTCGGTCATTATGAGTTATACCAGTTCATTGCACGGGTGTGTGGCCTGACACTTGATCAAGACGATTAATTGGTATCTTCATGAGCCTGAAGGGCAAGTGGAAATATTGATCTTTGAGACAAAATATCAGGAAGTATACCAATGCAACATGCTGCTATAATGAATTTAACACAATGAAGAGCATTATGGAAGGCTTTTCTTGTACTTTGGCCAACAGAAGGTTGTGTTTTCATGGAAGCTTTACCACTGTCATGACAGCATGACTGTGACTGATTTGTATGGTTCACACTGATGAGAAGAAGAGCACAGGCTCGCCTTGGGCCCTGATTTCGCAAAAAATATTAAAAAATTGCCTGAAATGGACAGCTAGATAGTCAATTTTGATTCAGTGGGCAAGGGTTTGCAAGTTAATCGTCCCAAAAATATGTGACAGAAAACTTTTCTTGATTACATGTATGTCGTTAGCTGCTGAATCCACAGAACTCTTTGAAATGTAAGGGCAAGAAAAGTTACCAACTCGAACATCACGTACATTGCTGACAAGTGTTACTAATGGTCTTCGCAATCGTTGCTTGATTGATTTTGCACATAGAAAAAATATCCTACGCCTTGCTTGTTAGGCGAGTACGATAGCTTATTCATGGAGGATAAGTCATTCAGACACCTAGCGTTTTCTCTGAAATGCGATAATATAGTGTACTCTATATCCATCCACCCCAAACATTTTTTGTAATGGTTAGCTTTAATATTGGTGATGAGAAAAAGCCTTTGCATGTACATCTATATTATATCACCCATGGTCTGTGACGCACTGTTTCAGTATGCATAAGGAGAATATATAAAATGGATAATGTTGTGCATGAAGGCAAGTTGAAACTATGTTATATTGATCAGCCTTTATACATGCTTGCCTCCACAGAACACCTACTGTCAAAAGTTCTTTACTGGTAACCTGTCTTGTATGCACATGTACTGTGCACATATATCGCGTATTTGTTAAGTTCTCAAGTTTTTTCTGAAGGTTTAGTCATTAATAAATAAATTCCTTATCTTTTTGTGGAACACCGCTTGGGCTATTTCTGCCCAGTGTGGTGTATAATTAATAGGATCTCTCAGTCGTCTGTAGATAATTTCTCAACACTCATAGATCATAGCTTCCTCTAGCAACCTACATGTAACTGATATATATATATATATATATATATATATATATATATCAGTTGAAGACATAATGCAGGCAGTTTTGGCCAAGGTACTAGATGTGTTATATAGATTTACAGTGATGGACTCACAGACGTGTCAATTGAAATACACATGGCCTTCATTATCACTGTTCCATAAGCCCTGATGAAAATAACATGTCAACAATGCTCGCGTTTTCATTTGAGCACTTTGGTGGAATGAAGACCATTAATTTTCCACAAATATGATGCGAATATATTCGCTGTGCAACACACATTGGAAAGATTCTGGGTTAGTCTTGTCTGAGATAAAGGTGGCAGTTCACCTCTGCCATTCTGGTTTCCTTCAACCACAAAAGTGACCACCATCAGATACATCTAAATAAAAGTTTCTTGACTACAGCTTTAAACAACAGTCAAAAATTAAAAACCACTGTATTGGTTCTTGCGTGGCTGCATTCACGTGGTACCAAGTGCTCATAAATAGTGGACTGGTATCCTGTTGATTTCAGCGTGAAGACACTTACATGCAGACTGTAAATTCTTACCAACTTGTACTGTTACATCTGACAATTATAGATTACCCAAATCAAAGTCAGACTTGTAAGAAGAGAAGTGATTCTTAAATGGCTGCATTTATAAATTAGTACCACAGTCGACAAAGGCTAAATACAGACTGGTACTCTGAAGTCCTAATGCTGAGCTTGTCGCTGTTACATTGATTGATGGTGCAACTGGAAGACAAACTTGCAGTTTTGCATGGCTGTGACAGGCAAAGGTTAAATGGTGGAGCCATGTCTTGATTGATCTGTTGCTGGTACTCTGAATATCATTGGCTTCTCATCAAGATCAGATAGCCTAGATGTACACAAGCCAGGTTGATCTTAGCTTCTCTCTCTCTCTCTAGGCAGTATTATGTAATACGTAATGAAACATGATATGCACATTCATTTACGTCAGATATTCGTACACAAAAGCACATCTCTGGTTCCCTGGAACTTTCCTCTTCCAACTTACCTGGCTGACTTTTCATATCCATTATGTTTGGTATATTTTTGAATGCGATATTAAACACCAGTGAATGAAACGAATAATAAAGTATGTCTGACATTTAAAGCTTAGCTGATAAGCTGAGTTCAGCTTCGATGGTTTTTTTTTTTTGTTTTCTAAATATATATATGAAATCTCTGTAAATCATATCTGTTGATGTGGCATTGCTGTGACATTGTTGGCCTTTAAAAGTGAAGAAAGTGTGCTGTGATTTTCCTTTGTTTGCCATCGCAAAACACACCAGAGGACCACATCTAGTCTGTGTCATTTGAAGACATCTTCATGACAGTATAAGCCACATGTACTTGTGGGAATTGACTGCAACAGGAAGGATGTCTTCTAATTTTGGAGATGTCCGGTCTGCTCTAGTTAACCAACATGCATGTAATTGTAACGGGGAATAATTTTTACACAGTTTCTGCCTCCTCACATGGTTAGTTCATTTAAAGAGCATCATATCCGTGTCTTTGTTTTTCCCAACGTGAAAAAAAGCTAATACCTGTCCTAAAAATGAGATAAATCAGGGTGGACCCAGTTATGATGCTTAGCTATTTGATTGGCTAAATGTACACTGCGGGCTGTCGTCTTTTGGTGGACAAAAGGCATATAGTGCATAATACTGATTTCTACCACCAAGGATTAACACAATCCGATTCGATCCAACATTTAGATACATATATATATGTAGTGTTTATTTTTGAAACCCTTTTTAATATATCCTGTATGATGTAATATCCCTGAATACACTGACTGTACACATGTATGTGCATGTACAGCATTTTAGTGTTCTCTTTTTTTCTTTTTCAAGTTTTATTTCATTTCATTTGATTTTTATCTTATGACAGGCAAATGGGAGGGGCATGGCATTTGATTGGCTGAGCCGCTTTCTTCTGTTCACCCTTCACTGGAGCTATGATATTAATGCTATGAGCTGGGCTGAGTTAGCTGCAGACTGCTGAGCTGTGGTGAGTGAGGGAATTCAGGCATCTACCACAGGACTACAGCACAGCTGACTTTATACCAGCTTCTTGCACCCTATCCTCAGACTGACAGCAGTTGTCTAGTACAGGATAGTATACATTTAGTCCACATGCATGTAGCACACATGTAAACACCAGCTAAAGGAACTTTGACTACCTGTTTGCTAGCCAAGGACTTAACATTTTGTCAGTCACAGGTAAGCTCTTTATTTATGTAGAACTCAATTATATATATGTGTGTGTGTTTTAATTGCTGCACATCAGTAAAAGCACTGAACTTCACCCTGTTTTTTTTTTTTTTCTGGTTTTGCTGTTTTTAATAAGAATGAAAAACTGCATTTCCCTTATTTTTGAGACGCAACACCCTACATGTGGGTAATTAATTTCTGCCCCCCCCAGGCTAGATCGTTCATTAATGATCAACAATTACGTGCAGTTGTCATTGTAAAGGTGTGCTTGTATTTAATTGTTTGGCTAATTCTTCATAATGCAGGTTTTATCTAAGGACTTTTATATTTACATTGTAAACAAATATTTGGTATATAATTACAGGATATTTTTTATCGTCACAGCTGGTATAAAATTTTGTACCTGTCTCTATGGGTCTAATACTAGACCAGTGGGAAACTTTAGAATTTGTGATTGGTTGTTGGTTCATATACATGTAAATGTACTAACAACATATTGTAATTATTCACACTTTAATTTTGTAAAAGGAAGTACATTGCAGTACATATGCAAATGAGACTTACATTGTACCTGTAAGCCTTTGACCTTGTGGTTAAACAATAGTTGTTGGGGAAAAAAAATAACCACAATCTCTTAAAACATGTTAGAGAGCGATGGTCATCTTGCATTTAACATATGTAGGTCCAGGAAAATGCTCAGCACTTTGTTTGTTATAATTATTAGTTGAGTGCTGAAGTACAGGATAATGTACGTGGTAAGTGAAATGAGGTGTTCGTGAATTACGTGTGCAGTTGTTACACTACTGTTTGTTAGCTGGTAGCTGAGGCGTGATTCTCAAACGTGATTGTTGGTGCGTTCATTGTACTGTACATACCGCGTAACATGTTGAGCATTTAAGTTGGCAAAGAATTTTCCTCCCTGTTGGGCAGTGATTACTGCGTGTTTTAGAATTCCTGCCAGTGTACCATGAGTAGCCATGCACAGCATAGAGTTTGGCTTCCACAGCTATTTGTACCTCACAGTGACCTAACTTAAGCTCACCTGGGAGGACTGATTATATATATATATATAAATGATGGAATTAAAACGCATGCTGTAATACCTCATTATTAGGGTCACTTATTGTTGTTGGGAAGCCAGGTGTAAACTACTGCAGTTTTTAGTGAGGTCACTTGGAAGTTATCTAACAAAGATTTTTGAAAGTTGGCCTACAGGCACAAGTACTTGCACAGATTATAGTTTAAATAACAGTACATGTGCATGTGTATACATGTAAATAGGTATAAAACCAGAATTTCCAAACCCATTATATATTTATCATTATCGTTTTATTCTGATCAACAGGCAGTAATTTGTGGATCTGAATTATGCACTCATTAATTATATATTTAGATGCTGTTTGTAACTTTAGCTGACTGCACCTATTTTGTGGTGAGGTTGCTTGCTGTGCAACTTATTGGATGGGCTTTAATAACGAGCCTGTCAAATTCATCTAGCCCTCCCAGAGCTCCCCCGTGAGCTTTTCTTAATTGCTTGGTTGATAAATTGAAAATAGAAAGTCATTGTGTGCAAATCTTAATGTGCCTAGGCAACATGATAGTGTTAATGGAAATTAACATCATATCTATGCCCTCACTTTGGGTCCAAATTTTCTTGTACATGTACACACTGTACTGATAGTGAAGAGACATTGATAACATCAAAAAGGTTGTTTTTGTTTGTTTGTGTTTTTTTTTTTCTTTTTTTTTTAACCTATATGGTCATTTATTCTTGTATATTGCATTATGTTGTGTGCATAAATACATATTCCAGTAGAGAGCTACATATGCACGTATATATGGTCTCTGTTGGGGAATTTCAAGTCCCGTGTTTTCATAGTCAGTGGGTGGTCAATACTAAACTTGTAAGTCTTAATGCATGGTTCAGGGCCAAAAAGGATTGCTTATTAATTATGATACCATTTGCTGAACAGTATCAGTGCTGTGTACATGTGTGAAGCCCATATTAAAGTTAATATGTGAATATATGTAGTTCTGTTTAAGAATGTTAAAAAAAAAATGCATGTACAATTAGAAAACAGTTTGCTCTGGTTTGTCAGGGGACTTCAGTCTTTATTTTAAGATCAGTGTCTTTTCCCTTATTAATTCAACCCATGCCATGTGTGGTGTGTGTATTTTAATGACCCCTCTGAGGTTAGCGCAGCACCATGTGTTTTCTTTTGACCATGTGTTGATGGTGAAATCTCATGACTTTAGCCAACAGAAGCTACTGGTATGTATTTATATGTTGACTTCACATTGTGAGTATATCTTACTTCAAATTGTGAAAGTTTATAAACTTCCAATTATGAGGACGTATTTATTGCAAATAGTGAGAATTGGTGTCTGTGGCATTGTGAATAGAGCATATGCCCTATAACCAGTTTAGTCCTGAAACGAGCCACACGTGTCTAACTTAAGACTTTGAAATTGGCAACCATGGAGCTACATATACCTTGCTTGGCACTCAGCATAAGAGGAATACACTGTAGGCTGAGTATTTGTCGGCCCAGTCTTTGGTATACGCTGATTCGGTGGGGTGTCATGCCTGGTGTCTTCACCATATTGTTTCAGTGAAGCAGCTCCATAAATGTATCAGCACTGGGTCCGGCCTGCTACAGGGAACTACGGCGGTGGTATGACTGAAGTAACGATGAAAGCGACCCCAAATAAACCCCGATTAAAAGAAACAAACTTATACGTCAAATTGTGACGATGTGTAGACTTCAAATTATTAGCCTAGGGTATACTGACTTCAAATTCCTAGGGTGTATTCACTTCAAATTCGTATTGACTTTAAATAAAAATATCAAATGTGAAGATCTGTTGACTTCAGATTATTTCAAATTTAAACTTGATCAATGTACAAGATTGTGTGGACTTCAAATTATGAGGATGTATTTGTTAACATCAGACATATGAAGATATATCTTTCTTATCTGGTTGACATCATCAGTGAGGATTTTTTCAGTCATGTTCTGTTAACCATCTAGAATGTTCCTGATCACAAAAGTAGTGGTTGATAAACATATGTTCTATGATAGAGCCGCCTTCATATAAGTGAAATATTCTTGAGTAGGGCGTTAAACAATAAGCATTCATTCATTCTATGATAGAGAGTTGTTTTGATAAATATATGTCATCAGAAGGGAAATGTGAAAAAAACTTTTTTCTCATGGTATTCTTGAAACATTTTTGGCCTGTTTTTGATAGTTACAACCTTGTTTTTAACATCACAATTTAGGTGTTTTCTTTTTTTAGATATATGTATATACTAGCTTTAATACCATCATGACCTTTTCCAACAGCAGTGATTCTCAATGTTGTTCGCCAGGTCTCTCCTAAAAAGTGGGGTTTTTGGGGGGGAAATTTTAGGCTTAACAGGTGTATTCTCAATCATAGAGCACTGGAATTTTGTTGACAGGTGTGAGTTATTGAAAAACACCTCACCTTTGTATCTATCTTTTAAAATTGGTGGCCTGCAGTGCAGGTACATATGCAGCTCCATTCATCTTCATGCATTTTAGTATTATTAGCATTTGCAAAGTTGTGTGTTATTCTGACGGGCGATGTTTTGGTAGTTTTTGTGTAATTTCCATGAAGGAAGACCTTCCATTATGCCAGTTGTATTCTGCTTAAAGTGAAAATGTAGGCTACATCTGAGTCTCCTTTAATGTGGAAATCACACATGACAAACTGAAGTTATTGAAAGTTACCCTTGGTATAAATACATGTATATATTAGTATTGCATAAGTCTTAAGCTGGGATGTGTTGAGATACAAGTATGTTTGATGAGCTGTCGTGAAATCCCCCACATGTACTCTTCATGAAACCGTTGTCAGTACAGGTGCAATGCACATGTATGCATGATGAGGACCATTTGCCTTCCACCAGTGTAGTTTGTAAGAGCTGATAGCCAAAGATTTTGTACTAAGTCAGTAATTTGCCAAAAGTCTGTGGCGAACGAGGGCCCAGATAGCTGTAAGGTATTTAGTTGGCTGTTAGACGCAGTTTGACCATTTCCCAACAGCAAACGGATAAATAAGCCTGTTATCTGCAGTAAATGTCTTGTACATCAAACTTTATGTCTTTTTTCTCTGCAAATTATTCACTGTTTTGTCAGAAAACAGTTTGCATATGTTTTCCAAGTGTGCTATTAAGCGATTACTGAATGAAACTAAGGAATTTTCCTACAAAAAAGACCTTAAAACATAACTGAAATTTGTTTCTTCAAATTCAGAAGAAGCTTCAACAGTGATTTCCTGACATGTCGAGGAGCTTTGATTTACTAAGCAGTAACCTGGGAAATGTGACGTCATAATGTGATCCTTTGTGACATTGTGTCATTGGTCTCATTGTTGTATCACGTTGTAGCTGTTACGTCATGGCCTTCTCGAGTGTCAGGTCATCAGACTCATATAGCATCTGCTGCAGGATTCAGAAATATGTATCCCATGTGACCAGTCCAGCACAATGAAAAATAAGGCATTTTGTCTGATGCAAGATAAATATATTCCTGGCCTCGATCTTTCTCCCCAACTCCGATCCTCTCTCTATATTTCTCTTTATTTCTGGATGCTTTCAAATTTAAGACACATATCCTCCAAGACAAAATGTAACTCTCATACTTCAGTTATCTTAGGAGAACAAAGTATTGAGAATAAACTAGCATTATAACCATTGCTGGAGATTAGTGAATCACTGTGTATTTGTGCTTTCTGTGTTTCATAGAAATTGCTAGCTCCCACTTCAGGTGACAGTTGACACCTACACTGTGGGTTCCTTTTTTAAGTCTCTAAGCCAGTGCCCTGGGATACTGTCCACCCATAACACTTTACTATATCAGACACTAGCAAGATTTGAGAGAATTTTACACACATGACTGCATGGAAGCACAATTGCATGAGTGACCGGGCCTTGGGTACAAATAGAAATTCACAGGCTATAACCATCCGGCTCTCCATAAGCTTTAGCGAGCTGGCTTAAAGTCTGGACCATGTCCCTGTTCCACCAAACAGTCATAGATCAAGTTGATTGTAACTACCATGGCAGCCCACATTAAAGAGATAGGTAGCCATGGTAGTTACAATCAACTCAGCCAGCGATTGCTTTGTGGTACAGGGTCCATATCTGTAACATCAGATCTCAGCTTATATGTACTTTAATCTATTATGCCAAGTTCAACGATGCTATGTAGTACGTGACAACTGTCCAGTATCATATATACATGACCTCAAATTTTCACACAAAAGAAAATTTTAGAGGCAAATAGAGGTCATTAAATATTATGTCCTCGTGCTGAAACTCACATTTTTCAAATGGGGTATCATCTTACATGTATCTGCTATTAAAACAAATGTCAAAACACTTTCTTAAGATAATAGAACTCTAAGAACCCTACAACGTGAGTACCTGTAACTTTATTCATCAATGAAATTTAAGGTCAAGTGTCGAAAGAAAACCTGTGTACAATCAGTGTAGCTTGACCCTGATGGAGTGGAGAAAAAGTTGCCCTTCTTTAAAATGTGTAACACTCAATGATGAAAGCACAGCAGTCATCTTTCCCCCTGTAGCAGTTGCAAATTTTCTCCTGGTATGAAATTGCGGTTAATTATTAATATAAGTTAATGTGTTTATTGCTGCTGACCTGAAAATGAATCAATTTGCTTTGTTAAAAGGATATGTTTTATAGCAGGTGGCTATACGTTTCTCACTGTTGGAGACGGCTAGTATTGTTGCATGTGTGTACCTTGACATTTGATGTGATAAAAGGCTGTGTTATGTGATGAAGACCGCAGCTGTCGGGTTAGATGCTTCAAGGCTCATGGTGTTCCAACGCTCTTATATACCCTGCCATGCTCTTTTTTCATTAAATTAAAGCATAGAGCTATTCTTTTGTTCTTTAATATGCATACATCAGGAGTGTGAATCCTAAGGCCAGTAACAAATTATTTACGCTCCGTCCTTTTCCCCGTTGGCCTGTGGGAAGCCTTTGCGACCAGATTCCAGATGCCTGTGAGGTACATGTCTCTTTCATGTGGAAAATGGGGTTAATTACTGAGCTGCTGTTGATTAATTTACCATCTCTGAACACGCCGCCCCCCACTTCTTCATATCCGTCCAGAGCAGCCAGTGCAACCTCAAGCCAACCACATGCACAGTGTGTAATATAGCTGGCATAGGAATTTTTTTCATCTATTTCCAACACAGGAACAATCATGACAGACCTCTTAGGCCAAGTGGTTAGCATGTTAGTGCAGTACGATGACAGTCTCTCACCAATGTGCTCACTGAGTTCAAATTCACCTCGTGCTGGCTTCCTCTCTGGCGATACTCGGGAAGGTCCACCAGCAACCTGCAGGTGGTTGTGAGTTCCCCTCTTGCTCTGCCCGGTTTCCTCCGACCATAATGTTGGCCGTCATTGCATAAGTGAAATATTCGTGAGCATGTCAAAGCACAAATCAGATCCAATCCTATGGTCATGAAACTGTCATGATTAGGTGGAAGAGTTTGGGGAAAAATCTATATACTGTAAAAGTGAAAGTATCATAAAATGTTATTTTTGGTATTGAAATTGACATCTTTCCTACTTGTGGAATGTTATCCTGCATTCAAAACAAACCTTCAAAACATCTTTTCTGAAATCCAAAGCACTCTCAGAATGGGGTAATGAGCAAATTCAGTCACGTACGAAATTTGAGGGTCATTTAGGGAAAGCTGTTACAGGTTGACTGAGAATATTAAAGGAAGACTTACCTACTTGCAAAAATGTCCAGGAAACATGCATACATGTATGTCCCATGATTTACTCATGGCACTCCTGTTTCCTCTATCCATACACCCAGCATTGTATAAGTTAAAAGATATTTCAGAACAGTGTTACTCCCCAGGCAAATAAATAAATTAAACTGTTCATGTTGATGAAAAAAGTATGTGTATTCATCGTACCAGCAATGAAAATGGAATGTAGCTTGAAAGCTGATTGTATCAAGGCTTTTCAGGGATATTAAACAGATATCTGATTATGTACAATCTCACTCAGACGCATGTTGTTATGAGTGAGAACAAAGTGCAGTTAAATTGCATGTGTAATGCATAGCTTATGTGACACTGTGATAAGACAGAACTAACGGGAACTGAGCGCCACAGGAGGCGGGGGGGGGGGAGTTATGTCACCTGAGACTGCACACATTGGCGACTGGTGGAAACTTACTGGAACTACTTGACAGAAGTCGCAAGAGCACTCTTGTCACCGTGTTCTGGCTGGGAATAGAACTGTTATATTAGTCCCAGGTTCCAGCCTGTAGCCAGTTTGGTCCACATAACCGTCATGTGATTATATGAAATGCCACACCAGATGTCATGGTCAGCCATCACATGATTTATACACACTTTTCAATTGGCTGCTTGTATAGATGCTGTCACACCTCAGTCACAGGAGTGCTCATGTGGCTTATGTTGAGTTAAAACTATTGGGAACTAGTTCCAACTGATCGCAGAAAGTAGAACATGCTCCACTATCAAAAGCTGATCTTAACCCTGTTGCCAGTAGACACAGGGGAGACACAGGAGCGCTTATGTCACGTTATTAGACATCGCTAGACGCCGACTGATTCCTGAACTCAACACAGCTGTGACATAAGCTAGGCTTGGTGTGAGCGACTGTTTTAATTATTAGTTGCGATCACCAATGAGGCAGAACTCAGTAATTGCTCCGAGATAATTAAATTGGTCTGACTTGTGCTCTCAAAGCAGGAAACAGTTTACCAGAGCTGTCATATCCAAGACTGGGAATTAGTACAATGTAATTGAAATACATGTCTAGTATTATTACGACTTGGCCATCTTCACACTGTATGACACTTCCATATAACGTTTCATTGAATTGTTATTGTGAAAAAAAAGTTTTTTAAAGATTTTTACTTTAGTTGTATAAAAGACCCATTTTCAGCATGGAACTAACAAAATTTCGTTGAAAGAAAAACAAAAGTTGATTTGCATATTTATGAACAATGAATGTTAACACAATCCTTTACTGTTTTAAATCATTTTTTTCGTCATATATGTATATCAGTTCACTTCAGACTTACTTCTGTGCGATAAGTTTAAGCGATTGTAGTCGGTGTCAGTGTTAAAATGATTGTTTGCTCTGGAATGAGATGCCTTATATACTGTGTGGTCCAGACTTATAAGCTGACTCACTGAATAATAGTGACATGATATAATGTAATGCTTTGTTTCTAGAGATTTGCAAACACTTCAAAGGCTACCTACATGTAGATTCTCTCCTCTGTGGAAATAATATTTGAAGGCATGAGGTGTGACAAGATTAGATATAAAAACTTGATGGTAGAATTTCATGATTTTACATAAGATCTTACATAAGCTCATAAGGGTGTTACCCTGAACTGAACATAGCATAATTAAATCGACCAGTTTCCCTGATATATTCAAAAGCTCAAGTGGTCTTTATCAAGACCTATCAGGGTTAGACATTTGTAATCTGTTCTGTTGAATCTGAACAGGACAAGAGTACATCTTAACTGCAGGTATTTGTCTGTGAAATCGCCACCGATGGTAGTAATTGTTATTAAGTGAGGCTTCCTCACCTGGTCATGGCTGATTGCACCTTGCCCAGTGATGGGTGGCTTTTACCTGTTTGTTGTCAGGGTTAAACTCAAAATTTATTCTACACTCACATGTCAACCTGTTGGAGCATCAGTAGGTTGAAATGTCACCCGAGTTCACACACAGTAGCCCTGTCTGGTTTCTGTGCAGTTAAACATTTAAGGACATGTACACTTGCAAATTACCATTGTATGTGATTATTCGCTACCATGTAGAGAGTAGAGCCTCTAATAATTCAACTGCAAATTTAACTGAAAGAAATCTCGGCCTCATAGTAGAAAACATTCCTTTTTAGTGAATTGATAGGAGCAAGTCAACATTGTGTGAAAAATAGTCAGGAAGAAACAGAACAAAGAAAGAAAAAAAATTTGCCGCTTTGTACTGGATAGGTTAGATGGGAATGGGATAGATCTGTACAAATTTACATAGAAAATATATAATTTATTTTTTCGACTTGTGTTATGGAAGAAAAAAATACTTCAAAGAATAATTGCAACTGGAGAAAATTTATGTTCATAAATACACAGTGTGTACCTACATGTATCCAAGTGTGGTAGTTTTTTATTTGGAAGGCTGTACACGGTAAATACATTGCACAGGGATATATGAGCTTTGGTAATATTTTAAGTATCGTTCAATTTACTCAACCCATTATAAGTAAAATATTTTTCTGTGTCAGATAAATCAGTGCATATGTGAATCTTATTGTTACCATCAAATTAAAGTAATTGGTGAAGTTTAGCAGTGTTTTGGAAAACGTGCACATGTGACAAAAAAAAAAAAACGTCTAAATTTTGACCACATGATCTCATTGTAGATACAGTGTACCTCCATTCTGACCAGTTAAAATTCTCTAAAACTAGACATGTAATTAACTAAATGTGGTCTTACATCCTAATTAGAGTCAAAAGAATCCAATCCGGCTACATACAATTAATACTTGTTTACTCTCAGTCTGGCAATCAGCATGTTTTGTCCATGCTGTCAGCAGTTATTCCAGCTTAAAGGGACAGGACATCCTGTTCCTGTCTGTACTCCGGTCATTAAGGTCTTTTATTTCCAGTATATCTCATGTAACCTCTTATATAGATGTATGTGAAGTCAGTATGAGGCTCCTTTGTCTTCTGATCAAATACAGGTACCCTTGGCTTGGTTAAACTAAACTTGGTTAAAGTATGATACAAGAATCAGCATGGCCACTTCGTTAGTACATGTAGATGGGAAACAATCTATGAACATATGTAGAAGTAGAGATATGATTCTGTTTTGTTTGTTTTTGGGAGGGATTTTTTTCAGTACTTCAGTGTAACATCCTTGTTTGTGTGTGTGTTTTCTCCCTCGGTTCCGTAATCCTTTGTTTCTCCTTGAACAGAGATTTATAACAGCGTCCTTTCTGTGTGTTCATATTGTCTTTTGGTTTGTTATAGTCTAGTCTCCTATGCGTTAGTCTTTTCATCTCAACAGGACAAGAATAGGTTAGCTTTTAACATTTGGTGCTTACTAGTTATGTTCGGTACATGAAAGAGATCATTGGGAACAGTGTTGTTGCAGTCGTTGTGTTGTGGAAGGAGTCATTCTGTAGGCATCTGTGCTTGTGATTTTCTTTGTTTGTTGTTCATGTAACTCCTGTTTTGTTTATTTTAACAATTTTGGTCTGAAGAGGATCTTATCTTTTAACAGTCGCTTTTGAGCTGTCAAATACTAAACATTTATATGTACATATATTAAAAATCAATGACAAATTTCCACTCCATTAAGAAGTACTACATGTATACAATGAAACTGATGCCAGTCATGGAAACCATGCAAAATTCTGAATCATTGACTGTTTAGTACTGTTGAAGATCTGGCCCATCTCTGCCTTTGTAAACTGCAGTTTGATTCTGTGCACTTAAAGGCTGCAGTTTGATTCTGTGCGCTTAAAGGCTGCAGTTTGATTCTGTGCACTTAAAGGCTGCAGTTTGATTTTGTGCGCTTGTCGATGGTTTTAGATCCCAAACATGGACAAAGAGGAGAAGAAGTCAGAGCCGGCCCAACTGGTTCAGATGCGACGTATCCCTGACATAAACGAGCCGTCCACGCAGGAACCCCCAAACAGCCCGAGCTACGAGAATCTTGGCTTCACCGGACAGGAAGACCAAGAGTCCAGTGCTGACCCACCCCCATACGATGGTCACACAAATGGTCATCCCAATGGTCACACCAATAACCCTACCCGCCCTGGTTCTAAACCGCCAGACAGCCCGTCTAGGTACCTGTCCCCTGAAGTCAACATGAAACAGAAGAACGGAGGAACTCGCTCTCGAAATGCCAGTTCAAATAGCAAGAAGCCTGATGAGGAGAACAAACTCAAATCTCGCGCTAGCACTATCTCCATGAGCAGCCTCAACTTTGATGACGTGGACACAGTTTTGGGTATGTTAACAGTGCCCTGTACTACTACTACAGTTTTATCGTGGCATTACGACCCCCTGCCTCTCATCAATGCCGTCGCTGTGAGTTCACGTCCAGCTCATGCTGGCTTCCTCTCTGTGGGAAGGTCTGCCAGCAACCTGCAGATGGTCGTGGGTTTCCCCCCAAGCTCTGCATCCTCCCACCATAATGCTGGCAGCCATCATTTAAGTGAAATATTCTTGAGGACGGCATAAAACACCAATCAAAGTATAAATACTACTACAGTTTTCATATAGTATATTGTTTGTATCATTAGATAGAAACAGTGGAGATTAGGACTATTAGTTGCTGTTAAACATACTTACTACATTAAGTCTATTTTGAGTTTAAGCAATCATTTCACATTGCTCTTAAGACACAGATATTTTGGCGCCAAAGTAGCTCTTTAGTAAAATCCACTATTGAGAAGTGTCCTGAGTTGATTTGGCATGAAGTATGGTACATTGATGTGAACAGAAGCATTTCTTACACGGAAGAGGATATATTTTAGAAAATACAAATATGAATAAATATGTTGTCACTATGTGAGTCAGCAGTATAAAATTTTGAGTGCATTTATGGGCCAGAAATTTCCTAATCGGAAACTTTTCTTCATCCCACTTTATATTTTGCACATCGATCAAAAATGCTGTTGCTTGGGAAGATCTGCCAGCAACCTGCAGATGGTCGTGGGTTTCCCCCGGGCTTTGCCTGGTTTCCTCCCATCATAATGCTGGCAGGAGTCATATAAGTGAAATATTCTTGAATACACAAAAACAAAAATGAAATAAATATAGAAATAAAATGCCCTTGTGAAATCAGCTTATGTACTTGTGTATGAAGAAGACGTTGTATAGTATACACTAGTGACAACTTACCAGTATGTAAAAACTGCATTGTCATCGTACACTGTCCACTATTCTGGCTGCCATCTTTTTGGGGTGGAGGTACATGTATTTCAGATGTATCACAAAGAAAATCAACGACTATCAATTTTCAACTCCTCCCCCCCCCCCACCCCAATCCCTTGTGATGGATTTTTGATAACTACCTTAATAAGTTTTTTCTTGTCTATCCTTAGGGCGTGGATAGTTATTGTTTAAACTGTAGGGTGAGAGGTGGAGAGAAGTTAAAATTATTTAATTATTAAAGAGCTGTGAACGTGCTGTTACACTGATTGGAGGACAGTAAATATTTTTTACATGTATGTAATGATGAGAATTTCAAATGGCTGGAAGTTCATGTACCAGTATTTAAATTACAGAGTAAATGCTTGCTACATGTGTACAAAATTGAGGCTTAAGATATATGGTAGCCTAAGGGAAATTTTTCAGGTGAATTAACAAGAACAGTTTTGAAAGTCAGTCTTTTTTGTTATGCCCCGCATATAGGAAGGCCCTTAGTCCCTGTTTACCCATTGTCAGAGAAATTAAAACCTAGCTGCCACAGGCACTCACTGCCCGGTATATTTTATTTGTGTCTCTTACATATTGTGTTAGTGAGATTAAATATTATAGCTGACCTAAGGTTTTGTAATTAGTTAAAGTTACTCGTTTTGTTCAAATCTCAGAGTTCTATTCATCACAGGAAGGTGTTTTGATCTTTTGTTTCAAATGCAGGAAATTAATCTGCTGGAATAATAATATTTCAGTAAAATTACCAATTCTTTGCCTATAAAAATGTACTTTATCATATCAATTTTTATGGCAGGTGCGCTATGTAGGTATTTTGGGGGGGGGGGTTAATAAATGGCAGTGAAACCAGAAGTAGTAGAAGTACCTTGAAGCAATAACCGTCTCTGTTTGCTGGATTAGGTCATACTCTTTTGTTTCATATTTTAACCTTGTTTCACAGAGCATGACAATAAATCTAGAGATATAATAAAAGCATGTGATTAAATGATCTGCACATCACAATGATTGATGTTTCTGTCCTGAAATAGTACATCCCAAAATGCAACTTAACCACATTCCATGTCGCAGCATCTGAAGTTATTTTATTAATCCTCCAATTAACTGTAATTTGATAATCATAAATCTTGCATAATTTAATAGTGTCTAGGGTGTAACCATTTGTACATACAGGTATGTAAAGCATTCATTTAATTATCATCCTGTTAAAGTTTGTCAATTTTTATATTTATTTATTTATTTATGTATTTATTTATTTATATATATATTTATTGATTTATTTCAGATGAAGATATCAACTTGGTTTACTCTAAGCATGAGGTAAGTGGATGTAAGATATAACCGACTTTGAAATACATTTTTAGATTACCTTTTTGGAAATGTTTTTGCAGGGAAGGAATGGATCATCATAATTGGAAGCCATTTAATATCTGTAACAAATAAAGTTGTTGAATCTGTCTTAAACTAAAACAAAGAATTTTTTGGCGGATTTGTTAGCGTGCTGGTGCTGCAAAATGACTTGGGAGCCTCCCCAGTTTGGCCGCTGTTGGTATAAGTACTTGTATACAGCTCATGCTGGCTTCCTCTCTCCCGATAATGTCTTCCTCCGTTGTAATGCTGGCTGCCGTTGCATTTATCCTTTAGTACAGCATTAAACACCAATCAAATAAATAAATGCATGTAAGTGAGAAGTTTCAGCGTTCCCCTTAGCCTACGTGTACCTCATCGTTTCTCAGGGACTTCACCAGGGGTAATGTAGGGTCCACAGTGTTTGTACGGCAGTTAGGATGGTCTTACCTTGAAGTTTATTGGAGAATTTCCACCAGTATGGCTTACATGTTCACCTTGCTTCATGATTGAAAATCTTTTTGTCACATTTTGGCCAGCACATCCGTTTTAATATTAGCCAGAGGATGGTGGTTTATTCTGAAGACTTCAGTTTCCTCCACCTATGTTTTTATGCACACATATCTGACGAAGCTTATACACCAATGCATTTTCCGCTGTTGATACAGTGTCCCATACTCCTTTTATCACACTGCATTATGGGTGCAAGCTGGAGCATTTAAAGGCATATAAGACTCTACAGAATATCACAACAACTTAGACCTGAAATACTTTATTAGATGACAAACTCTTCCTGTTATTATTTTTGACACACATGTACTAGCATGTCTTGAAGTTTATTTCTGCGGATGGCCATGGGTTTCCTCCCATCATAATGCTGGTTGCCATCATATAAGTGAAATTTTCTTGAGTATAGCCTAAAACACCAATCAAATGAATAAATAAATAAAGTTTATTTGGGATACAGTTGTATGTAGATAGTATCTATTGATCTCCCTTTTTTTTTTCTGTCAGCAATTACCAAGTAAAGACTTCAGCAAAGAGGTCCGTGGAGCCATGGATGTGCAGAAATACCTGAACAATATGGTATTGCTGATGGACCTCCATGAGAGCAGCCCAGACGAGATCATCAATGCCATTCTGCACAAGATGCTGGACTCCAGTGAGAACCGCAACTGCTTTGACCAGGCCAGAGCTGCTCTCTTCACCCATGACAGAGGTAACATCCACGGACAGTGGCATGTGAAACACAAACCTCTCTCTTGCCTCGGCTAGAATTTCCTGAGGGAAGATTTGGTAGGCAAAATGTACCGAGTGGTTTTCTCCTCCCATAAACCTCCAGGTCACTGCCCTCATGCAAGTGAAACATTTTTGAGCTATAATACTCAACATATGTTTAGAAACCATAACTAAGAGCACACATGTTAAAATCTCCAGAAAAAAAAAAAAAGAAAGCTGCCATCAATCCTGGTTGGTTGTTCAGGTTGCTACTTGAGGAAATACCCAAGTCAGTTAGTCAAGTGTGATGGCGTGCTCACAGTTTTGATCAGTTTTCTTCGTGGAATTACTGTCGTGTGTGCAAGTCATTTGGTTACATGTTTTCTTCTTAATTTTGGAAGGTTAGCTGCACAGAATTTTTATCCAGTTTACAAGTAACTTGGTTAAGTGTGACACTTTCCTCACGGTTTTGGGTGTTTACCTTTATGAAATTGTTATCCAGTTTACAAGTCACTTGGTCAAGTGTGATGCATTCCTGATAGTTTTGGAAGGTTACTTTCATGGAATTTTTATCCATTTGTTCAAGTGAAATGGTTTCCTCACAGTTTTGAGCGCTTTGTTACATGGAATCATTATCCAGTTCCTTCGGTTTCCTTCATGGAAATACTGTCGAGTCCTCAAGCCACTTGGTTAAGTGTGATGCATTCCTCATGGTTTTGGAAGGTTACCTTCATGGAATTTTTATCCACTTGGTCAAGTGAAATGGTTTCCTCACATTTTTGAGCGCTTTCTTACATGGAATCATTATCCAGTTCACAAGTCTCTCAGTCAAGTGTGATGGTTTCCTCATAGTTTTGAGTGGTTTCTTTCATGGAATCATTATCCAGTTCACAAGTCTCTCGATCAAGTGTGATTGGTTCCTCATAGTTTTGAGTGGTTTCTTTCATGGAATCATCATCCAGTTCACAAGTCTCTTGATCAAGTGTAATGGTTTCCTCAAAGTTTTGAGTGGATTCTTTCATGGAATCATTATCCAGTTCACAAGTCTCTCAATCAAGTGTGATGGTTTCCTCAAAGTTTCGAGTGGATTCTTTCATGGAATCATTATCCAGTTCACAAATCTCTCAATCAAATGTGATGGTTTCCTCACACTTTTGAGTGCTTTCTTACATGGAATCATTAACCAGTTCCCAAGTCTCTTGGTCAAATGTGATGGTTCCTCACAGCATTACAGGGTTTCCTCCTCAGTCTTGACCTTGATATTGAGTCACCATGGAATTATTATACATTATCTCCAAACCTGCACATTACTGAGCGGTACTCAAGTGACTTTTGCTAGGTTAGCTCGTCACCCATAAATACATGTATTTGGTTTTCTCAGTTCACCAGTTGAGTAAGACAGTCCAGGGTGCAAGTTTCGCAGATGGAGGCTTGGATTATGAACAGAACTGGATCATATCAATGTAAGAATTATGTTCTTTGAAGACATGGCAAAAATTGGATTTACCTGTATCATTTCTTTGTGTCTTTAATTTTTTCAAAGGAACATAATTACATGTGGGTCCAGTGGTTGATTTCTAGGTAGGGTTTTCAGATAATGTTGATAGTTGATTAGATTGAGAGCCATCAGACACATGCATTTTCAAACCCAAGCTTTTTGTATTGGAAATGGTCTCTTATATCTACAGATTCCCATAAGTTTGATGAAAACAGGCATAAAAGATATTTTCTGTGACATTATCATTGGGGACCATGAAGACCACGTTATAAATCAAACAGGAGATTGTAGTTATGTAGAAGTAGCAAAGTAATATATAATAAATACCTCTAAGCACAAGCTTTCTAGACATGGAAAAGATAGATTTCATGGTCATGCATCGCTTATTAAAAACCTTAGTGGCATGTGCCCCTTGACAATAGAAGGTATTAACTACGTGAATGTGGAAATCTAAGCAAAACATTTGGTCTTATATTTATCTCTCAAGCAATTACGTATCAACTGTACTTGTTGACAGTTGTCCCAAATGTTTAAACTTCATACAAAGGATTTTAAAAAAATTAGACTGAAGAGAAAACTAACCCATCTGTTTCAAGGATTCGTCCCCATTTATCTCTCAAACAATCACATATCGACTGTACTTGTTGACAGTTATCCCAGATGTTTAAACTTCATACAAAGGATTTTAAAAAATTAGACTCAAGATAAAACTAACCCATTTATTTCAAGGATTCGTCCCCATTTATCTCTCAAACAATCACGTATCGACTGTACTTGTAGACAGTTATCCCAGATGTTTAAACTTCATACAAAGGATTTAAAAAAATTAGGCTGAAGATCAAACTAACCCATCCTTTTCAAGCTTCGCCCGCATGCACCCAGGTAATGTATCAGTTTTTGTTGTCACTTGATTCCCAATTCATCATCCTGTACCCTGCGCTTCCATGGGTGACTGCTTTCTCCTGTATGCCAAAATATGTCGAGCAGAGCTCCCTTTCTGTGATAAATCAAGTCACACCTCACCAGTTCTTGAGCCATCTCGTCAGTGGAAGAATGGAAGTTATGTATATCAAACGTGTATAAAGTACTATGTACATCAAGCCTGATTTAATTTTTTGATGACAGTGTGATGGGCTTACCTGTATGTTCATACACATTCAGCTGATGCGCACATAGTCTCGGTTTACTTTGTGCCAAAAACAAGGTCAAGGGTTTCTTTTTTTTATCTTGGTAGCTTAACAAGGAAGTAAACAATATCTTTTTATCTTTTTTCTTTCATTTTTTTTTTTGGGGGGGGGGGTTGTTTCTTTTAATTATTATTTTGCACCCTCCCCTAGGGGGAAATTTATTTCCTAGGACATAGTTTTTAGACATCAGTTAAGTTTGGTGTTTTGAATAAACAAACACCTGGTGATCTGTTTTGCCCTTTGTTTGTTTGTTTGGGTCTGTAAACCTGTCGGCCCCAGACTCCAAGGGCTGACCTATGGTGCTATTCTTTCCCCAAACTGTCAGGGAATAATGATACATAGGTCAGAATCATCAAATCTGCGACACATGAGTCGACATACTCGGACGGTTTCTCCAAAAGCATTGTCCGCTTTCTCAAACTCTAAAGAATTTAATGTTTATTTATAGCCCCAAAACTCGGTTAAACACATGGATGAAGTGACTTCGGCTTTTACTTTGATGATGGCATACGGTTTCAGTCCAATGATGTGTCCCAGGTGCAGCCAGTGTATTTGAGGAACTCTCTTTGTATCAGGTTCTCTTAGAACCTCACAAGGAGATTTCGTTTCTGTGTGGTATCACTTCAGACCTGCCGGACCAGAGATTTATGTTTCAAGATGTAATCCAAAGTGCCCATTAAACCACAGTGAAGAAAAAAAAAAAATCAAAATGTGCAGAAATGAATGTAAAGAAATGAACAGATGTGACATTTTCTTAGCGGACAGGACGTCTGCAGAAACATTTTTGCGCTAATTTACTAAACTCGAGTGACGTACTCAGGAAAATGATTTAATCAGTGATAACTGGAAGGCAGCATATTTTTTAATCCTGTGAGGTGGCGCTAGTGTGAACCTAGGCCTTGAGCCTTTGTTTCATCAAGGATCTGATTGTAGCGCAACATCCACAGTGTAACAATGTGTCAGTTTCTGTTGTAACATCATGTCTTTAATGTGACGTCACTGGGATGAGCCAGGAAAGGAACATTTGGCATCAGTAAAATGATGTCAGGGTCCTGGTGCCACGTCCTCATTGCAGTTGAAAGAAGTAGTAAAAGTGTTTAAATACAACAGCACACAGTTTTGAATGTAAATCGACTTGCTGTCATGTTTATGTTACTGTGGAAGTATTACATCATGATGGCTGCTGAAAAAAAAAGTAGTCTTGACACTATCATGATCCTCATTCACTGAATGGCTCATTTTTTAGGATGTCACGTATTTGACCCATCAACCCATGTTAATTGATAGATGTGAAAACTGCAGCTGATAAAGGCCTTGATCACATCCTGTAGATGTCATTTGTCAGTTACTAGACAACTGACAAATGGATGACGTGCTTGTGTTAAATATGGCCTGTAATGGTGTGCAGATGTGTTTTTATTTGAACGCAGTATTCTCCCGCGATAATTATCACTGGAAGATATCAGGGCATTTCAAAGCAAATCAAACCTGGGTCAGGTTATACCAAAGACTTTAAAAATTGGTACATCCTGCTTCCTCGCTAGGCGCTCACCAATCAGAGGATAGAGGGTGGACTGGTCGGCCCGGTGTCAGTATAATGTGACTGGGTGAGAGGGCTTGTTGGGTGTCTTCGGCAAGTCGTCTTGGTGAGGCAGCACCAGATAAAAGATACAGTGGAAATCCGTCCCTGGAGACACCGCCTTCATATAAGTGAAATATTCTTGAGTTGGGCGTTAAACAATAAGCATTCATTCATTCAAAGCAAATATTTATTTTTTTTTTATTTCAGTGGTGTTTTACACACTCAAGAATGTTCAAAGCAAATATGCATCATTGGTGTAAAAGACACTACAGATACCAGTCTGTATTCTGGATGTTAGACCCAATCATTAAAATCAGTGAATGATACTTTTCAAGTTACTGTTCCCCATAGATTATGTATTACGATTGTGAGTTGGCTTATGCCTCTATGAATAGTTCACATCTATTGGCAGAGGTGTTAAAGGTTGGAAGAGTTTGAAAAGTTAATTGAACCTGGGTGATGTCAGAAAATTATTAACTTGCTCTCAGTAATAGTTGAAATGCCACAAATTTTAGGAATATACTATATTTTCATGACTCAAAAGTTCTGTGTTTTTTTGCAGGCAAATTTAAGGTCATGGATTATTACTTCATAAGATGTTGAAACACATTTTTCCCATAAGGTATCACCATACTTTCCATACAAACTTTACAACATCCTCCCAAGACGAATGGGGAGGTAGTAACTTAGTCATAGTTAAAATTTTAAGTCAAGTGTATTAAACCCAGGCTCTTCTCATTTTGGATTGGAAATGATTTTTAATAGATCTTAAGACATTGCACATGTCTAGGACTGGATGTGACGTGTGATAAGCTCAACAGGGGTTGATTCGACTAAGAGTCGAGCCAAGCAACGGATGAGTCGCCCCGATTGTGGTTACCAAGTTTATGATGTACATAGATTTGGATTCTTTCTCCTTCTGCAGGGCCAGCATCCCTTCCCTTCAGACACGTCATGTGGGTATCGCTCGCCTCAGACAAGCTGCTAACCTGGGCTGGACTTGCCAGGAGGTTTTCTTTGTCATCATCATTCTCGCACCTACTAAAGAAGTGAGTCTAGGTCGGCACAAATTTGATTGAATCATGGGTGGATTGTGATTAGAATACGATGGTCAAAATTTGTCAGTCCTGCGGCAGTGGACGTTAATAGATTTTGTTGATGTAAATCAGCTACCGCTATCAGGAAGTTACAAACGTACAGGACATGTAGGCCAAATTAGATCCTGTCTTTGAGGATGTTGTGTCATGTCCAGTGTCTAAAACATGGTAAGTGACTGAGACAGCACTATTATAAGGGCAACCAAACCATGGAAGCCAGCGAGAGCCAATTCTCACAATAATTATTCAAGTTTTTAGGAGAATGGAAGTGATGTTCAGTCAAGGAAATGATTGACAAAAAAAAATCCTGTATGCGGTATCTGTGCTTGGATTTGGATAAAGCCATACTGCACACATGTTTTGTGAAGTATGCACTATCTATTTGCACACCATCAAAATTTACTTAGAATTCTTTTTAGATCATCCAGGGGTCAAGAGCTTCCTGGGTTCAGGCGGTTTTATCTATAAATATACTGATTGCCTGTAACAAGGAGACACCAAAATATCATTGAGAACGGCATTTTGCTCAAATAAAACATGTCTGTAACTTTCCCATTGTCTCGTGTTGGGGCTGATAGGGTACAGCTGAAAAAAATGTCAATTTTTTTTTTTTATGATTTCCTCTTGGCCTTCAGAAAAGCACGAAGACTGACCTGGAAACTGCTCGCACATTTGCCACGATTTTTTCTGACATCGAGTTCCGTCAGGATCTGTTTGATGCCCGTAGCGAAGAAGAGTTCCAGAACACATTTATGATCCGCGGATCGGAGCTTGCCAAAAAATCATCAGAGCACAAGACTGAGAACATGGTCATGGATGAAGAGGCGCTCACGGAGAAGAAAAAGGTTTGCCCTTTTTTGGGAAATTCCAAACCATGGCCATCCAGCAAAATTCTGTGTTGAGAGATAGTATTACCCTATGAGAAAAAATATGGTTGGTCACAAGCACGTATAACATTTGGAGAAAAATACAAAACAAGAAATTCCACAAAACCCTAATGAAAATTTTGTAGGGACCTTTTTTGAATGGTCAGTTGGTTTACCCCTAGGAATACATTTTTAATGATTGCCCCATACTAAATCTTTCATTGGTGTAGGGTTTCAGTTTTGGGAGAAAAATGCACAGAACTTTTGTAAATGACCTAAAATTTCATCCGAAAGAGTACACCTGTAGAGGCAAATAAATGTCATAAAATATTGTTTCCTCTGATGAAACTCACACTTTGCCAGTAGGGTATCATCCAGCCTTCCAAACAAACCTGAAAACAACTTTCTAAAATCAATAGAAATCTCAGAATAAGGAAAGATATGTAACTTAGTCATGGACGAAATTTTAGGTCAGGGTTAGTTTACAGTGATTGAATTGATAATCCAGTCAAGCAATGATCAACTTGATTGTAATTGATAATTCAGTCAAGCAATGATCAACTTGATCGTAATTGATAATCTAGTCAAGCAATGATCAACTTGATTGTAATTGATAATCCAGTCAAGCAATGATCAACTTGATTGTAATTGATAATCCAGTCAAGCAATGATCAACTTGATTATAATTGATAATCCAGTCAAGCAATGATCAACTTGATTGTAATTGCTGTACGGATACTACTAGAAATGGTCTGATTTACTTTTATGTCAGGTATACTGACAGGATGAAAATAATGTAATGCAAAACCTTGCTTCTCAGTGTAAATTTTGTTTGAAAAGATTAGACCCACACTTGAACTCAGGTCCAAAGGTATCTGATAATATCCAAATCTGGCATTCAAGGGTGATTTTCCCCTTACTCAGCAGTACTACAGTGAATTTAATGAATGCTGTACAGTTTTTCACCAACTATTACACCACACTATAAGAACTGTAGTAAAGGAATGTGGTGAAAACTCTTGTGAAGTTTTGTTTGGTCTGTTGTAATTGACATAAAATTTCACTTCACCTTTTCATCACATATGTACAGCATGCGATTAACAAGTAATAAATGTCATGAGGGCATATGTAAACTATTTGATTCAACGATAGTACAGTGCTAAAATAAAACAGCAGTATCTGTATACATGAAGAATACACTCATGTAAAGGTGACCGGATTATCTCTCCTTTTTTCCAGTGCTGCAAATGTCAGGTAGGAACAGGGATAAAGGAAGACCTGCAGAGGCGCCTGCCATACTATTGGGCAGATTACAAAGATGGTAAGTCTAACTTGTTGTTTTGGGGGGTTTTTTTTGTTTTGGGGGAGGGGGGTTGACCTGAACACCAGTCCAGCTATGTGTTCTAAGGCCATGACCGTAAACTGAGCATTTTGTTTCAGGAATAGTTTATTTGTTGAAAAGAAAGTGGTGTGATGTTCATCATTTGTAGTACTGAATACTCACAGTGTGACCTGTTCAATCCACCGTAGAATTCACGCATTCAACAACATGTGATTTCTTAGAAAAAAAAGTTTAAAAAAATCAAATTAAGAGTGGAACTTGTTCTTCATATAACTTTAACGTTCATACAGTGATTATACTTTTCTTTTATCTGATTGTCTGTAAAACATATTCTCATTTGCACATATATGCAGGGGTTTTTCTAGCCACTTTCTTGTAGCTGTAACCACAACAAGAAATATTGGAAAATTGTGCTTTAGATCAATTTTGTATTGAGTTGCGATAAAGTAAATCAGTTTTAGATACATTTTATGTACAATGGTGATGAAAAATATTGAGCTTTCTGATTTGTTCAAATTTCTGTAAAGTTTCTGTAAAGAAATTGGATAGAAAAACCTCTGATACATGCTGATGATACGCCTAAAGTTATGCTACAATGTATTTCAGATGTTTTATGGCATGTTTCATCTTTAAGGTGTTGTTGGGCCGAAGTCTATACAGAAAACTGTATCAGCAACATTTTTCCTGTATTTTGCCTGCGTCCTACCAAGCATAGCCTTTGGTGTGTTAAACGACAACAACACCAAGCACTATCTGAGTGAGTATCAAGTTGGTGCAGGTTTGCTTCTTATCTGATACCTGTCTTGAAATTTGATTTGAGTATTAAATATTTGGACCTTTGATGTTAAACTTTGGAATACGTGACAAGGGTTCAGTTAAGACAAATGTGCCCCAATTTGACTGTGAACTATGCATCATCATATTGAAGCTAAAATATTTGTGATACTTTATTTTTCCTAAAGGTTGGCTTGCAAAAATTGACTTTCAAAACCACCTAAAGACCTTAAAATGACACTCTTGATATCAAAACCTAGATTTTTCTGATAAGAAATTTCATCAAACTTAACAAAAAGCCTCAAGTTGCTTCTTATGGTGGATGAATCCGTGGGAATTAATAAGCAGAGTGTGTCTCTTAAAAACAGTATTTCAAACCTGACTTTGTGGAATATGCCCCGTACACTGTGCCAAGTTTCTTTGATCGTGATTTGTCTTTTATTTATCTTCAGATGTGGAGAAGGTGTTCTACTCGCAGGTGATTGGAGGCCTGTTCTTCGCTGTGGTAGGGGGCACCCCTCAGATTGTCCTGCTGACCACTGCTCCTCTGGCCCTCTACACCAAGAGTGAGTATTAGCCTTCCACTACATTTTTTTCAGTGAAGGCTTTTTTCAGTGTTTCAGTGTTTTTACCATCAGATCTGAAGCCTACTGGAAATAAGTCACATTCTGTAATGTAACAGTTTTTCATGTCAGAGCTGCAATTGAAGACCTGGATGATCCTCAAGTATGTTTCAGTCATCGACCCAAAACCTGATGGCAGTGCCCTATGATGACGTATCTTGAGCCGGAAACTTGTGTTGTCAAGGATCACATACATGTCTGTGTACTGTGTTTGCTGATCGCTCGTCTCTCTTCTACATCAGTCCATACTTGTGCTTGTATGTGTTAGAAATGAAGTTTCCTTGCACAGTTTTAATCTAGTACAATATGGTGTTGAACGGTATATCAGACGTTTTTTTCCTGTGTTCAGTTATTTACAGTATCAGCGAGGAGTTTGACCTGGATTTCCGGGCCATGTTTTGCATGGTCGGCCTCTGGAACACGTTTTTTCTCATCATCTACTCAGTTTTTGGATTGAGTGTCTTGATGAAGTTTTCCACCCGGTAAGTATGCAGAATGCAAATACCATATGTGTACATAGGGTTTCAAGAATTGTCGTCCCGTTTTTCAGTCTCAGCTTTTTCTTATGTGAAAGGCAAGTTTAAAAGCAACTTCTGATGCAAAGTAGAAAAAAAAAATTGATGGGGAAAACAGTTTCAGAAAGGTACATAGTCACGCATTTGGCTTTGGATGCACGGCTTCAATGTAGGACAGCAGTTCTGTGGCTTAAACACATAATGAGTGTTAAATACATATACAGTTATTTATTTATTTGTTAAATTTTCATCTTGGTAAACATTGTTAAGCATTATGAGATATACCAAGGCTTATCAGTCTGTATTCCTGTGATGCATTTTATTTGCCTGTGTATGATTTACTGCACTTACAACAACATACATTTGTGAATGTATTACAAACTGGTACGCTTTGTCATGATTAAACATAAAAGTTCTTCTGCGTGTTCATTTTCAGGTCATCAGAGGAAATCTTTGCCCTTTTTATCTCCATCGCCTTTTCCGTCGATGCTTTTAAAGATCTTGCCCACAGTAAGTGATTTTGGCTTTGTCCTACTTTATATGCCATTTTTAATTGTACATTTGTATACCAGAAAATAGCCTCACATAGTTTCATACTTGAACACTCACTTAGTGTTACCTGGCAAATTCCACCCTGGCGTCTTTCTGCAGTACACAATGTCGATTGCAGTGTATTGATCAAACTGATCTCGTTTGGGGGACACAGTGTTAACAAACATTGGCAAACACTGACTTCCCCTTAGTTTTTGTTGTATTTTTTTTGTGGGTGGTGGAGTTCACAGTGTTAACAGACAGTGGCAGTGTTTTGGGAAGGACAGTGTTAATAGATAGTGAGCATCTACGACCCGTATTACTACAAGGCACAGTGTTAAAGCTCGTGGATAGATAGTGGAAAATTCCATCCTGCCATCTTTCAACAAGGCACAGTGTAATAGACAGACGCTGACAAAATTCCACTCTGTCACTAATGAACCCTAGATTAGTGCTCTGCTTGTCTTTTTTCACATCCCTCTTTGCTGATTTGTTTGGCCTCAGATTTTGAGCTTCACTACGATGGTCCCGGCTGCTCCACTGCTGCCAACAGTTCGGTGGTCACAAATGTATCAGCGGCGCTGTCTAACGACACCCTACACGAGGAAGTCTGCCAGAGAGAGGTCAGCATGCTCTACCTCTTCCTGCTCTTTGGAACGCTCTGGGTCGGAGTCACCCTGTTCAACTTCACAAAAACGTAGGTATTTGGATCATCCGCAGAATGTACTCCAGCCATTTTTTTTTGTACTCATGCACATTATATGTTGAAAGAAGAGACTTTCATTTCATTCTGTTTCATTTTTGTCAGATGAACAAATGAAAATTCAAATTCAGAGAAATGATAAGGTGATCCGGTAGGAGTCAAACGATTGCAGAAGTTTAAAGCTCTTCACATTGCTCATCTGCCTGTTTAATTATCGGCAGTCACTCTGCACATGTACTGGCTAATATGAGATTTCAGCTGTGTTGTAAAGAGAGGTTGACAGTCTTAAGGACAGCATTTGAAACTGTAATGTGTAATGGGGAATATTTACTAATGACTGTTTGGATAGGTTTGTAAATGATTGATTGAGATCCTTTGACACCACGTTTGTAAGCAACTACATACAAAGCATGAGTGCCTTTTGTTGTCCTTTTTATTGATTACACTTCTGAACTGTCTTTATGATGAAGACTGTGCTGTTTAAAGAATTCCATTGTGTGTTGTTATATTACTGTACAGATAGTTTTGTTAAAAATGAAATAAAACAGCCATGTTGTTGCCGATGCAGGATTATCTGTAATTGACAAAATTGGATGTATTTCAGCAAGATACGGGGATTATTTAAACAACATATTCTTCATTTCAAAGACAGTTCAGAAGAGTAATCGAAAACAAAAATTAACAGAATGCATGGCCTTTTCATACATTTGTATGTAATCATATTGACTAAATATTTCCATACCCGAAGTTAAACAACAGGAGTTGCAGGTAGAATTAAGTGTAAACTTGATTATTGCTTTGTCAATTCTGTAAAATCCTGTAATCCCGCCTCCCCCCTACCCCCAATCACTCGTTTCCAGCTGTACCCACTTACCAAAATGATATAATGTCTGAATACAAGGAATCATGGGATACAATATGTAATGAACTGGGCCAGCATATCACTCAACTACAATAGATTGTTGTTTCTCCAAACAAGAACAGATGTTTTTTTACAGAGTTGCCTCCCTTATTGCTCCCTATACATGGGCATTGAGACCCACCTACTGTAAGGAAACACTGTCACAATAGGAGTAACATAATATTTTCAGAACAGTTCAGAAAGCTCAGTACGCATGGGAGTATTACATGTTATGTTGTTTTACAGACCCTTCCTCACCGCTGGCAAGAGGGAGTTTCTGGCAGACTATGCATTAGCTGTGGCTGTGATCATCATGAGCTTCTTTGGGTCTTACGTCTTCAGACATATTAAGGGTGTGTACTGGAAACATTTAGACTGGTGAACAGGAGATATTTTTCACAAATGAAGAAAACAATGCCTTTGAAATTACATTGTTCATCAGATACTAGTTTTTGACATAACCTTAATGTAATGTTACAATACATGCAATTCTGTTACCAGTGATTAGTTTCGATTTTTTATTTTGACTTCAGTTATTACTGGTTGTACATGTAGGAAGACCCTGTTTTCAACATACGGTAATTAAAGTAAAATGTTATTACTCCCCTCCTTGCATATTAGAGGGAGGGGGAAGGATGGGTTTTCTAAGAGGTTACACCTTGTCTATCAGTTCATCTGTCACAAATCAAATCCCCACACCAGTTCATTGTAATGAATTGAAACTTGACATGTGGCTTCTCCGTGAGTTACAAATCAAGTTCAAGTTTCAGACTGCTTCCATATTTCTCGAAATTATGGCCGTCTTTGGACTTTGTCGTCATTCTGAAAGTTCCGATCTGCTGGGGACAGGTATGGCCCCTCGGTTTGGAATAACTTTAACACATTGCAGTGGTTTTGTCCCTTAGGCTTTGGGTGATGATTGTTGTTTAATTGTTATTTTTCTGTTTTCAGCCGAACAGTTTGGGTTTGACTATGGCAGCAAAGACAAGAAGTATGGTCTGTTTGTCCTAGTTCCCTTTGAAAGTCTCTCTGTGGGCGCGGTGTTTGGAGCGTTACCATTTGGCTTCTGTCTTTCCCTCCTGTTCTTCATGGATCAGAATATATCGGCTGCCTTGGTCAATGCTCCCCAGAATAAGTAAGCAAACCACAAGTATTTGAAATAAACATTGCTTTCGGTATGTAGAAATGCTGTCAGTTGGCAGTTTGATCACCAGCAGTTTGCACATGTTCATGTGTTGTATCCCGTATCACTAAAGTTTTGCTTTCCTCCGCTTACCAACCATCCAATGTTGTATTGGGTTTCCTCCACATAAAAACCTGTTTGATGTCCTGATAAATATGTCAAGGCATTGACCAATGAAGTCCTATGTTGGAATCAAGCTCCCTCTGTTTCGGCTGCAGTTTTAAGGCCAGGGGGCTTATCAGCTCTCTGGCAAGTGTTGGTGGCGTCCTGTAGGTGTTTCGGCCTCTTCCACCCATAATCCTAACCACTGTCTTGAAGTGAAACATGTCATTAAACACCAATGAAGTAAAGATATCAAGTAAATAAATAAAATGATGTTGAGTACGATATATGAAAGCATACCAATAAAAACCTACAGTCTAAAATAAAAATGTCAGTTTGTAAATCTTAATACTTGCACTGGCATGTTTTGTTTTTGTTTTTGTTTTTTGCTTTCGAGTACAACTTTAATTCCGATTTTCAATTATTCTGCGAAGGGCTGTGCTTAACTCCGGGCACCCTAGTTTCCTAAACCGTAAACATTACTGCCATATTCCCCTAGTATAAGGGAAAAATTCATGATTACAGCATCTTTAACACCAAATAAATAAATGACATACAAATTCTTCTTGACATTCTCTGTTATCAGAATGAAGAAAGGTACGGCATATCACTGGGACCTGCTGGTGATTGGCCTGGTCAATGGGGTGCTGTCTCTGTTCAGTATGCCCTGGGTGCACGCTGCCCTCCCCCACTCCCCGTTACACGTGCGGGCACTGGCAGATGTGGAGGAGAGGGTGGACCAGGGACACATCCACCAAATGTAAGTCATGGTTCAAATCCAGGGACATTCATGTTTTTGCAAACTTTAGCTGATTGGGTTGTTGAAAAATGTGTACATGTTGTGAAGTATTGTGCATGTTTTTATTTATTTGAATATCTTAAGACTCAGCCGAGATCACAAGCTGTCCATTATTAACTGTAGTTTACACGCATCAAAGAGTTAGTTTTCCTGTTGCATGCACAATGTGACGTTGAGCCATAATCATTCGTTTCTCCTGCATGCAGCCCTATTGTGTTCCACAACATGCATTTAGTGTATGCTCAAAAAATAAAATGAATTCCTTCCAGATGAATCATTTCCATTGTAGACCTTCTCCAAAATGTTGTTTTGTAAGGTTGAACCATTTTCATTCCTGTTTTATTCAATCGGTTTCACATTCTGACATTTTTCCAAATGTTCATTTAGAAATTCCTTCCCGCCACATAATTTCCATCGAGACTTTCACCAAAATCGTGTTCCTATGGTTACCTTTCAATGAATTTTACAGAATCTGCAGTCCTCATTATTCAGGGAAAGGTGTTGCGAATTGTAGCACCTATGCATATGTAATAGATGACTCATTGTTTGACAAACATGATGTGCTTTAGATGTTTACACGTTTAAAATATATGGTTAATGAGTTTATAAATATACGGGTGATGTACATCAGTTAGCACAGGCACAAACACACTAACCACCTGAGTACTGATATGCTGACCTCTTGTGATGTCCCTCCTCATTAAAAGAGGGGAACATATACCGTCCGTCCGTCCGTCCACTCAAATGTTTACAGATCATATCTATTACACATATGATACACATATGTTATCTGCCCTTGACCATTTTTTTCATCTTTGTGCAGAGCATATTTCAGCAACAATTAGGCATAGGATTCTCAAACTGATACAAAGTGTGCAAAATGACCTGAAGCTGTGCACTGTCCGGTTATGTTTTCACGTTTTTAATCTATTTTAGGAGTTGTCTCCCCTTGCGCATATTTCTCAAATTTGTGTAGAGCATATCTTTTCAAATATTAGATATAGGATTCTCAAACTCACACAAAGTGTGCAAAATAACCTGAAGTTGTGCACTGTCAGGTTATTTTTTCACATTTCCGTCTACTTTAGAAGTTGTCTGCCCTTGCATATTGCTCAAATTTGTGCTCAGACCAAGTGGTACAGATTGTAACCTCCCCTTGCTATTTTTCTTTCTACACATTTTCCATGTTGTCATTGTCATACCTCTGTGAAATATGTCTTTTTTTGTTTTCTTTCATTTGCATTTTAATCAACCTGTGATTGCTTTCTTGTTGTTTTTTTAATTTTGGTGTTTTGCCAAATACAGAATTTGAGAAATGGTATATTCCATGTGGAATCATAAATAAAAGCCATTAAAATAACATGTACAAGATTTTCGTATTTCATTCATGTACATGGATGAAATGAAAAACATAGGGAAAGAAATGTGCTTCGTTCTTTGACTATGATGACAATGGTGGCTTTTTGAAATGGAAAATGTAGGGGAAGCAGTTGTCTTTGTTGTGTGAATATGTAGAGAATGCCCACTGGGCTAAAATGAAAAATGCATGAGAAAAATCTTTGCTTCATTGTGTGAATCTGTGAAATGAAGAATAATGCAGGCAAAGATGCATGCTTCATTGTGTGAAAATTAAAACAATGCCCACTCTGTGAAATGGAAAACAATGCTGGCAAAGATGTGTGCTTCATTGTGTGAAAATTAAAACAATGCCCACTCTGTGAAATGGAAAACAATGCTGGCAAAGATATGTGCTTCATTGTGTGAAAATTGAAACAATGCCCACTTGGTTGAGATGGAAAATGTAAAGAAAAAAGTGCATTATTGTGTGAATCATCAGACATTGCCCACTTAAATACAGTAATGAAATGAAAAAGTGGGTGGAAAGCAGTACATGTATGCTCAATATATAGGCCATGCCCACTTAAAGTAGTGAAATGAAAAAAGTGTGGGGAAAGGAGTGTGCTGAATATTGAGACAGTGTCCACTTGGTTGAAATGGAAAATATGGGGAAAGCAGTATTTTGGATAACTTTGACAGAATAAGTTTTTGTTTACAGAGATAAAGTACAGTGGAGGTATGTCACCTGTGGTGCTCAGACTGCTTGCTAGTCAGGGGTATAAAGCATTAACTCCATAAGTGTCACTTGACTACCAGGGTGGTAGAAAGATGTCCTTCGTGTCAAACTAATCAGAATCGTATGTTCTGTTCCTAAAACAAGATTGATAGAGGATCTACATGTGATATTTTTTTCAGACGTTTTATGCTCTTCTTCATTTTTTAGCGCATTTGCCTTGTTTGTGTCTGGTAGATAAATTTTGTCCACAGAGACATAAACAGTTGCATTTTCGAGCAATATTTCAGCTGCCCTCTCAATGATATTTTATAAATTCACGAAATAGATCATGGTCTACAGTTAGAGGACTGTGAGATTTATTTTCAGGACCTCAATCTGTTCTCCTTTTTTTATAGCAAATATTTATAATTTGATTGGTTTCCTCCCCCCATAATGCTGGTCGCCTTGTATAAATCAAATATTCTCGAGTACATAAATAAATTTATTTGATTGGTGTTTTACGCTGTACTCAGTAGTGTTCCACTTATACCGCCAGAGGCCAGCACTGTGGTGTGGGGGGGGGGCCACCAGACAGACCCCGGGGCCATCCCACAACCATCCACAAGTTTATAGCAAATGACAGACTTGCAAAAATATACATGTCTAAGTATATGTGCAGGTATGTGATTACATGTACAACCTTTACCCTGACCTTGACTCAGTGACTATCTCATTTCATTATACACATTTCAGATTCACTGTAGATACATCGTAAGCCTCATGGTCTATCGCAAAGCTTGCTTCTCATCAAACCATTGTCAGTGTGGTTCTGTTTATTGAGATTCTCTTTGGGCGATTTTCCAAATGGTCGTTTAGAAATTAGCCGAAGATGCAATGACTGAACGGTCTGTTGTTTCTGATTGTTGCTCTTCCTTTGTTAGATGGTTGAAGGTTCATGTGCAATGTCATGTCCCTGTATCATCATGGTCTTGGGTCAATGTCATGTCCTTGTATCATCACGGTCTTGGATCAATGTCATGTCCCTGTATCTTCACGGTCTTGGATCAATGTCATGTCCTTGTATCATCACGGTCTTGGGTCAATGTCATGTCCCTGTATCATCACGGTCTTGGGTCAATGTCATGTCCCTGTATCATCACGGTCTTGGGTCAATGTCATGTCCCTGTGTCATCACGGTCTTGGATCAATGTCATGTCCCTGTATCATCACAGTCTTGGATCAATGTCATGTCCCTGTATCATCATGGTCTTGGGTCAATGTCATGTCCCTGTATCATCACGGTCTTGGGTCAGTGTTTGCCAATACAGTAATTGTTACAATGTACACTTACACATGTGTGTCTCATTGGTGTGGCTGGTTGACTTATATGCGGCTCCTCGACTTCTGTGTGGTTCCTTGACTCATGTTGGTGTGGCTACTTAACACATGTGGATGTGGCTGGCTGACTCTTGTGGGTGTGGCTGGTTTACTCGTGGGTGTGGCTGGCTGACTCGTGGGTTTGGCTACTTAACACATTTGTTTGTGGCTGGCTGACCCGTGGGGGTTTGGCTACGTAACACATTTATGTGTGGCTGGCTGACTGATGTGGGTGTGGCTGGTTGACTCATGTGGGTGTGGCTCGCTGACTCGTGGGTTTGGCTGGCTGACTCATGTGTGCGTGGCTGACTCACATTTGGGCATTTCTGGTTGACTCATGTGGGGTTGCTGGATGACTCATGTGGATATGGCTGGCTAAATCATGTGAGTGTGGCTTGCACTCGTGTGGGTGTTTGCTGGCTGCTTCATGTTGGTGTGGCTGGTTACACCTTGAGTAGCAGTAAACCTAGACTTGCATATGTTGTTATATCAAACACGATATAAGCTATGCACAGGATACAGAAAAAATCATTTTTCACTGGTGTTTGTACTGCCTCCGACAAGCTGATGCTCATGCACAAGAGTGTGATGTCACCAACAAAGCGGTGTTACCAAAGAGTCAACCACTGACTCGTAGATCAGGGTCACCTGTATTATTTACCTTCAGGTTTAGTAACGGTAAGCAGTGAAGTACTGCACCACTGCCTCACATTTGCCATAAGGTGTTCTGTTATGAACTGCTTGATGTTATATGATGTTATGTATGGTATCAGTCATTGTTTACTTTGTTTAATCGCAGTGTGTAATATCGTCTCCAATTCTGTGTGTCTTCCTGTTTCAGAGTGGTACGTGTTCGTGAGACCCGACTGACGGCCATTTTCTCCCACATCCTGATAGGACTGTCCATTTTGATTCTGCAGTACCTGACTGTCATCCCTACAGCTGTCTTGTATGGACTCTTCCTGTACGTGGCTGTTACAGCTCTGTATGACAACCAGTTCTTTGAGAGAATTCTCCTGTACATAACAGAACAGGTAAGGTTAATGGACTGTTGCCATCAGGTTTTCTACAATGTTGTAGTGCACTTAGATTTTTTCATCAGCAGAAAGTGAAAAATGTGAAGAATGTAAAGCAGTAGGTACATGTAAGTCAGAAATACGTTATATGGATTGTAAGCATTATACAGGAAATAGTTTGTCTGCCGTGTGACCTGAAGGCGGAGTTTCCACCGAGCTGAGTTGTCTCCTCTTTGTGATGATTTGTTATTATTATGTCAACAGTATCACATTTTTCGCAAACATGTGCATGTATTGAAAATATGGTCCAAGGGCTATTGAAATTTATCCCTTCAGTAAGAAAATTTTGAATAATATGACAATCTTGTTAATGATGGCTGTGACTGTGTGGACTGAATTATCTCCCTTGGGTGGGCCTGATTTTTGAATTGTTACACAGAGGATTTAGTAAATGAAATGAAGAGGTTTATGTTACTGCAGATCCTGGATCTTATGCTAAAGTATCACCTCACCCTTACTATCCTGTGCTGTTTATCATAAACATACCAGTGTTACAGCACATGTCAGCAGTCTGCTGGAGGCTCTAATTGTTTCTAGGGCCTTGGGGACAATAAGCAGTCAACAATACTCCTGGGGGGCCATTTGTACGGCTTAGTCATTTTTGAAGATCACTTGTCTTCCCCCGATATAATGTGCATATCTGTATGTCACATGTTGGAAATTTCATCCGTGACTTGGTGGTTTTCACAGACGTTTCGGTTTCCTCATGAAATTGCCTGTCATTGTATAGACTGAAAAATTCTTGAGTATGTAACCTTTCATTTTGTAACCAATAACAAAAACTGTTAAGCTATAAAGTATTGCACTTGTACTTGATTTGTTTCTTATATGCTTCTGTATTTTCCCAAAGTATATTCCTACATTAAATATTGATACAGGTGTAGTACTCCATATATATTCATGTAGAATATAACAATCAGGATGTTTAGCAGTTAAAAGAAAAGTGTGACATCATTGTTCTTCAGCCTGTTCCATGTGGCCCATGAAGTCCACCATAGAATCAAAACATTTAATTTGATGGGAAAATACTGAGAAAACCAGTCTAGATCTTGACATATATGGTATTTTATGCTATTTTCATTCATCAGAACTTCATTTTTAGTTTATATCGCACCCTGAACGCAGGCGTCCATGTCCAGTAAGAGGGAAAGCAATGTTAAACAAAATGTTAGGGGTGGTATCTTAAAAAGTATTGAATGTGTATTAGAATCTGTGTGAAACGTACGGGGGAAGATCTGCCAGCGACCTGCGGATGGTCGTGGGTTTCCCCTGGGCTCTGCCCGGTTTCCTCCCACCATAATGCTGGCTGCCGTCGTATAAGTGAAATATTCTTGAGTACGGCGTAAAACACCAATCAAATAAATAAATAAATAAATCTGTATTAAATAAAACGTTAGTTGTGGTATCTTAAAAAATACTGCATGTATTGAATTCAGGGTTTGCATACTTGTAGAGCATAATGACACGAGGGGGATATTCCATCATTGGTTCTGTGTGTGCATATTAAATACCATAAATTACTGAATTCCTCACTTTGTGTACTGTGTATTAGAATCTGTGTTAAACAAAATGTTAGGGGTGGAATCTTAAAAAATACTGCATGTACTGGACTCGAGGTTTGCACACGTAGCGCTCAATAACACGAGGGGGATATTTATCATTGATTCTGTGTGTGCGTATTAAATATCATAAATTAGTGAATTTCTCACTTAGTGTACTGTGTATTAGAAACAATCCCCTGCATGCGAGCTCTTTAGTAGCCTTGCTACCACATCTAATTTGCGTGGTCTTTCACTTTAACTGACAGTTGTGTATTTCATCTGTTTTTCCCAGTCTGCCTACCCACCTAATCACTACATCCGTCGGGTTCCCCAGAGGAAGATCCATCTGTTCACTTTCACCCAGATTGTCCAGTTAGCTGTGCTCTGCCTGTTTGGCTTCTACCCTTACCCATATCTGAAGATGTTTTTCCCCGTCCTTATTTTCTTGCTCATTCCAGCCAGGTGAGTTTATCTCAAGTCACTTTGACAATGACTTTTTTTCAGCTGAGACTTAGCAGCTCTGTACAGGTAAGTCAGTCATTCTGTCTGTAAGTTGGTTGGTTGGTTGGTTAGCCAGTTTTTTCAAACCTTGTCTTCTAATTCAGATGATTGTCTTAAGATTGGCCAATAACTTATCAAGGGGTCTGAAATGTAAAACAACATGAAATTCTAGATGGGAGATGTCACAGCTGTTGTGAATTTGTATTTGCCACAAAAGGGTGCCTGGGAATAGCAATTCTGTGACGGACAGAGAAATTGATATACAGCTATATTTATGGTATACATTGTTTTCCAGACACAAGATTATCCCAAAGATAATTGAGAAGAAATACCTGGATGCCCTTGATAGCCATTAGGGCATTAAGGTCTAGAAACAGGTGTGTGAACTCATTAACAGTAACAGGTACACCTCCATTGATGATGTCCATTGGACGTGGGGTGCTGGGTCTGTCTGCCACCAATGACAAAGCATCGCCTATAGTCACTTAGTAACATCCGTAGATTGGTAGTCTTCCATTGAGAAAGCTCATTATTTCACTGGCTCTGTGAATCACTAAGGCTGCCAGAATTAGGCTTAGCATTTGAACTTTTGTTTTTGTTTTTGTTTTTGGAGCTAATGTTACTTCATAAGAGCAATTTTTAGCATTATTAAGATAATCTACCTGTAAAAGCTAGGTCTCAAGCTGTCAGAATCAAAAGTTCAACATGAGGTCCCAACGTTGGCGAAAGTGGTATTTCCACAGTTAAATCTTAAGATTGCGTTAAGATTGATAGAGCTTGGGTATTCTGGGGCATTGGTATTGATGATAGTGCCAGTTCAGTTGTATTCAAGTTGCCTGTAGTGCTCTGACTCGTTTCTGTATCATCACATACATGTATGTGTCTGTTCTATCATTCTTTCATACAGTAAGACAATCAATCTGTCAGACAGAACAGGCCACAAACTTCGATCTAAAACTCTTGTCAGATTTTTCTGCCTTGCCCTTATCAATTTGTAAAAGTGCTGTTAAGTATGGCAGTAAAATTGTAGACGTATGAGGAAATATATGCGCACATATTGGTTATGTCTTAGTATTTGGTATTAGTGTTACCTCCCTTGTATACATGGGTGGTCTCCTTTTTTTTGCACTGCTTCGTGTGACACTGACATGTAATTTTTAGTGAATATCTGTATCATGTATAGTGCACTCATTGACATGTTCTGATAATCAAGACAATGTTGGAAAATGTGCCTTTGAAAAATATCCCGGTATGCAGCAGCATTTTGAAGTAAAAGTTGACATTACAGCTTTATATACTTATACCCGTGAAATGAATAGCTTTCTCTCATGTGTCCCATTCCACATTCAGAGGTTTGTCACGTTAGGATGTTTATTGACATTGGAAGAGTAATGTGAGAAAGCAGTTCTGTTGTTGTTGTTTTTGTTTTTAGTCTAGACAGTTATCATATGTGTTGTGTATAGTTTTTGTTTATACAGTTTTATTTCAGCAGCAGATCTGTACATAATCAGAATGTGTTGGTATAATTATTCCCTAATAGTATAATGTGATATTCAAGTCCTGATGGTCTTCATGCAAACTGCTGTATAAAAAAGTCCTTCCTATATGTTTTATATAACTTTTACATGGTCAGTGCTCATCTTCGTTAGCTCTTGTGAAATTTCTACTGCAAAACTGAAATATACACGTGTCACCCTTACATCTGATAGATAGCCAGATTGAATTTGAAATGTACGTGCTGAATTCATGGCTTCTCAATTGACATACCGTATATATATTTTGTCAACAATGGCTTAATGGTCAGCTGCAGACCAGTATTCTGACATCTTGATTACATGGAGTAGCAAGATACACAGAAGTCCAGTTGTACATTTACAGTTTTCGTTTCTGTATATACCTATCCATTTCAATATGCTCTACCATTCCCAATCATGAAGTAGAGCAACAACGTCATGGGGTAAAGGGACATCATCATGCTGTTGTGATGTCGAAACTCAGAACTCCCATGTTAAAGTGAATTATTTCTTACTGATCTTAAACAAGCAGAATGGATGTTTAGTTTGGTGGTATAAGAGTCTTAGAGTTAGACTGTTTTCTCTGCAGTTGTTAAAATCATATCATTGTACTGGTTTTGTTAAGCGCTGGTTGTCAAGTCATTGCCATGTAAACATCCAAAGCTAGTATGATTGTACTGATCTTGAGTTCAGAAGCTAATGTTGTCTTTCATTAATACAGAAAAGGAGCAAGCATTAAATTTAAAGCTGAAAAGTGTAGTGAATGTCTTTTTAATTTTTTTTCTGCAGTTTTACTTATCACAGTGCATACTTTTAATATCATATTTTTTCTGAAAATGCTAATGTTCGTATTGTTTGAATCATGGGATACGTGAATCTCCTGTTACTTTTCGTTTTATTCAGAAGTTGCTAGACAAGGTGTGTTAAAACATAGCTTTATTTTGAAGGTACATGTTAATTGTTCTGTATTAGTGATGTCTGTGTGGTGTCTCTTGTTGTCAGTACTTTGCTATTTTTTTGCAGACTTTGCTAGTATTCTGTCTTCCATAAAAACTGATTTGTTCATCAGTGTGATAAAATGTACAATTTTATTACATTTTTATTACAGCTTCAATTTTACATCACATTTCATTTGCTTTTCCCTCATTTTCTGATGAAACAAGTGTTGTGACATTTCTTCTCTTGATTCAGGAAATTATTATTCTGCATCGCTGTTACATGTGTTTGTGAAGAAGCCTTTGCAATACCTCACTCTCTTGAGTTCTTAATGCATCTAAATCTACCTAATATTTTTTATTATTTTTCATGTACTTATTTTAATATACTGTATCATCTAATAAGTTTTTATTATCTGAAATGTTTGTTACAAACTGACCAAGATTGCTTCTACCCTATTTTAACTCAGAGGTAACACATTGTCATATATGTTTTGGTTATTCTGGATTAAATTTGTTTTTTTATTCGTATGAATAAAGTGTGGCTTTTCTTTTGAAAGTTTTTTTTTTTTTAGGCAGATAGTATTGGGGTGAGCAGGGGAGGGGGTGGCATGTTGGTAATGGCTTTTCAAGGCTATTTCAATTTATAAAGAGTTCATCAAGGAGCATCTTTAAGCGCTGTGCACTGGATATAAACACATTATCTCACCTTTGGTGACAGTTATCTCACAATCAGTCATTCACTGTCATCAGTCTCACAACAGCTGACCAACACATGACCGATGAGGTTTCAGTGTCTGATCCAAGCTGTGTTGCTTAATCTGTGGCTTTATGTAAGGGGGTCTGTCAGGGATGGTGCTAGGGTTAGCGTTGACACACGTTTGTGGCTAGCCCAAGCATTCTGCTAGTATCTTGCCAGGATGGGGGTTCCTCAGCTTGTAAACCTGACGGCCGACGTATGAGCAAAGCCCTTTTAATGGTGGTAAACTCTAATTACGTGTATTTATTTATTTGATTGGTGTTTTGCATGGTACTCGAGTGTATTTCACTTATATGACTGCGGGCAGCATTATTTTGTGAGGAAAACCGGACATATCCCAGTGGAAGTCAACCACCATTGGCAGGTTGCTGACAGACCTTCTCACATACGGACAGAGGGGAAGCCAGCATGAGCTGGACTTGAACTCACAGCAACTGCATTGGTGAGAGACTTGTGGCTCATTGTGCTGCACTCGCGCACTACTCACCGCGGCGACCATGGAGGCCCCATATTGAACACTTATCCATCGCACTAGCAGTACATAAGTAAACCTCTACAGTACCACTGAGGTTACAGTGGTACTACAGCTATTTTCCCACTCCTTGCTATGGCCGAGATACTGCCGACGTGGCGTTAAACTATAATCATCATTTATTCCAAGCAGTTAAAATTATTCCGAAAACCGAGATAGATCAAGGGAGACCACTCTACTTGCCATCCTGGTCACAGATTACAAAACGGACTGAGAACCACATACATGGCTGTGTTTGAGTTCAGATTGATTCTGCTAATTATTTGGGACTATTTCGCAATAATGATAATTTATGTTAAAATGTCTTACGTTATCTCTCCTTCTCCCTTAGTCCCCGCCTCCAACAAAGTTAGTGTAACCGATTGAACGGCCACTACAGCCTATGTATACATCAGCGCTGAAGATGGAAATCCGATTGTAAATATTTCAATTAGAAATCCGCAATGATTTCTTCATACACCTGCAGCTATGTATTTCATATATTTTATTTAGACGCATATCGGCGGTTTTAAAAAAACGTAGAATGAAGTTTTAAGAAAATTAAAAAATAGATGGGTGAAAGAGAAAAGGCTTGAACAAGTGGTTCTTTTGGTGGAAAGAATGGTAAAAGCCAGTGAGTCCTTTACAAAAAATATACAGGCCACAAATTAAACGCTGGCAGAATGTGTTGCCTTGAGTGGTAAGGAAAAGAGCGTTTAAGAATTAAACAATCAGAGAAGTGCGTGAATTGATCTAATCGCCCATTGGGTAAGGATAAAGGTGATTGTGAAACGTTGGAAAAAAATTGTGTTTGTCTCTTGAAATGGTCTCGTCGTCCTAAAAAAAAACCAAAAAAAACACAAAAAAAAAACCATGGACGAGGTGAAAAATGAAGCCCTCAGGGAATGGTTGAAATGAACTCAAGGAGATGACTCTCATTGCCCTGTAATAAAAAATATAGACGCTGTAAAAATGACTCGATGGAAGCAGTTATTCTTCCACAATGACAAAACACAGACGGTATTAAAGCAGGAAGAAGTCGATATCTCTAGGTTTCAGTGATCAATTTTGAAGAAGTAGTCGAGAGTGTAATGAAGCCCTAGAAGCTGTGATTGTCTGGATCTGGTCTGATGATCCAGGGGTAAAGAATAGACCGATTGAAAACGAAAAGCTAGAAGAAAGGGTTCTTTGGCAAAAAATGGTCAGGTCAAAAATAAAACGCTGTAAGAAGTGGTTGTGATTAGAATTGATCTTAGCGTCCAATGTCAAAGAAAGACAGGGTCAAAATAAACCGCTGGTAGAAATTGTTCTTCTAGTGACAATAGAAATAGGAATAGATGGGGGAGAAAGTGAAACGCTGCAAGAACTGGCTATCTGCGAAATTTATCTCAGCATCCAATGATAAAGAATGGACGGGGTGATTTTGAAACGCTTGAAGAGTTTGCGGCTGTAATTGGTCGGATTATCCACTTTTAATATGTCTTTTATTTATCTGATTTGTGTTGTTCGCCGTATTCAAGAATATAGGCTATACGATGGCGGCCAGCATTATGGTTGCAGGAAATCCGGTAGACCCAGGGGAAAACCCACGACCACGCTTAACAAAAACACTGGGTAAAGGTGATCAGGAACATGTAAAGGATAACGACAGGGTAAACAATAGCGGGAAATTCGACAAAAAATGTCACGGAAGCAGTGACGATGTGGTTGTTTATTGAATTGGCCTCATGGAAAGTTCAGTGGATACAGAATGCTAGACAGATTGTAATGGAAACCATGGAAGAAGTGGTTGTCTCCAGAATTGGTTTCATTGTCTAATGTATTATAAAAGATAGCCGGGTTGAAAGTGAGACCCTGGTAGATGTGGTTGTCTGTGGAGTGTCACTTTCCAATGCACTTATGTTAAGCCATAATTATGCAAATGAATGAAAAATTATGGCTTAACGCCACTTCGGCAATAGTGCCATCCAGAGAAGGGTAAACAGAGTCTCTTCTGAGACATGCAGTAGCTGTACTGGTTGGAACAAAACCATCACAGAGTCGGTTACAAAATTATGCATGGACAATGGAGAATCAAAATTGAAAATGAATACAACGAAATATGTAACTTGATTCACTTGTACCGAGTTTTGTTGAAATCATACCAGAATTGTAACAGTAGTAGCGTTTTGAAAATGGTAGCATATGCTGGGTGACCAAACAGACAGACAGACAATCGATCGTCGAAATTAAATATCGGTACTACAGTTATGCATCTTGAAATCGGACAAAACTGTAGGACTATCGTTTTGATGGAAAAGTTGACAGACAGACTGATAGTCGACGGACAGCTTGCTAGTACATAACCTCTTCTGGTCTTCGACCAATAGAGCTAAAAATCCGACGCTAGAAAGTCTTGCTCTACCTGGTCATCGGTCTTTTTGTCTGGAACTGGTAAGGTACCGATGGGATAAAGAAAGGTGCCAAGAAAATTCTGTACACATGTATATGAATGCAGTTGAAACACCATGCACCCTTCTCCTCCTCTGTCTTTACATACAAAACCAACAAATGGTCGGTGTCATTTTGTCCTTTTTATTTCCCAATTGCTTCGTCGGAGTGAAGTTTCGGTCAACAGATATAATTCTGAATCATAATATAAGTAAACGTAATCAAATATTCTCTTCAGCTTCACAGATACAAATAACAGCTTGAAATCCTGAATCGGGGCTTGTAGGTGTCGACTGCCAAAGACCATGCTTCATGTTTACATTTAAATAATGTTATCTATATATTCAATAACAGCATATATACCTACGATTTTGTTCAGAGTTTTGGGTTGAAGGAATGTTCTCTATGCACACCATGTTAAAACATAAATAGCAGGTTCTAGTACGTATTTATGTAGCGAATGTGTGGGAACATCCATGCTTTAGGGTTTTGTCATTCAGCAAACATGCAAACTGTCTTGTTTTTTGCAGCTTACATATACATGTAGACGTGAAAGCCTTTAATTCACCCAGACTTATCCGAGTAACAGTGGATCACATCTGCAGGCGTGCATATATGTGTGTAATGCAAGTGTGTGGGAAGTCGAAATGATTCTTTTCCTCGATGCATATTACGTAATTTTCCCTTGAGCACGCGGGCCCGTTAGTCGGTTCCTGTCAGCTTGTTGAATTCCTTTACAAAGGATGTATAATGGGTGGTCAAATTGCACACGTAACCATTTTATGCGTGCATTTACACATTACAATACTGCATTTTACGTCCAGAAATCAGCTGTTTAACTCATGTGACTATAGATGTGAAAATAAACCACTCAGACAGAGACAGAAGGAAATATGCAATGCAATTATCATATCGCATATTTATGTATGTATTTAGATTAATCTTCAAAACTCTTAAGGCCGATATAGCAATTGCGTGGTAGATATGACATAACAGTGACATCAAATAATGCATTTATCTGTGTCCATATCAATGTTATTATTACAATGGCCTCCTGTACACTGGCTATCACGATTCTCACTTCCTTGTATGTCTTCGCCATGATTTCCGCGTGATTCACATCTGCAAGTAGAGATTTGATAGTAATTATCACAGATCAGCTATATACGTAGCTGTCTTGATTGGTTTTCACTGACGGAAACACCGGAGGTCAGTGATTACTGGTTTCCTCTTCCGGCCGTACGTGAGAAGGTATGCCAGCAACTTGCGGATGGTGGTGGGTTTCCCCCCGGGCTCTGTCCGATTTCCTCCCACCATAATATTGGCCGCCGTCGTATATGTGAAATATTCCTGAGTACGGTGTAAAACAGCAATCAAATAATCAATCAAATAAATAGAACGAGAGCAAAGAGACACGAATACACAACTGCCTGCGTGATGTAACGGTGAACAGGATGCATATAAAAATTCTGAAGAAACGCCCCTATTGTGTTCTCAGTGTAACACCCACACTAATAAGCTGTAAATTTCCGTTAATTAACTGCGACGTGTCTTATTTCATTATGGGTTTCTCCGTCATAGCCAGAAATTTGAAACAGCTATTTCCTCTGTACACACTCATACATGGACACGTCATCCGTCAACTCCCTTAAGCCTTCCAACAAAAGCAAACTGTCTATACCTGATTGTTTATATAAGCTTGCTTGCTTTATTGTCACGTTCAGTAATAATAGGCCACAGTACAGACACATATCTTAAATGTTATACTCTGGAGCCTCTCACCAATGCGGTGGCTGTGAGTTCAAGCTCAGCTCATGCTAGCTTTCGGTCGTTTGTGGGAAGGCCTGCCAGCAAACCTTCGAACAGACGTTTCCCTGAAATTCAATCCGGCCTCCTCCCAACATAATGCTGCATGGCCACCGTCGTATAAGTGAAATATTCTTGAGTACGGCATAAAAATCCAATCAAGAAAATAAATAAACTGAACGGTGATGTCGAAGCAGACGCTAAAATAACAGTGTTTATTTTATTTTCAAGCCACATTAAGAAGCACGACGACCCATGCACCCAGCCATGTTTGTTGCCTATTCTCGAGGCAACAAGGCTGTAAATTCTGAAACATTAGAACTGATGCGACTTTGGAACCGGTGGATGGTCGTAGGTTTCCCCCCGGGCTTTACAAGATTTCCTCCCACCACAATGCTGGCAGCCGTAGTATAAGGAAATATTCTTGAGAATGGAGTAAAACAACGATCAAATGAAAAAACAAAAACAAGTAAATGATGCGACTGTAGGGATTGAAGTCGGTTCTTCTGGTTGCCGTTGTGGTTGGAACATCCGTCTGACAGCAAACAGGCTCGTGCAACAGACCCTCGGCCTATAACTACATGCTGTGGTAAAAACCTTGCAACTTTTAACAACGTAATATTCTGCATCTCGACTTTCTTACACGATGTATTGGTTAAAGAGGATACACCGGAGAAGCCAGAGACGCTTGACGGACGTTCCAAACGGGTGTTTGTGAGGCCGACATGATTCCGCCACATTCTTTAATTAACACCTGGAATTCTGGAATTAGAGCACACACACACATACAACATGCTAAAGACTGCTAGAAATGCAAAGAAAAATCAACCCGCACTATAGCGTCCGACGCCGTCGATCGGAAAGAGAGATTCCAGGAGTGAAATTCTAACGAACTGTGTAACTAGAGACTTGATAGCTGAAGCCCATCGAGTTAGGTCTTATGCCATATTCTTCATCACATAGGTGAGAAGACACCGATGATTAAATATGGAACACCTGCAATTATCCTCTGTTGTACAATAGTCTCGATGAAAGATATATATATATATACATACACATATATATACATATATATATATATATACATAATATACATATATATACAAAAATACATATATATATACATATATATATATTTGGGGTCAAAAATAAAAAACGCACATGTGAATGTTCCCGTGATAGATATGCTTTAGTTCAAATTAGGACAATAAATCTATTACGCTTTTATTTTATGCCAAATTACACAGTGAATGGGTCAGAATGTGAGAAATCGTAAACTAAGCCTGCAGTAGATGGTCATTCAGACACCAGTTCACATGTGGACGGTCATCTCAGCAACACTGGCCCATTCGACAAAGCCATTTCTGACTTAAGTCAAAAGTTAAAGCATTGTCACAACAAGCTTAGTTTTTGACACATTTTTTGACATATTTGTCTGTTGAAGTTAATGATGTGATCAAAATTTTAATTTCTAAAGCCCAAAATCAAACTCTGAAGTTGTATGGCTTTGGGGAATCGACCATTGGGGTGACCACCTATGTGTTTCTTTTTGTGGGTAGTATATAGATATGAATGTAATTCATACATGTGTAATAAATTACAAGCATATATTTCATATTACAGGCATGACTGAATGGATGACGCAGCTTTCTATGCCTAGTCACTCAGTCATCCAAATCACCAAGCTGTGAAACCAGCGTGACCCTTTTCCACACTCTGGTATTAGGATACCTAAACATTTTCGAAGAGTTAGCCACATCTCATTTCTGAGTCACGGATGTTCACTGTACATTGCTTTTTCAGACGCCAAGGTCCACTTGCCAATGTCAATTTTATGTTAACCTCTGACCTACTGTCACTCGTCGAATTCCGCAGAATGCCCAGTAACTCAACACTTTCCCTACACTCTGCTGTATATTGGTCGACATCATGAACAGTAAGTGTGACAGCGTATATCCATGCCAAACATCTGGGACGATTGGTAGAGTAAATTTGAACCAGTTAGCGAGAAGAAATCCCACGGGTTGAGTACAGGACGATGATAACATGCGTTTCGCTGTGAATATGGTGCCATGCCAAATACATAGGCCCCCATGCCCTACTGAGGAAGGAGGTCGACATAACCCGCATCACTTGACCTGAATTTTAACGCCTATCGAAATTGACATACTCCATCTGGAGAACTCCATGTTGCCAGCCGGTATAAGTGATCACGTGACTAGTGTATGGAATCGCCCTTTAATATGGAACTAGACCCTATAGGCCCTGAAATGTATTCTATGATGAATGCATAAATGCATGAATGTTACAATGTAGCTTTTTACTTCCACTGATATATCAGAAAATGACTGGGGAAAGTTGTCTGTTTAAAAGAAATTATTCGTAATAAATCGCTACAGTGCCATCTGGATTGATCAAATAACTAAAGGATGTAAATACAGGATAAAAGTAAATGAATAAAACATGTTGTATGGCGCCTCCTTAATGCTGTGTCCTATTATTAAGTGAGGCCGCTAATACACGTAAGCAAGCAGGACAAAGTCATTACTGTTGCATGTATGACTCTAGTACGCAAGCGTCATCAGCTTGGGTTAAGTCCCTTTTCGTGTAACCAGTAAACGAACCACAGTTGGCCATTATGCCAGTCTCGTCATAAAGACTATACTGCAATTGTAATAGGGGGGAAAAAACAATGCAGAAATTGATAAAGATGTGTATATATACTATATACGTTTTCTTCTTACCTCAAAAAAGGAGGTTCTTGTCACACCCAGTGGCAATGTGGCAAAGGTGGACGGAATAAATCAATCAAAAAACAAATCATACATCGCTACGAAAAAGTTCTAACTGAAAAGCGATTCAAATGATACACATGGGCCCACTCCAAACGCATGCATTCGGATATATCCATGACATAATTTGACTTTGGAACTTGGACAATCTAACGTATAGGCTACACTGGAGACCTGTTTAGCTTCATACATTTATCCTTGCATCGAATAGTATATTTTGTTGCTGTCATGCAGGCCCCTGTTAGTGTATGATGGACAACTTTTTATGTTCGCTGAAATATCAAGAAAATTGTTGTTTTCTGTTTCAAAAAAATACACGGTAACATCTTCAATCACATGGCTTTATAAGCAAGCAGAAAATGTAAGCCTACTGTTATGTATGCAGATACCAATATATGCATACGTACTTGTAGATACATGGCACTTTAAACACATTAACGGTATACATGGGTTTATTGTTTAGAAGGCACATTACTTATGGATAACAGATTCCCCGACTTCATTGCTGGTGACGTTTCGATGTAGATCCTAACATCGTTTTCAAAGCAAACGATGTTTCTTTACCAGCAATGAAGTGTCACATAACGTCACATAAGCAATGTGCCTTCTTAGCTTGTTACGCCAGCTTCTCTGTAAGAAGGTTTATCGTTTATATAGAAGTTAAACTATATAATCAAAAAGGAAAAAAACCAATATTTCACATTTAAGTTTGCCCAGTTAGGTTAGTGAGTTTAAAGTAATTCTGAACTTGAATATATATACATGTGGATGTGTTTTGGTAAACGGGGACTGGACTCAACCGCGTATACGTATAGTGAATTTATATTATACATACTATTTTGTCGACTTTATTTAACGTGGAACGTAGCTGTAAGTATTTATGTACGTGTATACATGCTGTACAAGATCTGTGTGTTGCCTTGGGTTAGAGTGGTCTGACTTCACAGGGACACACCACTTGGCCTGCATTCCGCGGATAACCCGCATGGTTTAGCTGCCCCCGATAGCAGCAAAGGGCCTACACCGTCTGTCTGTATCTAATGAGATTACGGCCTACAGCTGTGCATAGCCTGGATGACAGCTCAAATAGAGGCGCAGCTTCTGTATCCCGTTCACAGACTGAGAGATCCGCACAGGGACGGCCCGTATGTATTAACAACCAGCCGTGTTGAGCGTTGTCACTGAGTGCGGTGTTTTGAAGATATATATCCAGTGGGTTTACTGTTAGGAGAGTCCAACAATTTACTCTTTTGCCACTCCCCTATTTCATTCCCAAGCATTTCCTGGGATATGCAGCACTGAATGCATGTGTATATATTCGTGACGAATTTTTGTGATGCTCTCTTTTTGTGACTTTCGTCCACCTTCATTTATTTATTTATTTATTCGTTCAAATAGACGGAATCGCTCAGCATTTACCAAATACAAAATTAAGCCGGTTCCAATTAAACTTTGTAAAAAGACATTGATCACTCACTGCTATTGTGCTTCAGTTCTTAAAGAATACCTCTTAGCTTTAGGTAAAGAACCATGTATGTCGTCATGAATTCAGAACCGAGGACAGAAAAGAAAAGTACGCCACATATAGGCCGACATGTTTGAAACACATAAATTACATAGCACGTTAATATATGTTACGCACATCATTTATATATATCTACATGTGCTATATTTATTATGATTTAGGTCAGTGAAATACACGTTGATGTATGCAAAATGAATGTAGGGGATGCACACATACTAACCTTGGCCACGTTGTGTTAAAATGATGTATTGTCTATTATTCTGCTATATGACATTCTGAATCACTGCAACTTTACATCTCCAAACTAACAGGAACAACACAAATCTGACGAATTGTATGTATGTATGTATGTATGTATGCTTGGTGTTTTATGTCGTGCTCAACAATTTTTCAGTTATGACGACGAGGAGTCCTTAGAATGTATATATGCTGTGTCTTCTTGTGGCATGCAGGATGAGTTCATGCTGCCCAAGTGCTGCCGCCTCTGGAACCTCATGCCGAAGACACCAGACATGACACCCGGTCACAATATACTGACACCGGGCCAACCAATCGTGTTTGCTTGCTCTAACGCCAAGTGAGGCAGCAACAAGTACTATTTCTTTTTAAGTGCTTGGTATGACCCGACCCAGGATTGATTCCGGATCTTCAGAACTCGAAAGAGGACGCACCAACCTCCAGACCACCGAAACGGTCTGGTGGTGAACTGCAGGTGTACACTCTATGAGTGATCTTTTAAATTTAACGTTGTATTGTGGTTTTATATAATTTGAGTCATCTGGAATATATCATTTGAATGCCTGTATAATATTGCTCTATGGACAATAGACAATCGTCCATAAAGGCTATTTGGAACAATAGGGCAAGGTCGTCATACTGAACAGAATAGTTGGTTGTAACATTAACGTAACATATTCAGCCCTCACTCACAAAACATACTGTACAATTATTCTATCAGTTTAACAGATTAAAATTAAATTGTAGTGAGCTGATATACGTGACAGATAGTAGCACATTGTAAAATGACCTGACAGGAAGGAATCCCCGATGCACAGTTAAGATGGGGATTTATGTAATTATATACTTGCTCAACGCTTTACACACTTGACTTATATATAGGATGTGGAGTGACATTTAATTTGTAGCCCATAGGCTGTTATATAACCCACTGTAATGGAACACATCGCGGAGTGACATCCGTTCACAGTGGTGTCAAACCTTACATGTTCACCGACTTAACACATACACGTTATGTCGGAGTTAGTTGATTATAGGCTGGCCTAGCTGTCAGTTCGGCCAAAAGCATACTGTACTATACAGCACAAAAACGTATAAATGAACTTTGCATGCCTACTGTGCATATACAACCTCATGGCCTGTATATATATATGTACTGTGATAGTCCGGAAGTTATGTAACAGTCAATATTTTCTTAGGCCGACAAATAGCGCACATCTATATAAATACATGCAATTTATACTGATGGACGGAGAGCTAGTGTGTCGATAAACATAACAAAATCAGGAGAGAGATTAGCTGTTCAGACACCTTGGCTATAAACATTACAGAAGCAATGTAAGGTCTTGCCGTTTTAAAAAAAAAAAAAAAAAAAAGCCTGTTTTCCATGTTTCACACCACGCTTCAAGGACTAGTTAGTCGCAAGAGATAGTGCTTATGCTCTGTAGTCTGTAGTCTCGTGTACTCTATAAAAGATGTGCGTCGCCGTAGCCAGTTGATGTTGAAGATCTCTCTTATGCTGGGAGTTTTTAATGTAGATGCCGTCTGTGTATACATATATATATCTATACATATATACATGCGCCTCAACCAAAGAGACAGAATCCAGGCCAACAGCTGACAAGAGGCGCGATACACCAGAAACTGTAACAGTAGCCCCGTTAGCTGGGGTCTCTGTTTGTAACCGATGACCTCCGCCCACAGTTGATGGGACTGATGAGAGCCACATGTGCTACTGTTACACTCTATCTTTACACTCGTATATAAAAAGTCGTCAAGGCTATGGAGGAAATATTTATACCCGATCCAAACTATATACCACAGAGCCCAAACACTTCCTGCCCAATGTTGTGTGATGTGTTTTGAAATGATGGTGGCCTTCAATCAGGATATCGCTAATCACGAAGATCAGAGGCATTCACCCACTCACTCTTCGTGTCTCCCTGATAATGGGTTGTAATCCAGCAGCACAAGTCGATGAGGATGACACATATTGCTCTGTTTGAATATACGGTCCTATACTGGTTTAGTCTATAATGCGTCGCCTAATCGATATGGTACCTTACCATACTATTGGATGTTTGGCATACATTCATAAACAATCGAAGGTGGTCCTTTTCTGTAGGAAAGGATACCGCCAAACGACTGAAACCGTGGAAGGTATACATATTGACCAGATGATATCTAGAAACTTTTATTGCAAAGTCAAGGCCGTGATAACATCGAGATCAGATGCGTGGGATCATTTGCATCGGGTCATGCACGTCACATAAATTTTAGCTTGAATCTTTGGTATACACGTGTCGTCGAAGAATGAATACATGATTGAGTATAGGGATTAACGACACTCTGGCATTACTTCGACCTTATTGTGATGACACTTTCCAAGACGTATCGGCATTTCGTAAAAGCGATTCATTAATTATCAAAGACCAATTTACCAAAACCAACCAAAATAGAAGAATGTACACCCGCCATGACTTTCCAAATTCAGAAGAAAGCATGGTTAAAGTATCTAAGAAAAACGTAAAACGCATGTGATAATATAGTGAATAGCAAGGCCACTGTCATATAAATATAATTAATGGCCCAGTGCAGTCATTTGGCATTTTTACTTCACTGAAGCAAGGTTATATTTCAAATGGCCATGAAGGAAACAATGTGCAATGTTGAGAAAAAAACTATAAAAAAAAAACAAGGGGATAACATAGTCATTTAGATAATCTACTGATTTGTAATTGAGCATGGGAATATATACATAAGGGATAAGTATATTCAACTGAACGCACTCGAGTCGCAGTATAGTACAGATTACAAAGAACCACATGCAGTGAAAGTAATTTGACAACAGACTACTACTCCGTTGCACAACAGTACCCAGCCAGTTATTTAACGAAGAGTGTAAATTAATTCCGCACATTCTTCAGCGGAATGCAAACCCAATTAGCAGCTGGTTTGCATTCGTCACCTGCTTGTACATGGAAAATATTTATACAAAGGTGGACTAGCAAGAATCAGAACGGAATTCATCCTATGGGCTTAGCTTGTCTTTTCGAGCCTTCCAGTTAAAAATAATAGATCTTTGATTCTTCTGGCCAAATAAAAAATAAAGATATATATGGTCTTGATATAATACAAGCAGTACCAATGACATGTAAATGGGTTCCATGAAGGGCGTTGGTCGAACCTGGTACATCTGTACTCTTTCTAGAATAAAAGTAGTGCGTTAACAACATGATGGCTGATCGATTCTCATTTGGTTAAGGTTGAAAGCTAAACAAATCTCTCCGCGGCAAGATCGCCATGTACTGACAAATGTTCACGCTGACACAGGCGGGTTAACTGCGGAACCACCGACAGACAACAAGAGAAGCGGACAATTAATGCACACAAACGATTCAGAGTGGAATTAAGCGGCGAAACGAATAATAGACCTCTTCTCTTTTTTTTTCCTGGACTGTATAAAGTGTATATGTGCATGCAATAATCGAATATCGTATTACCCCTCTTAATAGTGTTGAGATAATCCTGTTATACACATCGGCGGAACAAACAAATAAATCAGTGCATATATATATATATATTCACTTCTTTGTAATCTAGATTTTCTCTCAATCCGATTTCCTTTGGAGCTGGGGTTGAAGGAATACACAGTAAACTGTGTCATGTGGAGGTTAACAGCCCAACTCTGTATTTCACACACTGTACATCTTTAGACATATATACATTTTGTATATACCTACCGCTTATCATACAATGATACAAACATTCCTGAAAGAGCTTTCTCATACACATCTACATTAAATATACACAACCCGCTATGCCCGCTATATAATGCATTATTGCTATGTCTTCAGAGAAGCCCATATGTTTCTCGTGTCATATTAGAAATATTAAATCTGGTTGCGGATGTGTTATCTGTATGGGTTATAAAAGCATCTGACGAGCGGAATAAGAGATGATTGGATATGGGTACAGATTCCAGTACTTTATTATCATAGATCAACGCCATCATGTTATTACTGTACCGCTCGCGCTGTCATTAAACTGACGACCACCCCAGTGTTTGGAGTCTGTTCTCCGAGGGTGGGAATGAGTCAGCCAGTATCATCCCTAGCTCGCCTTCCCGAGACAACACAGCTCTCTTCGCTTAGGCCAGTCATCCCAGTGACTCATGGAATCGAGAGGAGTAACTTTGTGACCGCACCGTGCCATATAACTGACAGCCAAATAGCTCATCCTCTTAATTTTGGAAAATCTTGGAAAGTTGCCAACTTTTTGAATTTTGATGAAAACGTATCGGCTTCCTATATAAACTGTCTCATGTTGTATGGACCATTCCTTTCTCAACCTGGAGCAGACTTGTTGGATCACCCAGTTACATGGAGGGAAATGAAATTAACGTGTATCATATAGCTAGACCTTTAAGGTAAAGACTGGTTGAATGATTGACTACTTGATTGATTGACTCATTGATTAGTTTAACGTCATACTCAAGAATTTTTTCACCTAAAACTATACATGAAGGAGATCACCTTTACAGCTGGCTGAAAGCGGAGAGCTTATCGGCAAACCACTGAGCTTTGGCAAGCCACCGACGAACTTTTCCACCTGTGACGTACAGACATATTGGTGGAACTTGGCGCTCAGCACTGAGAGGTTAGAGCAAATGAACACGACTGGTCGGCCTGGTGTCAATATAATGTGACTGGGTGGGGTATCATGTTTGGTGTAATGTTTCAGTGGCGGCAGCACGGATTGAATTCGCCCTGTCACAAGATACATACATTATAAGGATCCCTCGTCGTCATATGACTGAAAAATTGTTGAGTACGACATAAAACCCAAGCATACATTGCTAGAAGACATTTATATTTAGTTCTCAAGAACTCATTCATATGCCGACAAGTTCCGTTTGAACGCTAATGTAAGTTTCATTTCTGTAACATGGGATCTGTGTCTCCTTAAATAGTCGAGTGGTACGCAGTCATATAATGAGGTATCATGCCAAGTACACCGGATATCATACTCTCACAATCATATTTATTTTATTTATTTATTTGATTGGTGTTTTACGCCGTACACAAGAATATTTCACTTATAGGATGGCAGCCAGCATTATGGTGGGCGGAAACCGGGCAGACCCCGCGGGAAACCCACGACCATCCGTAGTTTGCTGAAGGACCTTCCCACGTACCACCATCATATTACACCAACACCTAGTTGACGAGTCCTTATTCTTTGTCATCCAAATTTCTGAGGTCCATGCATGCAAGGGAATGTTCTGCATGTGCAGCGTTTGAACAACAGGCTAGCAAAGATCCTGACTTCTGCACACACATGGAATATAAACTCTATATCCTACCTAATTACCCAATATAAAAGGCTACACATAACGAGAGTAAAATCAGAGCAGCGACGACAATGTGACAGTTGGAAAATGGTCCTGTGAAACCTGGTCTCTTGTGAATTTACCTCAGTCAGGGTTTTACTCTGGCTCTTCATGAAAGTTTTTAAGAAGTAACAACTTACACGCTCCTAGCACCATGGTTTAGGCAGAAAATTAGGTTTTAGCAAATTGCGTGTTCAGTGCAATTTATTAGACGTCACGGGTCTGGGATTACTAGAAAGGCTCCGTCGTCATTACATTAAGTTCCTCCTGTGAATGTGAAATGGTTGAAATTATTGACGTGAAGAAGCCGAAGTCACATAGCTGTCTGTACGTATACGTTCTATTAGACAATGTCCTGAACACTGAAAGCATTCTCTAAACAAGGACGCGCAAGTCACATAGCTGTCTCCACGTATACGTTCTATTAAAGCCAAAGCATATGTTATCTACAAGTATATCTATGCCGAACTGCAGATTTTTGGACAAAGTAGTACATATAACAATTTACATTGTTAGTAAAGCAATTAATGAATGCTTATTTGGACGACATCAAATAAACACGGAGACAACATCATAACGCAATGGTATACCATGATAAGGGTAGATTACTGCCACATAGAATTTGCTACTGTAATCATAAAAGCACCGCAGTGCACGACGTCCTGCATGCTACGGTGGTATGATAACATGCAGGCATACAATGGAATTCATCCATGTTTTGCGGTGAGTGACTGTCCTTTCATAGTTCTACTTGATTATAAGCATGTATTCCCGAATGGGAATAATGCCACGTCCGATATATATATATATATATATATATATATATATATAAAACCGGGGAGACATCGCACTTACTATATACACAGAATACCCCTAATATGACGTATTTAATTCGTATCATGCATGAAAGCGTTATATGGCGTCGTATATATGTGCGGGGCGTTTTATGAAAATATGCATGCATCTACCATAAGATGTGTGATTAATTAACTGATTGGAATATATAACGCCGTTTTACTCAAGAATACGTGTCACCGATGCCACAATGAACAAATTTATGATTGGAGGAAACCAGATGGCCCCATGGAGAGAGAAAACCAATTTCTGGACTCCGTTTTACGAAGACGGTGTACCGTTTCGTCAAACGTAACTACCATGGTAACGTTTCTCTACAAGATGTGTTGTCATGACAATTACGTCCGACATAACTTATACACAGTTTGTAAAACAGGCCGCTTAGATACAAGCAATTGAAGAACAGAGCCAGGCGCGGAAGTTCACGTAGCGTTATTGGACTGAATCAGAACCTCAACTGAGAGACAAATACATCAACTGAGAGACCATCACCTCACCCTAGCGATATGCCTCCATTTGGTGTTCGGTGCTTGGAAGGTTTCTGCGGCTTGTTTTACTGGCAGGGTGTAAGTTATGTCACACGTAATTTTCCATGACGACGCATACTGCAGACATGTATGGACGCCATGGTAGTTATGTTGGACGAAGTTTTACACCGTCTTCGTAAATAAGCTACGAGGAGCTATGGGAACGAGAGTGTTTAAGCAACCACAGAACAGGTAAATCTTCAAAATATCAGTGGTCATTGCTCTTTCCGCGCTTCGCTGGAGCAGGGCCCTTCACCAAAGCTCGTTGCCACTGTGGGCACATGTAGACTGATCCAGATACAGATATGTCTTAACTAGGATATCCAATGAAGTGGCTGAGCACAAATCTTCGTTTAAATGTCGTCCCTGCAGTGTACAAGAGGGTTAATCTAATTGGTCACAACAAATCGCTCACTCTGGCACTTTCGTTGGTCGATACGTGTCACGCGTACTTAAATTGAACTCGAATTACCCACCAAAGATGACAGATTTCCTCCCTAAAGTCCTAATAGGATGATCTATGGTATGGAGAGAACGAAAAAGTTACGCGTAGTGATTCATTGTTAGTGTGTTCATATGTTATTATTAACTTTTTTAGCACTTTTATTAGTCGTGTATTTACACCAAGCATCTTGCAGGCCGGTACAAACGCCAGACCAAGCAGCCCATATGGTCTATGGGAACGGCATGCCGCAAACATCCCCATGCAGTCACAGTGTAGCAAATTCATTTTCACTCGGACCCGTCACCAGTCCGGTCATGCTGATTTCATCAGAATACCTTTATATCGGAACTGGATGGGACTCATTAGCCCACAGCCGTTACCTAGCTAAAGTTAAACGGATGCACAAGCTCTTGAATAGCAACTCTTCCGATTTTGTGACAGTTATTATCCTCCTTAGTCAACCAGCTATCTAAGTACAACCGCAGAAATTCACTTAATCTTAGTGCACCGAGAACACGAACTCAAAGGTTCCAACATTTTTAATATCTTCAACCGTTAACCTGTGGAATGCTCTAAATGTTAATATTAGAAACGAATCGTCTTCAAAACTATCCAGTAAATTACTCCCAAAAAGATCAAACCCGTCTAGATATCAAATGGCAAACGGAAATGCGATATTATACTAACACAACTTAGATACGGCTGCAGCGCCCTGAACTATGAACGTGGACAAGTAAACTTGACACATAGCTTACCTTGTTCGTGTGGAATCCCGCGGAAAAACGCCTTGCACTTTTTCTTTCACTGTTCTCATTATGATTCAGTCCAGCCTAACCTTCTGAATAATCTCTCTCTGGACATAACTATAGAAAAACTGTTAAAAGGCTATGAGTCACTATCTACTAGCGCTAACTCACATGTAATGAAATTAGCTGTGCAATATAGGTTTTTGCCAGCAATAGGTTTGGTTAATGTCATTTACCTAAAAATTGCTTTTTCCATGTCGAAACGCAGTAACAACTCTTAGACTTGCCCTCCATATTTTTTTCTATTCTGTTCTGCTCTTTTTTTCATTTTGTATCCTGTACTTCGGGCGATCGACTATGTTGTTTCTTTCTTTTGTGCTTTTTGTATGTTGATCTACTTTCATCGTACCCTCACATCTGCATTAAGGCCGTTAAATTGTACTTATTTAGGAAAAGTGAATAGTAAGGTTTTTAGAACTTGTTCCCAATCCCATTGTGTTCTACGCAATAAAATATGTTCAATTCATGTGGCAACATGAAAGCGCTTGGCTCCCAGTTCTCCAGAAGTGTAAAATCTAGTATACTATACAGTGTGTTAAAATTCTGTTTGAACCCCATAGATCTTATATACATTATATTACCTCTGAAAAATCTGCTTTTTGAGTTTTTTCATTGTAATTATGTATCAAGATTTCTTACAGGAACACACTAGTGTGCATAAATGAGATTTACGTACGGTTTTTACGGTCTGTTAAAATTGCACAATGTGGTACTGGATTCGTTCGAAACTGTTACAGGAAGTCTGGACGGGAAGATAACAACGTATATATCCTCTTGCTTGGAAGTAACGGAGCAGCCGTGTAATGTACATTAGCAGCTATCATACATATACATACGTCCCGTAACATGCGCATGTATATAACATTCAGAGAAGACATTTACATTTGAAATTTGTAACTTATTGTCAGGGTTTAAAATATAGTGTATAAAGATACCAGGAAGACCATTGTGATTTGATACAAACATTGGTTCCGGGCCTTGTTCCACAAAGCGACTGTATGCTTAAGTTCACAGTAACTGTCATGATATCACGGGTTGCCAAGGTAGTTACTGGAAGCATCACTTATCCGATCCGGCTCGTTTTCTTTAACAGGGCGCTTGGTGATCCAAATGACATTTGTATATACTGTACGCAGTCTGCTTTGCGGTCCGGTTGAATGCTACACAACGCTTGTGAAGATCACTTGGTTGTTGTCAGGTTTCTGGTTTGACCACCTGGCCAGTTACAGAGATCTGGGTCAAATTACCCTCCTTTTATACTTGGGGTACACGTGCCCACATGTATAAGCATATATTATTTGACATGAAACCCGAAGCCCACGTGGTCCATTGGAAATGCCATTTTTAGCGGGGAATTAATATTCCTTCATGTCTATTCATCTTTATGATCTGCCTGTATCTTAATATACAAATTAAATTACGCCTAACTCAAGAATATTTCACTTATACGACGCCGGCCAGCATTATGGTGGGAGGAAACCGGGCAGGGCCTGGGGGAAATCCATGACCGTCCGCTGGTTGCATTTCACTTACATGACGGCGGCCAGCATTATGGTGGGAGGAAAGCGGGCTGGGCCTGGAGGAAATCCACGACCATCCGCAGAAAGCGGACAGACCTTCCCACGTACGGCCGTACAGGTAGCCAGCATGAGCTGGACCTGAACTCACAGCTAGCGCACTGGTGGGAGGCTTCTAGGTCATTGCGTTGCACTAGAGCGTTAACTAACAGAGCCAAGGAGGCCCCCGTCTGGCAAGAAGTAACGGGTCAAGACTCCGTGCGTTGTAACGATTATGTTCAGGCTTTTGGAAACTTCTCGCTCCACTTTCAACGTAATTTTAATCCAGGATATATGTTCACTTGCTAGTAACAGTATATATATATATATATATATATATATATATATATATATATATATATATATATATATGTCTGTGCGACGGGTTCATTTTCCTTCTACTCAGAAAATGGAACACCCGTTATTTAACGCCGTATACAACAGTTCTCACTTCTACGACAGCGAGCAGTTTAAAGGGTGGAGGAAACCGAAGCACCTGTGGTATAAACCACCCAATTTTGACACGTCACTTACAATCTTTTCTACTTCAGAATAATCGATATGTACCACCATATTAATGAGAGTCGAGGGATTTAGGTCTGCGCAACTTAGGATCCTATCCAAACGTCATGGACTACTTTTTTTCACCAATCTTTTCTACTTGAGAATAATCGACATGTACCACCATATTAATGAAAGTCGAGGGATTGAGGGCTGCGCAACTTAGGATCCCATCCAAACGCCATGGACTACTTTTTTTCACCGTGCAATGCCCCCCACACACAAACAGCTAGAGAAGGGAAAAGGAAAAGCTTCCGAAAGCTTATGGACAATACAGTTTTGTGCTATGTTATAACACGGTAAACAGTCAATTGGCTATTTTTTCAGTTTAATCCAGGAACCAATTATAACGTACTCTGTCGCATCTGTATTCACGCCTTTCACTTTGCTACACGTCTTTTTGCAATACAAGACAACAACTTCATATCAGCGCATTGCTGACCAACTGACAAAAAGGCCAATTGTCAACATTTATTATCTTATATTCCATGGAATATTTACCAGCTATGTGGCTGAGCAATTTGGCGACATTGGAAATTCTAGATATACCTTGCCTGTCCAAAAATCCGGGAGCGGTTGCAAGACCAAATGGCGATCGAATCGATGGTCTGTGAAAATGACGACGTTATGCAATACGTCATCGTGAGCTTGCCCTTTAGACAAATGGATTTGTAAGCGGATGATAAAAAAAATACATGTGTAAAGAAATATAAGATACAAAACATTTCACATGACAAAATGAAGTGAGACGTTAGTCATAGAGCAGACAAGTCTGGTCGGCAAATTCCGCACATTTGATCACAGCTCCAAGGCATTGACGGTTTCAAACCCAGCAAGCATGACGTCATCTTCCGGTCTGAAGTTTGACCGCTGTATCACGACATTTTTCCATGTCAATCTCCTCGTGTCTAAGTGCCCGCGGTCTTCTCCGGCCACGCCCTGTCTGTCCATACTGACCAACCCTATGACGACTTCTCCTGTTCAATTGCTGAAGAAAGCAAAGAAAAGCATTGTTCAATCATCGGGTGTAGGGAAAAAACACAATATGACTAAACCTATTGTTCTTTTTATCCGTTCTATTATCCATTTCTGATTTGGACTGGGCATTTGTCAACGCTTGTACCACATATTGCCTTCAATACTCTCCACCCAAATGGTGGCGAACAATACTGTGCATGCAAGCACAATCGCCACTGCTCATGGAAAACTCCAGACGAAGACCCAGTTTTCCACACATGAATGGTCAGTCATTGGTGATTAGTATCTGAACTATATGCTTGACAGTTATTTCATTTACCTCGTAGATAGTCTATTTTTTTTTTTTTTTTTTTTTTTTTTTTTACCAATATCAACATTTCATGGAATTACTTCCATGGTTATGGCAACGAATTATTATCGATCGGTATGACTACCCTGATCAATGCCTTGTCTCACTAAAATTACGAAAGCATGGAATCATATTTAAACGTAAACGTATAATGTAAATGGTTGATCAAGTTGTACTTCAACTTAGTGCGAACTGTTTCTGCAAGGATTTGGCACTGTGGCACAAAATAGGGAAGTAGCCGAATCTGTATTAGGGTTACAAACCGTCACGGGGCAAAAATAGTCCGTCAAACGCGTCCAGGGTTCAAGACTGTAGTTTAAATACGCTGCAGTAGGCCATTTAAGATTTTGAAGATTGGTTAAACATTAGAGGCCTAGACAACCAGGAAGTACAGCGCTGCTAGCTTAAAGGCACGCCCGGCAGACGGGCAGCGTTCCCAAGACAGGCGCAATAGTTCCTTAACACAGAGCTTTGTGGAAAATTTACAGATTTTAAGAAACGGGGGTTTTCAAACCTACATTTTTTCCTTTCCTCGTGTTAAAAAAGCGGCTTTGAAGGCATTTGCCGCCAAACCGAGGTGAATCTGGGATTTCTGAGCAAACATCGTCTGGAAAACGGGCAAACATGTCTAAGTAGATAGTCTAGAGTGAAAACTGTCTGGGCGCGAGTTTATCGACCGGGGCTAGCCAGCCCCAACACTGAGCTAGTGAGCCAACAGCCGGCCGGAACTCTCGCCGGGTTAAACTATACAGCTAACACCGCGCGAGCGGCATGGCAGGCTTCACAGACGGCAGCGGTACACCAGAGGGAAGTATATCTGCTGCAGCACCTTCCAGTCCGAGAGAGGCCCGCGAGGCTGGGATTAATCTTTGCACAACCCCCAGCGCCGTGTAGTGTCAAGAACAAAACGGGCAACCAGACAGCGTTAGACATCTACTTCCCATTCACACCATGGAAGGGGGGGGGGGGTGAAGAATAGCATGAAACTTCAAAAATACTAAAACCAAAAAAGGTCTTTTACCAAAGTAAAACTCACTTTCTTTTGTTGGTAACGTGTTTTTCTCCTTTGTCTCCACGGTCTTCAATTTTGATTTGTCGAATGTGCTAACTTCGTTCAGATCAGGTTTGTCGCCCATTTTAATTATTGAACACTTGCTCTACACGGAACCCAAACAAAAATTAAGCTGAAAAACAACGAAAAATGGGAGAAGTTAGAAAAATATGATCTATCAATTGAGTGACTCATGACGAAAAACATATCAAATGCTAAGATACTTACCAAACTATTAACATATAGAGTTATATCTTAAATAACAGAAACTTAACATGTTTACCGCCAAATTACAAATGTATATAATAATTACAACATATGTATGTATATATATATATATATATATATGTGTGTGTGTTACACAGTGGTTACGTATGGAGTTACGTGTTAAATCTATACATTCGTACCCGGGACATTATGTGAATAAAAACAACCACTTGATAAAATGCACATCGAAAGCATGATAAAACAAATCGAAGTATAATAATCCCCGTTGAATAACAGTCTCGCGAAAGCTTCGACACAAAAATCTATTGAAACAATAAACAACGTGCTTACGAAGCTAGAGCAGTACCTACCTCAGCCAACCTGTGAGTGTCTGTAACGGCGTCTGCATAAAGGGAGCAGACGCAACCCGCACTTTATACAGCGTAGGAATATCACACCGCACCACAACGGGAGCGGCTCTTGTGTACTTCCGCGGTGCTAGTGCACTCGCTGAATCAGGCCGATAAAAAGATTTCCGATGTATTCATATGCTAATGTGGTTTGCTCAGTTTTTGTTGGCGATTTCCGTGTGAAAAGGCCGTATCTGTCAGATAGCAGCAGTTTGATATCGACATGCATATAGCCTCGGTTTAAAGGGATGAGTCAATCGCTTGTTACACAGGAAACCTGGCAGCCAAACTGGCTCCATTCTTTATTCCTTTGATCTAATTCTGTTTCTGTGCTGTTATGAAACCAGTTTTAGCTGTCACCTCGATGTGGATTGGATTTTCCATATAGGCATATATCCACGGGTATATAGGCCTGACCAATCATTCTTCCATTACAGTACATACATTCACCCCAGTGTGGGTTTCATCCTGTTTATTTACCGTTACATGGACACGTATAGCGGTACATATAATATACTGGTATACAGGCCCACATTTCCACATGTAATGTGTACCAGTATGTATAGGCCTATACTTTTACGTATGATATTCTACATAGTAACCAACTGACAATTAACACAAACAAGGCTGCACTCATTTAACCTTTGGCTGACTGCATTGGATACTTGTCAGCTGCATATAGGCTATAACATTTATAACAGTATCTGCGTTATGCAGTGCCCGTCCATGCATGACATCATAGCACATCACCGCACAGAAATATTTTCATTCGAACTGTGCCGGGTAAGTGAAGTGATGGGAGGGGTACAGAGGCCAACCCTGTGCATACTGTCTTACACATCTCAGACAGCGACAGTTCGTAAGGGTAACTTGACCTGCAGTGCATCCCCCAACCCTGTAATACCCCAGACAGAGGCAGTTTGTACATGTGCAAGGCCCACAGCCCTGTCACATGCTGTAATTCGATACGTATACAGCTGCTTCAAGTTCGCACCGCGCTTTCTAGATTTTCGTCTTAGAAATGGTCTTGAAGCGTTGTCATGGAAACGGGTGTAGATCTGACAACATGATACTGGTACCCAGATCATCTGGACAAGACTTGGTAGGGACTGGTAGCCGTGTTATCGTCAAATCTGGCCAAAGATCCGTTATCCTTTGACAACCGTGTTGTAGCTCCAGGGTAAAATAATCATTATAGAGTTCTTTTCACTTTGTCTGTATCCTATTTAGACCACGCGTTTTGACAAAGTTTTACACGCATGATCAATTGGTAACAAGGCTAAGTGTATGTATGAATGAGGGTACGGACATATCGGTGAATGTGGGACCACGACATATAAGTATAATGTTGTACCAATCTCATTTCAGTGAAATTTTAGCCAAAATGTTAATGAAATGTCACAATCACGGGTATAAAGATAAAAGATATAATTTCGGTGCAGTTCACTTCATTGCCAAAATTTCATCGATCCCATATACTGGTATGTGCAACGTTAAATCGTGGATTTTATGGCAGGTCGCACCAATCTCACTGTGCAGTTCCTCAGTAAAATCATGGCCGGCAAAATTTCGGTGAAAGATCAAAATTGCATATGGGTATTACATAGAGACATAATTTCCATACACTTTAGCTCATAGCCGAAATTGCGTCGGGCCCCGATTGATATATATGTGACTAGCATAACAGATATTTCAGTTATATAAGTCCGAGTTGGTATACAACCTTTGCTCCTAGATATGTAATGTGGGTTTTATGGAAGCTCATGAGTCTTTTGTACCTCCATTGGAAGACGAACATATAGACATTTGCCTGGGTCGGGTTTACATGTACGCGTGCATTTCCTGTTTACGTGCACTGCATGTGCTCTATACCCTCTGTCATGCGGCTTTTAGAACTGACCTGGTTTACAGACCTTATAAAATAATAACGTAACATCGACCTTGACCCCTGACCCCTCTGCACATCCCGAATTAACACCCTCTTGTCGGACTGCAAGTGCGTAGCTAGGAAGTCGTAATTAATCGGCCTAATAATTTAACATAGAAACAGATCGTAATTGTATTATAACAGAAATTAACGCCGAGCACCTGCCGAACGCCTAGAGTTATATTAAGATAGCCACAAAACAAAGCCAGTTAGCGATAATGCGATATCCAGAGCCGCATGAAAAAGAGAACAAATGTCCCGGCATAAATGTTTGCCTCCGTTCAATATTTACCAACAAAGCTGATCACGAAAACAAATTCTACACGCCGTTCTTATGTCAACCACTAACACATTTCCCTGACGAAACGAACGCTGTTGAGGAAATAATGAAGTCTGTACAAACTCGTAAGGGAAAATCCAATCAGGATATTTCTTAGAAATGTGTCGACCCATCCGATTACTAAGTTTGCCCTTTCTCCCGATATATCTGAAACTGAATAAGGTAAAGCTTTGTTTTGTTTCTAAACATTGTAGTATGAATGTCTCTGATTTCGTTCACATAAGCTTTTGTACTGTTATATAAGTTACTGAGTGCACAAATTACACCCTACTGCGATTTTAGATTTTTAACAACACAATGATAAAAAGGTACTCGTCAGGTAAACATGAAGCAGTTAAATATGCCAGCGAGTGAAGATTGATTGATTGATTGATTGACTGATTGATATTGATTGATGCTTAACACCGTACATAAAATTTTTTAACATGATTGACGGTGTTCATGCGGGTAGTGGATAACCTTGGTACTGGCTTAAAGCCACAGTCCAGCCAGTGAGAGGTGGATTCGAGCCAGTGCTTTAACCATCAGTGAACATCACGAAAAGAGGCTCTAAATACAACATATCATTATTTTTAACATATTTAATTTGGGCGCGGGTGCAGAATGGAGATCATTGAATAGCTGCATATCCCAGGACTATACAAATCCAAACACACAGGCAGTGATGAAATCATATGGTGATATTTCACAAGGAAATAAGATGTTTATAAAGATTTTCTGCTTGACGTAAAAAAAAGTTATGCATAGGTCAACAAACTTCCTGCTCGTGAAGTTTGTGTACAGTCAGCAATGCTTAATCACTAATTCATCACTAATTCTGTGTATGTAACGTCCTGATTTTATCTACATGTTTACCTGCATACCTGGTTACCTGATTCGGGGCTTACTATATGGCAATGAAGGCTTGTGGAAAGCTCGTAATGCAAAGCTGCGCTCATCGTAAGGTACATCAAAACCTTCCTGACCTAAACACGCAGTTGAGTCGGTGGGAGGTCAATGGACTGTCATATTATTGTATAGTATTGGTGTAAGTTATTGGCTAACTCGCGATATTTGGCATACACAGATTTTGTTTGCCGGAGAGCAATTTGTGACATTTTTTCCACACATTGAGCTCATTCTGACTGTTATATTTGCAGACCGATATGTTGGTGCGGTGGGGTGAGGGGGTTTCAATCTGTTGTTTATTTACACACACTGATTTCTTATAGGAGGCAGGTTGTGGTTGTATTTGCACACACTGATTTGTTTGGGAGGAGGGGTTGCAGTCTTTGGTTGGTTTGTACAAACTGATTTGTTGCTGGGGGAGCAGTTTGTGGTTGTATTTTCACAGACTGATTTGTTGAGGGCGCAATCTTTGGTTGTGTACGTGCACAGACTGATTGGTTGAGATCCTCAGTCTGTGGTTGATTTTTCGTTGGAGGGGGGTGGGATTCGTGAACATATACTTCGTAAAAACTAATTTGCTGGAGGACGGCAGTCTGCATACCCCGCTCCCCCAATTCTGCTTAAACCAGGGTGCGGGGAGGGGGTAGTCGTTACTTTGTAAACATTTGCATGAACAGTTGGAATAAAATCCTAACTGAAGTAATTTGACCAGAGGCCGGATTTCTGCGGGTCACGGATGATCATTTGTAAACTATCACCATGTCGTCGCTGCTCTGGTTTTATTCTCAATCCCGTATTCTTTGTGCATTTATTCTTGAATGGTAACTCTTTTACGATTTTGATTTGCTGAAGCATGCGTGAGGTGTTTTGTGTACATCTGCAATCTGATACATCCGAAACTATGGCGGCATATATGTGTGGCGCAGTTTCAGCGCAACAAAGGTCGTAGTATTGTCTGCGTATGATGTGCAAAATGGCTTTGTGTCAGCATTCAAACTGTTCCCTCTTGTTGCCAATAGCGCGTCATGTCACAGGGATTCTCCTGTTGTAAAAGTCTCCCTCGCCCCCCCCCCCCCAATGAAATAACACCAGTCGATATATCATCTAAAACTGACACAGGCAGCCATGGGCCTTTTACATTTTGTGTCCTCTCCTACAGATATTATTTCATTTTATTAGAAAGATAGAAATAGTTCATCGTGTGAAACAAGGCCTTCCCGCTTGCGCCTTTCTGGCATCAACCGGTTGCTTCTGCTTTACTCTCGGTGACTAGGATGACTGCACTTTTTAAAATTTAATTCTGCTCAAGCCATGCATTTATGTATTTATGCATTTACATGGACAGTTAGGATAAAACCCTAACTGAGGTCAACTGACAAGAAGTTTTGGTTTTTTTTTCGGTTACGTGCTATATGCTGCAGTCTTTTATACTGTAACCCTGCGTAGGCCGGGATTCTGTGAACTAAGCCTCCCCGAGGCCTGGTCCCTGTGCACTGAGTTCATATAATTGTTTGTTAAATGCGACGACAAACAACATTTGGACTAATACTAGACAAACAATCTTATATTAATCTTATATTTGACGTCAAATAGATTTCAATTAACGTCATGCCAGTGAATCTAGTTTGGTTGTGAGATTTACATCTAAACATGACTATCAGTTTCCGTACGTTTCCACACAAAAAATCACGACTATACAAGTTTTCCGTATGAACGTCTTTCCCTGAAATTGTGGTTTTCAGGAATGCGTCGTATGACAGGTGATGCATGTTGTCATGTACCATTGGCATTGTTGGTAAAGGATACCGTTATAACGTCGATGGTAGATATCGTCAATGGGGCCAATTTCATAAAACTTCGCAAAGACAGTATATTTTCAAAGAAAAGCATCTGTACGACGTTATGGCCACAGACCGATCAGCTTATAGCAGGCAATTTTGCCCCACAGGATCGCTTCATCCGACCGTTCGCGGGAAGGTCCGCCAGCAACCTGCTGATGTTCGTAGATTTTCCCCGCGCTCCCAGCGTAATGCCTACCGCCGTCGTATAAGTGAAATGCGGCGTAAGACACCAATCAAACAAATAAATAAATGTGATCACCAGTGTTGAACAACCCGTGCTCTGACTGTCGTTCAAATACAAGAGATTACCTACAGTTTGCGATTGTGAGAGTGAGTAGTCAAGCATTTCTCAATCGTCTACTCTCTTCGGGGGTTTCCGGTCAAGGAACCACTGTTTGAATAACGAGAATTTCCGAGCGCGTTCTTAGTGCACTTACTCACATAGAACTTGGGAGCACGACGCCAACGGGTCATTCCACGTTTCACGAACCCTCATGCAAGACGTCGGCAACACTTGGACAAGAGGCGCTGGACAAGCGGTGTTTTCGGATGAATCCGAATTGACTAACTCTGCCGCCACAAAGGTTGTTCCTCCTCTTCATAATTTAGATCATTTTGGACATCGAAAACCTGATTAAATGAAGAGGAGATTCACTCTCGATTTCAACGACAGGCACAACACGAGTGTGGCGATGACCCAATGATTAAGTTTACACTATACGCCAACATCCGGGTAGCGGGGCGGTTTTTGGAGGTAGGCAAGTTATGGTGTGAGGCAATGAGTGTTTCCGTGACGTCACATTGTTCGATAACATGATGGTTTGCGGCGGAGTGGAGGGGGTCAGTGATGGTAATGGGCGAGATCATTGTAACCGGCAGACCACCTTTACATATTGACCACGGACGTGTCAGTGTCCAGTGCTACCGGGACAACATTGTGGAAGCACGCACGGCGCCATTTGCACGTCCTCATAGTCAATCTAGAGTACGTGGGAAGGTATGCCAGCAACCTGCTGATGGTCGTAGATTTCCACCGGGAAAGTGCCCCGTCTTCCCCCACCAAAATTCTGGCCGTCATCGTATAAATGAAATACTCTTGAGTAAAGCGTGAAACATAAAATAATTAAATCATAAACTAGAGCACCAAGGTTCTGTATCCTTATACTGCCAAGCTTCCAACATTACAACTTCACGACTGTCTAGGAGTTGCGTGCACGGTATAGGTTCGTACGTCAGCTCCAAATGCCACCACCGACCGTGCATGCGTGCACTCTTCCGGAACTTGACACTGCGCTGACTGGAATGAAATGAAGCAAGCTCTAATTGAACCTTTGATCAGCAGTAAGCGTAGTCAAATCCATGAATGTCTCGCAAACACATTCGCGAGACATTCACACGATACTGACGACTTTGGTTCTTCGCGTTACATAGCGTGTTGAACAGCAGGGGTTATTTTCCGTCTTAGTGATGGAGTATTCATCTTATCAAAGAGGGTGGAAATTATGGCTTGCAATGCCCATTTAGGCGCATAATCGATTCTTGAGCGTGGTCTTTCGTCTTACGATAATCAATAAAACACACCAATTGCATATTCCCAAGTTTTGTAGGACATGCCCGTGAATCTCGTTTGGTTGTCAGATTTGCCTCCAACTTAACCACCAGTTTCCATGCGTTTCCAAACAATCCACAGAAAAATCACGATTGCAAAACTCTTCTCTATAAATATTTTTGAACTGAAGGCTTCGTATACACTGTAACAGTGTGCAAAATAGTGGTGGAAGAACACACGACAAAATAATACCCAGAAATCGCCCCAAAATGACTTTTGTGAGAAGATATAAGGCTTCAGATTGAAACTGTCCTAAATTACATAACAATTTTACGCCGTACTCAAGAATATTTCACTTCTCGGATGGGGGCCAGCATTATGGTGGGAGGAAACCGGACAGAGCGCGGGGGAAACCCTCGACCTTTCCCAGGTTGCTGGCAGACCTTCCCACGTACGCCCGGAGAGGAGGCCAGCATGAGCTGGACTTGAACTCACAGTGACCTCATTGGTGGGAGGCTTTCTGGGTCATTACGCTGCACTAGCGCGCCAACATACTGGGCCAGCATGCCTTTGAAGGAAGTGTTCTTTTGATGGAGATATTTCTCCTCCTCCAAGCCGTCCCCCCTATCACATATACATTGATGTTTTTCCAAAAAGCTAAGTTATCATTCAGCTTTGTCAGAGGCCAGATTTAATACAGATGGTATACATTCATATGTTGACAATGGCGCGCAGTCTACCTATTTAAGATACACATATGTACTTTATAGGGCAGACATTCTTAATAACTGTTATATATATGAATGCATGTTCTCAACACAAAGTCGCGATGTGTTGCAGACGAATTTTATAAAAAAAGTGTCCATCCCAGTGACGCAAAATAAAAACCCATATATACACCCGAGGCCTGCTGCTCAAAAGCCTGTCTTTATACATCAGCATAATAGCATACACCTAGGTTTGAAATGAGAGTTTTATATAAGTGCCCATATGTGGATAAGAACATTTCTTCATACACAGTCCATTAAGAACACGTTACATACGGGTATGCACGATATAAAATGACTATAGTCCATATGAAGTGCTTGGTATAATAGCCACGCTGAGTTTTTGTCATGTCGGACACAATACCACATATAGGATGTCCTTGTTCTCACTGAAATCAACCGTGCAAGCGACAGAAGAACTAACCCAGATGCCTGAGCTATTAACACCCTTCCTTATATCTGTGTCTATGTTTTATCGCAAACCCATTCTTGTAACTGTGCGTACACTTTAGTCTGCATTCGGGCTATACATCATCTGGGAATATCTTACCAATACTCTTCCCAGTTATATGCATTACATACTTGTTTGTGATATCTTGAGTACCTGATGCACGTCTCGAACTCTTGCAGTATAGAAACGGTTCTGTCGTTCTAAATTTGTTTATTTGTTTGATATATATATAGGGGTTGTACACCGTATACTTATTCCGTAATATTTTCTGAATGTATGCTGAGGTTTATGGGTGGATGAAACAGGGAAGTGCCCAAGGGAAACCGTCACACTTCACCAGGCACACAACCAACCGCTCTGAATATTTATTTATTTATCTGATTGCAGCTTAACACCATACTCCAGAATTTTTCACTTCTACGATGGCGGTCAGTTTGAGGGATGGAGGAAACCGGCGAAAACCACCGACCTTTGGCAAGACAATGACCAGTCTATAAACATATCGATCACATTGATGTCAGAATCCACAAATATCGTACAGGCTGGGCAAGCGACCTACATAAAACATATACCCCTTACAAGCTATGCGGTCAGTGGTTCGATTACAGCCAGTCAACTTTGTTTCGGGACTTTTCTCTCGTGCTGTGAATCGCCAAAGGTTTTTATCAGCTGGTTTATTCTACCAATATACCTCACATCTATCATATAACGCCAAGTGCTGTATAGACCAGATTAGTACACAGTACCAACAAATAAACACATGAATCGGCTTTCATACACCGTTTCAAGAATTTATCACTTTTATGCAAGGTGCAGGAGTAACCAAAAGTTCACGCGGAATCAACAATGCACCGCCATTCATCAGGAATTGCTGACAAAGCCAGGACATTAAGTTGCAGACAAGCAAGTGACTGAGGGATATCAGCTTTTGGGTGAGATACCTTCATACCTTTTTAATACACATGTCACCTCACAAGGAATTTTAAACACACCTTCCAGGCAATGCGGACATGCACACGTAACTTACCCTGTATTCATTTATGATACGTTCACTTGACCAGGTAATTCAATACGTAATTACAAATTATGAAAGAATTAAAGTCTGTGCCTAATATAATAGTGTACACGGATCGGATGATTCGTTAAGGGATTCGCGCACAACTACATCCACGGTAATTAAATACAAATGTCGTTAAAAGCTGTGTTTTAATGGGATTAGTCCACGTATATGTTTCAGGCAATGTACATATACATAATGGCCCAGAGATATAAGCGGCTCAACGCTTCACTGAGAGAAATGTTTGGGTCAACCGACTCAAAAATCTGAGGTTTCCAGTGGAGCTAATTCAAGTCAGAAAATTGATTCATATGACCAGATCGACTGAGTCACTGAAGATCCTCTTTTTTTAACTTACAGACTCATAAGTGGTCGCTGAGTCCTTTGACTTGTAAGTCACCCAAACAATCAGGTGAATCTTTAATGACCCGGTCGATCTGGTCCTATGACTCCGGTTTCTGAGTTGAATTAGCTGTACTGGAAAACTCAGATTTTTGAGTCTGTTGACCGAAACTTTTCTCTCAGTGTTGGATAGTTACTTAATGTCTCGAGTTCAGAGTTATTTCTCTGAAGTAGCTGTTTTGATCTAGCTTCCGGCTATACATAATCCCAACTTTAATTAAAAACTGAGCAGCAACAATAACTTGGTTAATTATTTTTTCATAATTTGTGGCCGTGTGTATAAATCATAGCCCCAAAACGTTTGAACTGAATTATACTGACTGATGCACAAGGATTCTTGGTCATGCTAACTATATATATATATATATATATACACCTCATCCAATATTGCAAGTCAACAGAAGATTTCTTGGTTTAAAAGCCTGCGGCAATAATATAAAATGGTAAATTAAAATAACATAAAAACGCATTATACATTAATGGACAGTGTAAGTCATGCATGGGTTCGCTCCAGATAATTTAAAAATTTCCTTACAGAACACTTCCTTGATTGTTTTGGATCACAAAAACTTCGTAAATTGTAACTATATATCTATGCTGGAGAATAAGTCCTAGAAGCTTTCATAAAACTTCTTAAGTTTAGTAAATATCTCTTTTTATTTTTTTTTCTTGCCGAAGTCCAACATGGAGGGATTCCTTATAAAACATTGTTTCTTAAGTGAAACACTTCATAAGTACAATGTTTCATTGCTTAAGCAGAAAATCATTCAAAAGTTTCCTGAATTCGGGCAATAATCTATATGTAGTAATAGAGTGTATTTGTAAAGACAGCTCATTTCTTAAAAAAAAAGATGTATTAAATATTCATTACAAAACATTTTAAAGGCTGTGTACAAGTGCAATCATTTTAAAACGTTAAAAGTGAATGATTATGGCTTATAATGGTAACATTCCAGCCGTACCGTAGCCATAGAGAGTACAGCCATGTATAACGTGTTGGTTGGCGGTTGTAACGTGTCTTTGGATTTTAAGATTTTTAACATCTATAATGCCACAAATACATGGCGGCCAAAAAAGGGTGTACTTTATACAAATTAGCTATATTAATGTGTTTCGATGGTTATCTTCACGCGTCGTATACAGACTATAACTATTTGTTTTTCATTCCCGATTTTGAATTCCGTATGTACACAACTGTATTTTCGAGAAATGTCATCATGAACTGGAAAACCCATGTTTTTTTTTTTTTTCCTAAATGGACTACAGCGTAAATAAGTCAAGGTGAGACCTTATGTTTGCCTATATATTGTGAAACTTTCTGCACGTGAAAGACTTCCATGCATGGAGCTGTGACTATGTTTGTTAAGCACACAGAGGGCAGTCTTACAGAGAGTATATTGTTAACCACGTGAGGTTAAACAGGGAAGTTAAACCTGGGGGGTGACCGTACTTATACTCATTATATTTGCCCCATGTTAAACACTATCCTGGTGCGAAAAGCACTCCGACAACAAAAAATGTGATGTATATTCAGTCAAGGGGTTTGATACACAGAATACGTATCACGTTCGTGTGTCGGCTATAGACTGTCCGCCTACGTATAGTTTATACAAGAATACACATACAGTTACACATTCTCCTTCCTCGGGCCTGTTTCACAAAGCGATTTTGGGCTTTAGCCTAAAATTTCTAATCCACATTAAACTGTGATATATATGCAACACATCGGTTAATTTTTAACAACTGATTCTATGTTGTTATAGCGAGATTTCAGCCAAATTTGAACATCCAGCAACAAGCATTTTGTTTTCTAAGAATGATTGAAGTTTTGGGCTTTAGCCCAAAATCGCTTTGTGAAACAGGCCCTTGGTATGCGAGTACCGCTATACCGGCACCATAGGTTATAATAGGTTTCTTAACAAGTCACGGTATTATATAAAAAGGTCAAGTCTACTGCAGCAATGGTAAATTTTTTCCAAGTTTAACACCTCTACTCTCCTGCACCATACCCATAAATCTATACATGCACCTTTCACTGATTTGGCAACATTATCCTATCGCCCTTATAAAGGTAACATCTAGATGATAAATTCACGGTCTTATTAATTATTATGCCAATCACCATTTTGATTCGGTTCCCAACTTGAATCAGCTCCTTTATTAGAGAGCTTCTCATCTCTATGCCTCCATGCACATTGTAATTTTCAACGTCAATATATCATGCCAATACACGTATGTTGGCTTATAAGGGCAGACCTGATGTCCTAAAATTAGGAGAATCCTCCTTTAATACTACAATAACCTTTCATTAATTTATTTGATTGGTGTTTTACGTTGTACTCAAGAATATTTCATTTATACGACGACGACCAACATTATGTTGGAAGGAAACCCTGGCAGGTTGGGGGGGGGGAGGGCGGAGGAATCCCACGACCATCCCCAGTTTGCTGGCACCTTTCACTGATGAGATGTACTATAAATATACTTTGCAAATACTCACTAACTGCATATTCTCGGGACCCAAATACTACGATGATTTCACACTCTTGGAACCCAAATACTCAGATAACTGTACTCTCTCGGGGACACATGCTCAGATAACTGCATACTCCAGCCATATTAACATGTACAAAGCAAATACCCTGGTATCTCTAAATTTAGCTAGTTCTCCAACCATCCTTGTATACAAACAGTAATATGAAGTTATGGGTTAGTGGCGCATATTGATATGGTCAGGTGAAACCAGCTGAAGTTCAATGAAGTCCAGGGTGAAACCAATTAGTTTTCAGCCTTTGGTAGCAGAAACAGTTGTATGCTTGAGTTTCCCGTGGTACACAACAATTTTTCGGTTAATTGACAGCGAAGGAGTTCTTAAAATTTATGTATATATGCTGTCAGGGTGTTTTCTAATGGCAGGGTGAGTTCATGTTGCCAAAGTGCTGCCACCAATGGAACATCATGCCAAACATAACACCAGACATGACACCCCATCCAGTCACATAATACAGACACCGGTCAACCAGTCCTGTTTCCTTGATCTAATCTCTCAGTGCTGAGCACCAAGTGAGACAGTAACAAACATCATTTTTACAGTTTCTGGTACAACAAGACTCACGATGAATCCCAGATCTCCCATCAGTTAGGTAACAACAAACTATTTTATCTAAATCGCAGCAATGTGCACATTAACAGAGAAGGAACATACTAAATCAATGATCTTGTGCTGCAGGTTCTTTAGTCCTTAAGAAGGCTAACAACAAAGACACAACAAAGGTCATTTGTGACTAATTCCAGAATGCAGAACACAAAAAACAATGTCAACGGAAATACATTAATAATATATCATATCAATAGCTATATTAAACAGTCGATCAATGATCAATCCGTTTGCACCCATGACCCATCAAAACTTTCCCAGTGAGACACCTTGATAGCTTTCATACATTTATGTACAACTCGTGCATGCGTTCACACCAGATTATTCAAAAATTTCCTTACAGAACACTTCCTTGATTGTTTTAGATCACAAAAACTTCGTAAATCGTAACTATATATCTATGTGAGAGAATTTGTCCTATAAGTTTTCGTCAAACTTCTAAGGTTCAGTAAATATCTCTAGTCGGTAGATTTTTTTGCTGAAGTCCAACATGGAGGGTTTACTGATAAAACACATATCAATGATTATATCCGATAAAATTTGTAATGTTATCAAAACAGAGGTGTTACTGTTTCATAACAGAAATACAATATAAATGACATACAACAGCACAAGCAGTTCTTCCACTGCTCTCATAAAAATACAAGTTAATGATAACCCTCGTCACTGAAATGTTCCCAAGCTCCTTTTAACTTCTGACAGCTTCATATATTAATTTGCCACACAAAATAAAAAGAGTGCAGCAACTATTTACTCTTTTTTTTGTCAATTTCATTTACTTCTATTTATTTGATTGATGTCGTACACCGTTAATTTCATTTACATGAATTGGTGCTAAAAATACAGAACTCCAAGGGTGTGATTTCATATTACCGTGGAATTATTAAATGTGGTATAAATATATATGACTTTGGATTACATACATAAGCACATTACATATATAAGCATATTACATAAAATGTAAACCATCTGTGATGCTGCAATATATGGATTGTATTTATTTCAGACACGCAAATAATACGGTCCACAGATTTTGGTGAATAAAATTTCGTATATCTGTTCTCCTCAGATTAAAGGATGTGACACAAGAATAGGTAGAGAAAGACAGCCTCAGCAAGACAACGTTTATGCGATTACGAATAAATTATTTGTCAATTTCGCAACAGTGACTGAGCAGCCTGTTCACATAGAAAAGTCCTGAATAAGGCAAAGAAAAGGATAACTGGTTATGGATATCAAATGTCAACCACATTTCTTCACCACTCCTATCATGCAACATCAAAAAATCACCATAACTACTGACTGCAAGACTGAGTTACGTGACCCAAGAATTGATACAGTCTGATTTGTCACCCAGAAAACAATAGTGACTTCTGGTGGCCATGAATAAATACTCTTGCTATAACTCAAAATACTCAAGGTCATCTCAATCCACCATGTACATCATTTGTGAACCAAGCTTGAGGTTGGAGCCATTCTCCTGCAGAGATACTGTGGAGTCACTGAGATTTACATGGAACACCCCTGCCGAGGAGACTACCACTTTGCCCTCCTCTGGCTGATCAAACGCTGGCATTTTCCTGGGTCCTCCCTCTGGATCTTCGTAACGCAGTAGTCTTACTTTCCTCACATCTGCCAGCGAAAAATGTTTCAAGCATGAATGACAATTTAACACGAGAAGTGAGAGAAATGGATACTGCAGAGAGGAGCAAATCGATCATAACTACCACATGCCTGTGTAATAACCAGACAGAGAACTACCCGTACGTGGTTGTGGGTTTCCCCCTGAGCTCTGCCCGGTTTCCTCCCAAAATAATGCTGACTGCTGTCATATACATGAAATATTCTTGAGTATGGCGTAGATAACCAATCAAATAAACCCAAATCATTTTGCTTTTTCACACTCATTGCCAAATTTGATTCAATAAGAGCAGACAACAAAATACTTAACACAGAGGTAATACCTTCAAAAAAGATTGACTGTGGCGTAACACCTTAACTCATCAATTTTTCACTTATATGAGTCAGTTTTAAGGATGAAAGAAGCCATACTCACCAGGTTAAACCGTTAACTTTCAGCAAAATAGTGCCAAATTTTCACATGTGTGACATACAAATATACACCCCATACTGATGGAGGGGCTCTTGAACGAATGTTATACTGTGCAACTGGCCATACAAGCATGACGAAGGCCCCACGAACAGTGAGAGAGGAGACTCCACATATCCATGTCCAGGGCCATAGGTGAGTTGACTAGTTGGCCGAATAACACTTCCAAATGAAGACAGTCCAAATGAACTACGATAAAAATAATATATATATTTTTTTCTTTTACCTTTAATGTAACGGTCCCTTTTCAGAATCCTGTTTGCAATTTTGTTTGCCGTGTCACCTTCCATGACGGGGATGGACATCTGAAAATGGCCACTGTATGGCTGAGGGTTGACAAACACCAGTGACACAGATGGCTGAGAAAACAAACACACAAAACACTGAATGAACCGCTGTGGAATTCTTAATTCATCTGATTGTTGTATTCACAAATTTTTCACACATAAAACTCATATGAAAATTTTGAGGAATTCAGAGAAGCGCGGACAAAACAGGGTTAATGATCTAAAATTTTGTCTGCTCCTCCCACAATGTCAGAATAGTGTCTTTTGAGTTTTGTTTAGAAGGTAGGATGATATCCTATTGGACAAATGTTGATCAATTTCCACACCTGAAGTAACTTTTATGAGATCTGTCTCTGAAAATGAGCTTTGTAGGGAGAAATTTTAGGTCATTCACTGTACGTATTTACGTGTTAATGAAGTCTGCCTGAATCTCTTCACAATGATCTGAACAACACAGTCTGCTGTGCCACTCAGCTGTCCAAGGCAGCCATTTTGACTGCAGGAGCCAGAGCAATCTCTGCAGCACTCTGCAAGTATTAATTTGATCTGAATTTAACTTCTGTAAGAGTTAAACATCAGAGTAAGTTTTGATGGGCTGATTATCATATGCACAACTTAATTTAACAAGGTGCACATTTCCTTGTAAATACCCAGTAATCTTTTATCCAGTCAAAAAAACTATTACAATTCCAAAATATATTAAACTTAATTTTTAAAAATTATACACAGGATGCCTTATGAAAAGATTTACAACGCACATCACTATTTATTGGGTGAAAATAATGCTTATTTCATACATTTTAAAAGGGAATATTAAATGTGTCAGATTTGCTGTCCAGCACCGCAACTTTGCTAAAACAACTACAAAAATGTCAGTATAGCATCATCTGAGTTGACAGATGACATGACATATTCCTGTGTAAAAAAATATTTGGCAAAACGGAGAAAACAAACAAAAATCTTTTCAAATTCAAAGCCTTTTAAGCTCTGTTTTTTTCTCATTCAAAGACTGCAACAAGTAAACCCATCCGCAAGCACAGATGTGCATTGACTCAATGGAGTTAGCTCCCTTACTGCCACACTGTATGAAATGAATGGATTTCCAGGAGTACAGTCCTCCTGAATCTTGGCATCGGCCTCTTCTGAAAACTTGATTTCTACTCCTTCCAGCTGCAAGATAAATAAGTTTAGTTATTCATTTGATTTGTGTTTAACATTGCTCGGGAGAATTTTTTCCGATATTTGAAGTACGGCAGCTAGCAGTAGATATCTGGTGAATCTGAATATGCATGGACACAATGTCCATTCCACTCCATCGTATTCGTGATTCTGTGCTAGAAAGCATTAAATCTGAACACAGAGCTTGCAGTAGAGGGCTCCATGCCAAATGATACATGAACTCTGACATATTCATTTATCTGATTGCTGTTCAGTCGAATATTCAAAGGATTTTACCCTTATGCGATGGATTTATGATTGGAGGAAACAGGATGCCTGGCAAAAACCAATGACATTCAGTATATTACTGACAAACTTTCCCACATGTGACACACTGATATGTACATCACGATGGTGGACGGCAAGAGGTCTTCTATGAACGTTAGACTGCACCCACGGCTGCAAGTGTGACATCCACAACTCTCTCATCTTGATGAGAGCCTGGAAATGTATAAATTTTCAATGCCCAAGGCTAGGCTTGAACCTCCCTTCACGTGTCTTTGCAACTGAAAGAGAAGCCCAGATTCTCCACTTAATTTGACTCAACTTGGCTGTAACTTACACGTACAACACACATTTGCTTTCTCATTTATCACATGCCCAGGAGTGTCTCAATGATATGAAATACAAACCAATAATCCAATCATACATAAAGCAAACATATGATGAGGAAGGTTCTTGAATTCATCAAGTCCTCAAACTAACTTTTGATTTATTGACGCAAAATTTCCCACCTAAAACCACAATGTACTCACATCCAGGGTTTGTGTGATGTATTTGAGGTTTTCTTTCATCACGGCCGTCTCGTCAAAGTCAGTGGTCAGGTTCAAAGCCCTCTGACCATGCTTGGCTACATTTTCCTGTGATAAAAAGTTAACATTTATTTCTGCTGCAAAGACCATTGTGTCCATTTTTAACTAACTGGCTATTTTAATGTGCACTTCGCTATAGAATGGTTCACTACATACATTATTTATTTATTTATATGATTGATGTTTTAGGCCAACCTCAAGAATATTTCACTTACACGACAGGGGCCAGCGATATGGTGTCAGGAAACCGGACAGAGCCCAGGGGAAACCCACAACCATCCTCAGGCTGCTGGCAAACCTTCCCACGTACAGCCGGAGTGGAGGTGAGCATGAGCTAGACTTTGAACTGACAGCGACCACATTGGTGGGAGGCTTCTGGGTCATTGCGCTGGGCTAGCGCACTAACTGACTGTTCACTACATACATACATAAGACGTAGCTATAACCTTCACCCTAAAATGTTTGAAATTGTAAGAAAAATATGCAAAATCAGTTCACATTTACACAGAACGAAGTTATACTAACCTTGGCCACTTGGACAAAAGGCATCAGTTTTTTCATATATTTCTTCACTTCGGGTTTGTCCTTCAATTTAGCCACAATCTCCTTGTTGTCTGGGAAACCATTGTGTTTCTATGGTAACAGATATACCTGTCCTCCATTCAGTATTTTATAACACATAAAAGTCAGTTTAACAGGAAAGGTATTCTGCTAAAGGTGGATAAGCTTTCACACGACTTCCGAGAAACATACAAACAAGTTTTTTTTCCCTCAAATCAACACACTTCTTAAAAACGGTTTCCTTTCCCAATTAAAAGTACTGCTGAAAAAGTCTTAGTGTTCCTATTACACTGTACATGTTTGTTACACAAAGTCTAAGTTCAGAATATGACTTATACATGTGTATGGACTTTTGTGTCAGTGTGTTACAATGACTAGCTTACATCATGGAGTTGTTTTGTGTCAGCGTGTTACAATGACTAGCTTACATCATGGAGCTGTTTTGTGTCAGTGTGTTACAATGACTAGCTTACATCATGGAGTTGTTTTGTGTCAGCGTGTTACAATGACTAGCTTACATCATGGAGTTGTTTTGTGTCAGCGTGTTACAATGACTAGCTTACATCATGGAGCTGTTTTGTGTCAGTGTGTTACAATGACTAGCTTACATCATGGAGCTGTTTTGTGTCAGTGTGTTACAATGACTAGCTTACATCATGGAGTTGTTTTGTGTCAGCGTGTTACAATGACTAGCTTACATCATGGAGTTGTTTTGTGTCAGCGTGTTACAATGACTAGCTTACATCATGGAGCTGTTTCAAGGTTTCCAAGACCACCTTTTGCCAGGGAGGATAAGACTTGGCTATCCAGATTGTCCCATCGGTCGGGGGCTCGGTCATCTTCACCTTCTAATGATCAAGACAGGGTAAAATTTATTCATTTTATTCATGTCTTATGCCTTACTCAAGAATATTTCACTTATACAACGGCGGCCAACTTTATGGTGGGAGGTAAACTGCGCGAGGGAAAAAAATACCAAACAAACAACAATAAAACAAGTCAATGAAATATATTCAAGAAATTCTATTTTGTATCAACATGAATGACAGCAGTCAAGGTCAACGATTTGGATTGGAAGATGCAATTCATTAGCTGCTTTTCACAAAATGGATATAAGCGTTTAGTGGCCATGCTAATAACTGTGTCTGTGTGATTTTATGCTCCTGATCAGTCATGTGATTTAACACTATTTTACAACATGGAGTCAATCTGGAGTCAACTTGGAAGCAGAAGTTAATCTGGGGCCAGGAGTCAACCCAGAATCAGAAGTCAATCTGGAGTCAGGAGTCAATCTAGAGTCGGCCAACATGGCCAAGAAGTCAAGAACATTAGCATGTTGCATCCCATGACCAGATTATGAAAAAATGTCATGCAGTCTTCATGTTTCCACATGTTTAATACACACATAATAGGATTCAATGAAACTTACAATTAAAACTTACATGTAAAAGACAACACAAAGGACTAAAAGGTAATGTGGTATAACACTGTGCACATCTACAGTGCTTTCAAGCCTTTGGGAGTATATACATGTCCAGATAGGGGCTAACATAGGTGACAATCACTTACCTTTCCCTTGCCTGGATTGGTCAGAGCTTTGAGGCGAAGACGGAACTCATGGGCAGCATCCATGAGGTAATCTGAGGACCTCACCAAAACCTCGTCCACGGGACCTGCCACAGGCCAGCTCGCGTGCATGACACTGCTGGGCTGAATGACAGAAAACACATTAACAAGGTTAGGTCTCCCAATCTCGACTTTGTACAAATTTTTAAGCAGAACAGGTGGGACCAATGAGGCCCAGGTAGTTAGCCTGCCACTGCAGCGTAATGACCTACGTCTCTCACCAATGTGGCTGCTTACGTTGGCTTCCTCTTTGGTCATACATGGGAAGGTCTGCCAGCAACCTGCAGATGGCTCTGCCCAATTTCCTCCCACCATAAAGGCCCCGTCGTATAAGTGAAATATTTTTGAGTATGGCATAAAACACCAATCAAATAAATAAATTAATAAACAAAAAGATGCACCATTCATAACTGATTACATGGGTAGTACATGTACCTCAGTTTATAAACTGTGAAAGAAAATATTTTTTTAATATATTAATCAGTTTTCAAGAGCTGCATTCAAGGGCTATTCTGTCAAAGTACAAACTATGACGTGGAGATTAATACACTATTTTGGTAGTTCATTTATTTACTGACCCATTTCTAACATAATACGATATAATCTTTAACACTGAAAGATCATTCAAGGACGTATTCCAAAATAAATTCTTCGACAACTTTTTGGGCATTGACAACCTTTCAACAAAAAAAGTATACTTTCAGAGATTTCAAAACAGAGAATCAAAACTGCATTCATGTAAAAGGTACCTGCAGCCCTGAGACTGACCAGTTAAAATAGTTACAGGTCGTATTTCAAAGAAACACATTTGCCTTAGCACAGGCTACCAGATACCAGTGCACAGTGGAACACAGATATCCGGAGAGTTTGCATACGGAGGGAATCAACAATTTTACAAATATCACATTT